>ML675613.1:4683783-4901450 GCA_007922155.1 Mesoclemmys tuberculata
TTCCAGCCCTTTGGGAGAGCAGGAGTGACAGCTGCAGGTCAGGGCAGACTGTGCGTGTGTGTGGTTGTTATTATTGCCTTAGTGAGTAAAATAATTGTGTTTGTAACATCAAGATAAGCTGCATTTAGGGTTTCCTAGAAGCCACTGGACTCTGTCCTCAGCAGCACCAAGTTTATACTCAGCGCTGCCTAGGAGACTTGAAAGTGAAAGAAATTGGGTCTAAGTCGCCTTTCCCCGGATGCTAGGCCAAATGAGGGCCAGAAAAGCCTCTGGTCTAACTTAAAGAAACCTCAGGATGCTTTAAAATACCCCAGCTGCTGTGCCAGCCCAAGATCTGCTGGAGCGTCCCCTGCCTCTTCTTGAGACAGGGCTGGGTGGCACGGAGTTGGCTCTCTCTGCTTTGCACCACCCCAGGACTCCCCTGTGTCAGCGGGATCATTGGCTGCTGTGTCAAGGCAGCTGCCCAGCTGCTCTGCCTACCATGGGTGGAAGGCTGAACGCATGACCCCAGAATTCAATTGTTTAACTAGCAAAATGTGACTAACGAACACATTGGTGGGTCTCTGTTCTGTGTCTTGGGAGCAGAGCTGGGCTGGTCCAAGTCTGGGTTCCATGCACTACAGAATATTGTGATCCTGATCAACGGAGGGTAACTCACAACAGGCACAGACTAAAGTAACCAAGCTGTTACTTACCTTACTTTGCGTAGTTTGCAGTTGGGGTGTTTCAATCCCTCACACAGCAGCTGCACCCCTGAATCTCCCAGTTTGTTTCCCCCTGTATTGAGCTCTCTCAGGGTCTGGTTCATGCTTAGAACAGCGGAGAGATCACTGCAGCAAGCAGCAGTTAGACTGCAATCCTCCAATCTGCAGCAGACGGATACAGAAAGGAAGATGACTACTTGTTTATGACCCCCCATTTCCCCTCCTTGATAAAAGTGTGTATCTCAAAGAAACTCTGAATGCAGAGACTAGAGAGAGAAATCTATTTCTATTTAACTAATAATCAAAATACGCTTATGCAAAGTTCTAGGCTCCAAATGCAGATTCAATGCTACAACAAAACCCCAACAACATTAACAGAGATATTCAAACAGAAACTGAGCCAGCCAGCGACAAAAATCTCTTTCCCACCCCTTCATCACTCTAAAAGGCATCCCTCCCTGCCCTCAGTAATCTCAAAACCATGTCTTTTGCAGCACATCCAAGCTGTCACAAGTTTCAGGCTATTTTGTACCAAGGAAAGAAGTAACTTCCAAAGTCCCAGGGCCCACAGAGAGCGCGCCCTGCCAGCTGCCCCCTCGCCTTTATAACAAGGGGAAACCAACTCAGATGCCCCTGCTGACCGCAGCTGTGGCAATGTGGCATGGGGAGAGGCGATCCTTCAGGCAAGCAAATCCCAGACCATTTATAGGTCATAACCAACACCTTAAACTCCACCCAGAGGCCAACTATCAGCCACTGCGGATCCTGGGATCGTGCACATGGCAAGATGCCATGCCCAGTAATCAAGTCACTGCATCTGGACCAGCTTCACTCTTTGACTGGTTTGAAGTATAGACCAGTGCTACTCACAAAGCTTTGATAATGAGTTGATTCCTTTCCATGTACCCGGTTATAGCAGAAACTCTGTATTCCACAAAGGGACAGACAGCCAAGATCAGCAGGGGGCGAGGAGGTCGTAGGTGAATTTCTACTGGGGGTTCAGGGCGAATTCCTCCAAACGCAGAAGGAAATGGCTGGGAAATAGTTCACAAGCTCCCTCATTGCCTCATTGCCATTGTTGTGACAGCAGAATCAGAACATTCTTATACATTTTTTTGCCCACACCTGGGGTCGAAACTATGGCTCTGACCTTCCTCAAAATTATAGCACCCTCCCAGGATCTCTCTTAGCTAGTGCACAGCACCCACTGCCCCTTTGGGGAAGCAGCATTGAAGAGGTTATTGCAGATAAAGTTTGGAACTTCAACATGGGGCAGCCAAAAGTAACTCTCCAAAGAGAGTGAAATACGTATGTGCGGCAAGTGTAGCGCTCCACACCAAATCAGAGGCTTTGCAAGCCGGCTGCCGCTGCGGTAACTGGGGGCTGAAGAAGCCATGTTATGACTTTTGAACCATAGAGACACTGTAGCCTGTGGGTTCTGCCCTGCCCTTGGCAGGTTTCAGACAACATGTGATGTGCATGTTTCTTTGTCTACTGAGGCTTGTTTTGCCCAGAGACCAACATTACATGTTTAATAGCAATATCTTAAGGTGTCCAAAATTTCACACGCAGAATCCAACTGTATTGTAGGAGTTTTGCCAAGGAAAATAGTATGAATTAAATAGCGGGAAGAGTAAAGACTCTGGTATGCAGTTAGGCTGTTGTAATCATCTCTCAAGCGCTTCCCCTCTTTCCTAAACAATGGGACTCAGGTTTATCAAAGAAAAGCGAGTTGCTGGGTCCTTTTGTCAAGTGGTTCCTGATACACAGCCCTCTAACCTGAGCTCATCTCTTTTTTGGTGCAGAGCTAGTGAAAAATCTAAGGCTCCGACCTTCATGAAACTGATAGCATGGCATGCCACTGCAATGAGCTATTGAATGGGACCGACAATCAGTTTAGAAAGTAGGCTATTACACTGCAAAAGAATTAGTACCTTTTATTACAGACAGTAAGACAAGACATCAATGAGATCAGGCTAGTGAGCTGAGAACTGGCGTGCTCACCACAGGGCACAAGCCCCAAATGCAGAGACCAGAGTGAGGAGCCGGGAACCGGCATGTTTGAGGCAGGGCACAGTTCACAGTGCTGAGCTCAGAGTTGGGACAGGAGCTCAGAGCAGGCATGCTCTGGGCAGGGCACAAACCACAGGAGGGAGAATGGGGACAGCCACCGGATGGATAGAGCAGTTCACACCTCTCGGCACTATTGTTTCAGGCTGTTTGCCTGGCTCTGGGGTGTTCTCATTCTGGTACCAGCATTCTGTTGAGATGAATGGGCCACTTCACACCTCTCTGGACCTCCTATGCTGCAAATGAGTGTTTAAAGTCCACTATCGATCCCATACCAGGCTCAGATTTGGAGTAAGGCAGCCTCTGTGTCGCTGCTCTCCTACTCCTTCCTGCACCAGCAGGTACATTCGCCTCTCCCAGACCCACTGTCTCACCTTCCCAGAGCCCTTGAACCCTTACCCGGGCCAGGGGTCTGGAGTGGGAAGGAGGAGGGTGGAGTGTGGCTGTGGCTGGCATGTGCTGAGAGCCCCAGGATCAGGACAGATGGGCAGCAGCCTGCAAGCAGGAGGGGAGAGACAATTGCTATGGGGGGTGGCAGGAGGACAATGCATAAGGATCCCTAGGAGATCAGAGATGACAGGACTGAGCTCTGGCCTGTGGGGCCACAGCCCAACTCTTAATTATCTGCCATGAGAAGGACGGGCCAGAAAGGCACCGAACGGAGCCCGCCCACAGCCAGCGGCTCCCCATGACAGGCTTGTTGGCTGCGCTGTGTTAGCAGCAGCTGGGGTGATGCTGCAGATGTGGGCTGAAATGACTAGTGAGGAGCAGGGGGAGTCCCGGGCCCTTTGTGAGAAATACATTAATACTGACGTTATTTATCCACATTTCTTCTGTGCAGCCAGTTTGGGAGAACAGAGTGGGTTGGTTTTTAAAACTACGTCTTTGCTGAAGAATTTTTAGCAGGTGTATGTACATAGCAGAGACAGAACAACTACAGCGAGTTTCTGTGTAGACAGCAATGTACTCACCCACTCTCTCTATGTAACAGAGTCCTGCTATGGCACAGAAGGAGCATTCCTTTTATTTTCTTTCCAGCCCTTTGGGAGAGCAGGAGTGACAGCTGCAGGTCAGGGCAGTATGTGTGTGGTTGTTGTTATTGCCTTAGTGAGTAAAATAATTGTGTCTGTAACATCTGTGGTAAAGTCAGGCCAGCGGGCTACCAAAGGGTATACCAGGGCCGGTACGTGGGCCCTAAAGGGTTAAAAGCCCTTCGCCCTGTAGGCAGAGGAGAGACTGCAGCAGGGCAATTAGAAACACCTGGACCCAACGAAGGGCGATGCCAGGTGTACTTAAACCCTGCCTTCCCAAGAGGGGGAGGAGGGAACAAAGCAGCAGAAAACTGCCAGAAGGCTGGAGGAGAAGGTTCCCTCCCAGACCAGGAGACAAAGCTCCTCTCCAGCCAGGATAGTAAGTGAGGTGAAGTGCGAGACCCACCAGGGGGAAGCCGACAATTTGCCACACATCATGATAAACTGCATTTAGGGTTTACTAGAAGCCACTGGACTCTGTCCTCAGCTGCACCAAGTTTATACTCAGCGCTGCCTTGGAGATTTGAAAGTGAAAGAAATTGGGTCTAAGTCACCTTTCCCTGGATGCTAGGCCAAATGAGGGCCAGAAAAGCCTCTGGTCTAACTTAAAGAAACCTCAGGATGCTTTAAAATACCCCAGCTGCTGTGCCAGCCCAGGATCTGCTGGAGTGTCCCCAGCCCCTCTTGCCTCTACATATGTCCTCCATGGCCCCACACACCCCTCATCTGAGACAGGGCTGGGTGGCACAGAGTTGGCTCTCTCTGCTTTGCACCACCCCAGGACTCCCCTGTGTCAGCGGGATCATTGGCTGTTGTGTCAAGGCAGCTGCCCAGCTGCTCTGCTTACCAGGTGTGGGTGGTTGAACGCATGACCCCAGAATTCAATTGTTTAACTAGCAAAATGTGACTAACGAACACATCGGTGTGTCTCTGTTCTGTGTCTCGGGGGCAGAGCTGGGCTGGTCTGGGGCTGGGTTCCAGCACTGTAGGATATTGTGATCCTGGTAAACGGAGGATAACTCACAACCCCATGACGTTAACAGGCATAGACTAAAGGAACCAAGCTGTTACTTACTTTATTTTGTGTAGTTTGCAGTTGGGGTGTTTCAATCCCTGACACAGCAGCTGCACCCCTGAATCTCCCAGGGTGTTTTCCCCTATATTGAGCTCTCTCAGGGTTTGGTTCATGCTTAGAGCAGCAGAGAGATCCCCGCAGCAAGCAGCGGTTAGACTGCAAAGCTCCAATCTGCAGCAGACGGATACAGAAAGGAAGATGACTATTTGTATATGGCCCCCTGTTTTCCCTCCTTGATAAAAGTGTGTATCTCAAAGAAACTCTGAATTCAGAGACTAGAGAGAGAAATAATCTATTTCTATTTAACTAATAATCAAACTACGCTTATGCAAAGTTCTAGGCTCCAAATGCAGATTCAATGCTACAACAAAACCCCAACAACATTAACAGAGATATTCAAACAGAAACTGAGCCAGCCAGCGACAAAAATCTCTTTCCCACCCCTTCATCACTCTAAAAGGCATCCCTCCCTGCCCTCAGTAATCTCAAAACCATGATCCAACCAGTGTCTTTTGCAGCACATCCAAGCTGTCACAAGTTTCAGGCTATTATGTACCAAGGAAAGAAGTAACTTCCAAAGTCCCAGGGCCCACAGAGAGCACGCCCTGCCAGCTGCCCCCTCGCCTTTATAACAAGGGGAAACCAACTCAGATGCCCCTGCTGACTGCAGCTGTGGCAATGTGGCACAGGGAGAGGCGATCCCTCAGGCAAGCAAATCCCAGATCATTTATAGGTCATAATCAACACCTTAAACTCCACCCAGAGGCCAACTATCAGCCACTGCAGATCCTGAGATCACGTGCACATGGCAAGATGCCCTGCCCAGTAATCAAGTCACTGCATCTGGACCAGCTTCACTCTTTGACTGGTTTGAATTATAGACCAGTGCTACTCACAAAGCTTTGGCTGATTCCTTTCCATGTACCCGGTTATAGCAGATACTCTGTACTCCACAAAGAGATAGTCAGCCAAGATCAGCAGGGGGCGAGGAGGTCGTAGTGCATTTCTACTGGGGATGGAGGGGGAATTCCTCCACACGCAGGAGGAAATGGCTGGGAAATAATTCACAAGCTCCCTCATTGCCAGCACTCTGGTTTCCTGCAGTTTAAGCCAATGAAAACCACTGCTGCTGTGTAAACTGGCCTATCGTTCCCAGAAAGTAACCCAGTGCCTCAGATGGCGAAGTTCATTTTGGGAGAGGTGGGAGCCTTGCACTGCACAAACTACCCTATTGTTCTCACACTCACACACCTGGATACCGTGACTGGGAGCTTGGTAGGAATTTAGAATCAGAGCCAAATGGCTCGTAAATATATCACATGCAGTGGTGCTGTGGCCGTGTTGGTCCCAGGATATGAGAGACACAAGGTGGGTGAGGGAATATCTTTTATTGGACTATATAAACAGCAATGTCTGTTGGTGAGTGAGACAAGCTTTTAAGTTTACACAGATCTGAAGAAACGCTCTGTCAACTCAAAAGCTTGTCTCTCTCACCAGCAGACATTGCTCTGATAAAAGATATTTCCTTCCCCATTCTTATCTCTTAAATATCTCATCTAGATTAGCTTCAGGCTCAGGCTTTCTTGACCCATGTTGCAATTTGAAAGAACAAATTAGTTCTGGGTAATTTTTATGGATTTTATTTAAAATATAAAAAAACCTTGAACAAATAGATCACTGACTACTACAATTCCATTAAACTAATTAAGACTGGAATACCACAATGATAAAATGAAGGTCACAACTGACTCAATAGATAAATTGGTTCAAATGATCAAATCACTAAATCAACATAGCAGGTAAGACGACCAAACTCGGCAGCTGTCACAAGAAAGAATTGCTTTTGTTGCTTTGGCATTAGGAGAATTAAGAAAGAGCTGGTTTCCCTTTAATCTAAGTCCCCGGACAGTGTTGCAGACAGCAGAACATGAGTATTCAGTCTAGTCAGAGGTCCTTGCCAAATGAAATCACTCAAAGAGTGATTTCTTTGCAAGTCACCACTTTCATACTTCCCTCAAACATCTCTGTTGTTGCAGGCAATTTTCTACTGTTTCCACTTCCCTTCTGTACCTTTCATATAATAAATAGCACAGAATCTTTCCAAAAAGACTTAGACCGGCAATGATTGTTAAATCACACACAATGGCAGCTTTTGGAACAACCCCCAGGAGAACCTCAGTAAGTACAGATATGGGTGTTTGGTGTTTCCTCCTAGAGAACAATTAATGCTGCTGCTCTGCCTTCCCCAGACACACATGGTGATGGAGCAAGAACATAGCCCTCATAGAAGACAAAGATAAGAAGAAAAGGCTCCATCTCCTGCTTTGGTTTTTTTAGATCTTTACCTTCAATGGTGGTTCTTTACTGCAACCAAGTGACAATCTCACATGATGAGAACTCGTACCGCCGGTGGGGTCTCTCCGCTCAGGCTGGCACAGCTAATGACCAGAATCTATCATCTCTTCTTCCTCTGGATGGCCCACCCAGGAAAGGGACGGGAACTTTGCTTCAGATGTTGTTGGTGAACCAAGAGAGCACCCTTCTCTTTTACATGGACTTCTTACAGAGTGGGGGCTGTAACACCCTGTACAGCAAAGGCTGAGTAGGAGCCAATCAACCTGTTTCCTTTGGGGATTACTGACACTTAGTGGTAATTGCTGGGCTAATGAGACAACTGGATTAGTTACTGGGAGGAACAAGAAGCTGGGTGGAGGAGAGAAACTGTGGGTCTGAATTGACCAGCGGTGGATGTGAACCTTCAATCAAAGGAGACTGCACCATGACTGCAAATTCCTCAAAATACTTTCCTCTGCCCACCAGCATCATCTCTGTTTTGTTTGGGGTCAGCTTTAGCCAGCTGTTCTTCATCCATGAGATGATCTCACCCAAGCACTGGGCCGTCTTGGTGGTAGTGGTGTGGCTGCATGTATTGAAGGAATGGTGTCATCTGCATGTTGTCAGAACTTGAGTCTATGTCCTCTGACCAGTTCAGCTAGTGGCTGCATGCCAATGTTGCAAAGGACAGGAGAGAGAACTGACCCTTGTGGGACTCAACAAGCGATGTCTTGCCTCTGTTCAGGGACAGGAGCAGATCATCCATCAGTGCCACTAAACAGCGTCAATCTGCTGTCCTATCCTGAATCCAGATTGTGCTGGGTCTGGAATGCTGGCTTCAGTCAGATGAGCATGTAGTTGGCTTTTTGCTAGCTTTTCTTTGAACTATCTCAAGAACAGGAGATTTGACACTGGTCAATGGTTGGCTAGAGCTGAAGTTTCCGGGTGAGCTAACTGGACCTGTCTGTACTGCCAACATCTGAGAGGGCTGCTGCCTACAGAGATGGGCAGGCTGAGGAAAGGAGGGGTGAGGAAAAAGGCTGTTCACACAAACAGCCTCCAGCTAATGGTTGTTTCTACTGAATTTCTTTGTCTTTTTGTCCTTTCCCTCTTCCTTTTTTCCTTTTTCTGTTTGTCAGGTTGTTTGGTTTGTCCAAGAATTAGTTTATTATAATGATGGGAAACGGTTTGAATGATGGAGGGTTATTCTAGTTAAATTGTGGAAGTCTCCTATAACTGTGTTCTCATTCACACTTTGTGAGTAAAATAACTGAAGGTCCTTCAGTAAAATACACTGCATTGATGATGCATGTAGAGTGGCTGTGTGACCCAAGTTCTTAGCTCATAAAAGGTGATAAATCTACATAGCAGTAGGTTTCTTTTTGACTGCTTGGGAAGACAGTAAGTGTTTTTAAGGGTTGTTGATGCATTCATTGTAGTGCTGTGATTCTAGTAGAAAGAGCTGAAATCATAGTAATATAATGTTGTTAACAGGCACAGACTAAAAGAAACCAGCTGTTACTTACCCTAGTTTCTGCAGTTTGCAGTTGGGATGTTTCACTCCTTCACACAGCAGCCGCACCCCTGAATCTCCCAGTTTGTTATACCCCAGTTCCAGCTCTGTCAAGTGCTGGCTAGTTCTGAGAGCAGAGGAGAGATCCCCACAACAATCAGCTGTGAGAGCACAACTCCACAAACTGCAGGAGACAGAAACAAAAAGAGAGGGACATGATCACTTGTTTCCTTCCTGTCTGTAGCAATTGCCTCGCTGATGTGGGTGTCTGTCTGGAAAGGGATTGTTCATTCATCTCCCGCCCACCCAGCCTCACAATGGGCAGGCCAAAGGGCAGGTGACCAGCCAATCCCCCTCCCCTATCCCTCCCACTGTTCAAAGGGATCCTTGTCAGAGGGAAGGTTTGCACTGGAGTGCGGTTGTGAGGAATGTGATGTGTGTGTTGTGTTACTGCGCAGGATATAGAAGAGCAGTGTATGGTGATTCCTCTTCTCTTTACGGTGTTTGACGGAGAGTGGCACCTTCTCATCACCAAGAGGGAAGTTAAGGCAGAGGTGTGGTGAGGGGAATAAAAGGAGAAATCAACTAGCCCTCAGATGAGTCCTATCCATTACACACTGATGGGCAGAACTTGGAGGTTTCCCTGAATGGCTGAAGGGGAGAGATGGGGACAGCTGCAGCTCAGACCCCTAGGCTGTGGATCTGATGTTCTAGGCAGGACAACCCCTTGCATTAGTTGTTGGCGGCATTAACCCCAAACCTCCAATGATGGACCTTAGCTGGGGGGGCTGATTTTGCTGTTCACACTGCTCATGCTTTTGGGGCAGATTTTCAAGAGATCACCGCCTCCATCGTGAAGGTCTTTGGAAAATGTGGGCAGAAGAGTAACAATGGGGAACTCCCGGGTTCTGAGCTTTTGAAAATCTGGCCCAACGTCCCAGGAGTGCCCCACACTAGGCTTGAGGTTCTGACTTGAAAGAAGAAGAAACAAGCAGAGACAGAGCGGAACAGAAGAGGGAAGAAGTGTAGCATTCCCCACAGAGGGTTTTGGTTTTGATGAGTCCAACGTTGGCATCTGTTCTAACCTGCCCTGTTTGTTACTGTAACCACACATCCCCACTCCCAGAGGGCTGCACGCCAAAGGGTGTTCCTCCAAACTGGTGGTGCCTCTCAGCTGACAGAAGCTTCAGCCTCAACTCTGAACTTCAAAGGCAGCAGTTACCATGGCCAAGGCTGAAGCTGAAATCACACTGGATATTTCAGCTCAGATGGAGGGTTAAGAATGCTCAGTGCTGCTGGGGTTCCTTTGGCCTAAATTAATATGTCAAGGTGTCAAAAGTTATTAAAATGATCTCTAGAACAGGCTGTTGGCTGATGTGCAAAGTGTGCTACTCTAAAACAAATGCATTTTATTAAGAGTTTAAAAAAACAAATTAATTATTCCCCAAACAGAAGGAGATTGTGGAACCAGCTTCTGGAGTGGGCCCAGCTTTAGTTAAAAATTTCCCTTTTCCACGCAGGGCAGGCTGGTGCATGTGGTGAGCCATTCCCACAGGAGATGGAGAGGCACTGAACTCTGGGCCTCTCCATTTTGCTGCAGAGAGCAGCCAATAAGACACCAGCCACGCACCATGCCACGCACTGTACATAAAGGACCCCTGTAAATGCACAGAGGAGGCCAAATGTCACTTACCCCAGTCTCTGCAGTTTGCAGTTTGGGTGTTTCAGTCCCTCACACAGCAGCTGCACCCCGGAATTGCTCAGATCAACCATACTCAGCTCCAGCTCTGTCAGGCTGACACTGATGCTGAGAAGAGCAGCGAGATCCTCACAGCACGCATCTGTGAGAGAGATATTCTTCATTCTGCAGGAGAGAGAAATGTAGAGAAGAGCAATCATGGTGTCAATGGGGTATCTCACAGCTGTTATGACAGGTGGCCCCTCCCTCCTACTTCTCTCCCTGACCACACAGCACTGAGAATGGACCAGAAGTCCTGCCTCAGCCACTGTCCCAAGCCCCACCCCTTCTCTAATGAGAAACCAATATTGGGTGGGACTTCCTGCGTAAGCCCTACCCTTGACCAATGAGGAATAAGGGGTGGGGTAAGACTTCCTCCCTAAGCACCGTGCCAACGCCTTTCCACTGACCAATCAGAATTCAGGAGGGCCCCTTCACACCCATCTGCCAGAGTTTTAGGGTAACTACATCTTTGACCCTCCTCAGTGGTTAGCTCAAGAAAACCCCTCAGGCCTCTAGCTGTCACCTCTCTCCGAGCAGGGACCCGTATCCTGTTCTCATTTGTCTGGGTGCGTAGGCTGTGGCTGCCTGCAGTTGTACTCTGATTATCCGCAGAAGGTCTGACTAAGTGCAGCCCCTGGGCTTTACTTTCTCCCCAAAGGCTGTGATCATGGTTTACCAGTGTCCAGCCAGCTCTCTCAAAGCACTGTACATTCATTTAAGGACATAAGCATCTAGAGAAAACATAAAACAATAACAGGATCTAAATGCTCCCTCCCCATGACTCCTCTGGAAACCCAGACAGGTTCCAATCTCTCCAACTCTTCAGCAGGGTGGGGTCTCCCCTTGGATAAAAGGTCACATCCATTTGTCAAATCAAAAAGAAGACCCCTCTGTCAAGATAAACTCAGCCTTTTACACCAAACCTCTTGCTTTGCCTGCCCCACCACTGCCCTGATTCTGACTGGCCATAGAGCAAATGTCCCTGCGTAATTAATAGGTCCAGCTGGGAAAAGGGCATGGGATGCCTACAAAAGGTTGTGATACAAGAGCCTGCTGTCTAATGGGACCACCCTTGAGCCTCTGTGGATGATTTAAATAACCTGAGCTGGTCTGTAGATTTGGGACAGAACAAAGGAAGGCCTGGAGAGGCCAGTTTGGGAAGATTTTCACAGGAAAAGCAAAAGGCACATTTGACAAAAAGGCTACACCCTGCCAAATTTTGAATCCCTGCTTCAACATATGAGGGAGCTAGAGATTCTCAACAACAATGTATAAAAATGTATTTTCCCCCTAACCTTGTTCTTGGAAACATTTGAACAGTTTAGCTTAAATTTACTAAAAAACATTCAGCCTGAAGCGATGCCTGGTGATGAAAATTTCAGCCCAAGCAGTTTAGAACTAGGCAAATTTATAAGAAAATGCAGACAGTCTTACAAGGGGAAGTATTGGGTCAACTTACTAACAGGTGATCCTACCAGCATAAGTATCCTATTGCAGGCAAACACTTATTCCTCAGGTTCAGGGAGGGGGAGGACTTTGGAGCTACTGCTTCAGTTTGGGCCCATCTTTATTTATCACTTCCATTTTATGAACATAACAGGCCATCGAGATGTTGTGAACAGCCGACACATCAGGTGCTGCAGGGATACTCAGCTGCCAGCCTCACAATGAGCTTGCAGAGAGCTGACATCTCACACCATCTGCTAAGTTCTTTCCAGAAAAGACACCTTTAAATACTTACCCCAGTTTCTGCAGTTTGCAGTTTGCATGCTTCAGTCCCTCACACAGCAGCTGCATTCCTGAATCTTCAAGGAGGCTCTCCCTCAGCTCCAACGCAGTCAGAGTCTGATTGATACTGAGAACAGCGGAGAGATGCTGACAACAAGCGGCTGTGAATTGGGAATCTATCAACCTGCAGGAGACACAAACAGAGGGAAATAAGCATTTCTGTCTGTCCATTTCCCTCAGTGGGTTTTTTATAGAAAAATTCCTTTATTCTGGGAATAAAATCACAGAGTTGTAGCGGTGGTTGCTAAGGAACACGGGACTAAGTGTGGATTTCAATCCATGTGTGGCTGCAGTTCTCATTGATCCTGTATTCCACATATGAACATAAACAGTGTGGCTTCTGCTAATGAGGAAACATTACAGGAGGAGCCAGGGGAGAGTAATTAGAGGGAGGCACAAGTTTCTCTTTGGAAAATAATAAAAATGCTGCTGCACTCAGAGGTATACTGTACTTCAGTTTTGTGGACGGGGGAAGCCTGTTCTTCTCTCTTGCTGCCTCATTTCCACTTAGGACTTCAGCAAAGAAGCCACAATCTAGGGAAGCCACGATCTAGTTCTCAACATTCCGGATTCAGGGATGGGCTCAGTTTTGCTGCATCTCAAATCCCCCATCTCTGTCCCCTTTTCCCTGGGTTTGACCATACACTAGAAAAGATGGAATTTCCATAGGGAGCCCAGTCTCAGAGGCTGGGCCTACAATTAAATTGTTACAGTCTTTCACTGTTGCAGCCCCGCTAGTGTGACAGCAGCATGATGAGAATGATTGCAGAAAGATCAGACGTTTAGGAGCTAAAATACAGTGAATTTGGGAAGATGCTAAAAGGTTGGATAAAATGAGCCCAGAGTTAGTGTCTGTGTTACAGAGAGGCTCTTACTTCTAGGGAGAAACTGATAGATGCCTTACGACTTCCCTTAAGAAAGCTCACATGAACTCCCAGTGATGGTCAAGGCTGGTGTAAATCAGCAAAGCTACTCTGAAGTCAGTGGAGCTACGCTGATTTGAATCAGCAGAAGATCTGGCGCTTAGAGTGGAAGGCTAAGACACACTCACTGGCCATAAGCTCCTCTGACCGTGTAAGGCATTGCAATTTACCAGTGGATAAAAATATACCCAGATTGGTGTGGACAATGGTGAACGGTGAGGGAATTACAAAGGAAGCCAGTGGCTGCTGACTCTGATCTTTGTATTTTACAGTTGGGAGCTTTCAGCCTCCATGAAGCGGTGTCACTTCTGAATACCCCTGATCCGAGAGACTGGAATGCCTTCTCTGGGGCTGAAGGTAAATATCACATGCAAACTACAGCTCGTACAGTGTGCAGTTTATTTGAGCACAACATATCACACCCTGGTTCTCAAAACCCCGTGGATTTCAGGATGTAATTCTAAACCCTAGTGGTTGCCCTAATTTACAAAGCTCTTAACAATTTAAGGTAAGGCTGACTCGGAGCCTGTTCATCCACCATGATCTGCCAACCTAGCAACACCACAATGGGGCCCTACAACAAACAACGCCCAGGGTCAGACTCCCAGGGGCACACGCAGAGCATTCTCTGCAGCAGATTCTGGCTGGGGAGCTCTTTACTAGGGGAGATAAGACTGATCCTGGGTCTGACCACGTTCAGATCTAGAGTGACCAGATGTCCCGATTTTATAGGAACAGTCCTGATATTTGAGGTTTTGTCTTATATGGGTGCCTATTACCCCACACTTGCTATCTGGTCACCCTATTCAGTTCTAAATGCCTGCTGAGCCTCTCTGATGCCTATGTTCAGGTAGCTCAGATTGCAGTGCAACACCTAGCCTTCCACAACGTGGAGGGGCAGAAGTTCATACTCAAAGTTCAGAAAACCTGGTAGGGTTCCTCTGCCCCATCAGAAACTGGAGGGGCAAACTCCAAGAGGCAGAAAACCAGGACATGTCCCCAAGGAAAAGCAAAGCAGATCTTATACAAGCACAAATACAACGTTTATATTTCATAGCCTGGCACAGCGGCCCTGTGTGCATCAGCACCCTGAAAATCTGACCCATAACAGGTAACATTTCACAAGTACTTCCTCCTCTCTGCCTGCTTCGAAAACATGAAGCGATCACGTCCTCTAGTGACTGACAGGAGGAACTACAGTTCCTGCCTTCTCTTGATTCCGTTGAAGTGTTCCAAGGGTTGCCAAATGAGTGTCAGATGAGATACCTGATAACTTGGCAGCCCCGTGTGTACGTTCTGGTCCATGATCTCGCTTTGCTGCTGGGGAAGTGCCTTTCCCAAGAGATACTGTTGCTTGTATCACTGTATTTTTGAAATTTTTTAATGACTATTCACAGCAGTTTGAGGCCCCCTGAATGGTCTCACTGGGATGTGTGGCAAACTTCCAACCCCACAGGTGTTTAAAAGGGTCTGTTCTCTAAGAGGATGAGATTACACTACAATTTTTATTGAAAAAATACATTCTAGTGGAAATCACTCATTCCTAAAGTTCAGGGGGGGTTTGAACTACTGCTCCAGTTTGGACCCATCTTTATTAACAAATTCTTTTCTCCAATCGCGACAGACCATAGGGATATGGGGAGCTACTGAGACATCAGGTGCTGGAGGGACACACAGCTTTCAACGGCTCCATGTTCCTTCAGGGACCTGACATCTTACACCATCCGCACACCCTGCTGTGTTCTTTACAGAAGGAACGCGTGTGAATACTCACCTCAGCTTCTGCAGTTTGCAGTCAGGATGTTTCAGTCCCTCACACAGCAGCTTCATTCCTCCTGCCTCTCCCAGGTTGTTCAGTACAAGATGCAGTTCCGTCAGGGTTGGTTTGGCCCAGAGAACAGAGGAGAGATTTCCACAAGAACCAGCTGTCAGACCACAGTTCAGCAATCTGCAGGAGACAGAAGCAAAGAGGGAAATGAGCACTTCTGTCTGTCCAGCTCCCTGAATGGGTTTCTAGAAAGAGTCCTTTATTCTGGGAATAGAATCACTGTGCTGTAGTAGTGAATTCTGGGGACAACATAATCCCATGTGGATTTCGGTCCACATGCAGCTTTACCTCTCACTGGACCAGTCAAAGGGTGGGAGAATTGCTTGCCTGCACCCAGAGAAAGGTGGAGGCCTGGGACCTGAGATGGGTGCACTCAGAGACACCTGAAAGGGGACAGGGGTGTAGCTAATACTTGCCGCAGTTTCTGCAGTTTGCAGTTGGGATGTTTCAGTCCCTCACACAGCAGCTGCACTCCTGAATCTTCCAGGTTGTCCTTCCCTATATATAGCTCTCTCAGGGTGGGTTTGGTGCTGAGAAGAGAGGAGAGAACCCCACCACAAGCGGCTGTGAGCTTGAAATTAGAAAGCCTGCATGGGACAGATAATCAGAAAGGGAAATGAGCACTTCTGTCTCAGTTGGTTTCTAGGAAGATTCTTTTAATTTGGGAATAAAAATCACAGAGCTGTAGTAGTGGATGCTGAGGACCCCGTATGTCAGTTTCAATCCTGGGCATCTGTAGCTCTCATTGATCCTGTGGTGTTCCACACATTAATAATGTTCTAAGGCAAAGTTCTCAAACTCCATCCCCTGAGCAAAATCATTTGGACATCCCCTAATAAAGAAGCTTCATTAGACCTGATGGGCCAGGACTGGAAAGGGAGGGAGGGAAAGGAATATAATATTCCTGTAACATATATTATAGTTTTGTGCTTGGGACAGCCCGTTCTCCTCTCTTGCTGCATCCTTTCTACTTAGGACTCAGCAAACACACCGCCATGTATGGCATACTTAGAATTTAACATTCAGGATTCAGGGACGGGTGAGTTTTCCTTGTCTCAAGTCCCTCTTCTCTCTCCATGTTCCCTAGGCTTGACCACGCATTGGGCAAGGCTAGAATTGCCCTAAGGAGAGCAGTTGCACAGTCTGGGCCTACAGTGAAATTCTTTCACCACTGCATTTCTGCTGGTGGCAAACTGCCTTCCAGCATTATTATTAACCACTGTGGCACCTTAGTCCTGCTCTTAGTAAAAATTCTATTGTCTGCAGTTAACATCCTAGGAGCTGCACTAGCAGTAGGGCAGTTTTGTTACTGAAATTTAACAGAGCTCAGAGCAGATAGTACAATAAATAGTGACCTAAAGGTCCTTGTAGAAAAGTCATGTGTGCTGGACTATCATAAAATGAAATGGAAAGATGTGGCTGGGGAGAGATTAGAAGAATCTGGGAAGAACTGAAATGCTGGATATAATGAATGAGCCCAGAGGTGTTGTGTGTGCTACATATCAGTGCACAATATTAAGAAGAAACCTATAGGTGCCAAATGACTTCCATTAAGAAATTTCAAGTGAATTTCCAGTGATGCACAAGGCCAGACTCTCAGCTGGTATAAATCAAACAAGCTACTTTGGAGTCAGTGGAGCTTTGTGATTGACAACAGCTGAGGATCTGGCCCTTAATGTGGAAACTAAGAAGCACTGGCTGTGTGCTCCCTGACCAATCAACCTCTTACACTGTGGCTAGGTCTATACTGATGACGGCAAATTTACCGCCATCAGATCATTTCTCTAGATTGACTGAGCGGTCAGTAAAGACCCGCTCAGTCAATCCAGAAATCGACCTACGAAAACCACCTCCGTAAGTGGCGTAGCGCTACACAGAACAGAGGCAGTGGAGTCGATGTGAGTTATGGAAGTTTTTTACGTCACTTGCATATCTCCCATTAACTGCCGCCAAATCTCGGAGGTAAGCATAGACCAGCCCTGTGTGCAGAGGATCATCCACTCCCTTTCCAGCCAGTTGGCACTTATTCAGGAGTCAAACTGGACCACAGGCTAACATACCAGTCTCATTTGGACCATTTAAAGAAAAAGACCACCTCTGGTACTGCCTGGATCCAGAAGCTAGCAGGAACCTCTTGGGGAGCAGAGGCAAATGCTCTGCAAACATCAGTCCTGGTGCTTGTATTTGCTCCAGCAGAATATTGTAGTGCAAAGTGGGTCTGGAGTCAGTACGTGCATCTCGTTGACTCAGAGCAGAACACAGCCACCCGTACCTTTAGTGGCTCAAGATCATGTCAGCTGGAAGGGGAAAGTACATGGCCTCCCCATTAGGTAGCCTCCTCTGCACCAGCTTCCCCTTTACATCCTTAACCCTGCCCAGATCAGTCATGGAATCTAGGAACCCTTTACACTGGGGGCATCCTGCCTGCAGCCGAATCTGACCTACATGATGTATTTCTGCATCCCATGTGACATTCTCCGAGTCTCCAGAATCGAAGCTGACATTTAAACCAAGTAAGTGTCTAGCCCCACATGGTAGCGGAGATCACCTTCCAAATGTGAATCCAGTGGAACTGATGCAACGTTTGCCTGAGTCCACAAACAGCCCGAAACAATGATTCGGGGGTGGGGGGAGGTCTGAACTCTCCTGTTGCCAAGTTCTCTTACTGGAGTATCAACTTAAATAGTTAACATTGACACTAAAACATCATCAATGGGCTTTAAATCGCTGATCATTTGGGTGGCTGGAATAGGGGGTATGAGGGTGTGTGAAGCTGAGTGGCTTGGGGATTGGAAGTTTCTGCAGGGAAGAAAATGCAGGACATAGAACAGAACAAACTCACAAACTCCAGCAAAAGGAAGAGAAACAGAAAGAAGGATGGAAAAGGAAGAGAAACCAAGGGAAGAAATGCAAGGGCCTTAAAGGGGAGCAGATTGTTCTCACTGATGAAGACTGTGACAATAAAGTGCAGAACAAATAATAAACAAAACAATTAGTTACTGCATAAGCCCACGTTATTCCCACAATCGTTGCAATCAGTGGGAATTCTATTGTACATCATAGGAAGTACATAGTATTTATACCCTGTCCCACAGACTACAATTAACCATAGAAAGCAGCCCTCTTCCCTGAATGAGTGTCACAGCTCTGCCATAGATGCCAAACATATGTAAAATTGTTTTAGAGATCATAAAATGGTGTCTAAAATGGGATTTCCCCTCAGAAGATGAGATTAGGTTTCAATTTTTATTCAATAATACATTTCAGTGAGGAGTTCCAGAGGGGTAGCCGTGTTAGTCTGTTTTCAGCAAAACAACGAGAGCTCTGTGACACCTTAAAGACTAACAAATTTATCTGGGCATAAGCTTTCGTAGGCAGAAACCCACTTCGTCAGATGCAGTGATGAAGTGGGTTTCTGCCCCCAAAGTTTATGCCCAAATAAATTTGTTAGTCTTTAAGGTGCCACAGAACTCTCATTGTTTTATTTCAGTGAGGATTACTCTCTCCCACTGGTTCCTCACTTTTAGGGGAGTTTGGAATTAGTGCTCCAGTTTATGCCTATCATTTATAACTTCCAGTCTCCAAAAATGACTGGCTGTCAGGCTGCTGGAAGCCACCGACACACCTTATGCTGGAAGGACACTTCCGTTTCAGCCTCTTCAAGCTCCTACAAGGAGCTGACATCACTGGCCAGCCTCAGAACCTGCGGAGTTCTTTACAGAAAGAAACCTGTAAATACTTACTTCAGTTTCTGCAGTTTGCAGCTTGAGTGGTTCAGTCCCTTACACAGCAGCTTCACTCCCAAGTCTCCCACGTAGTCCGTTGACAGACACAGCTCAGTCAGGGTCTGTTTGGTACTGAGAGCAGAGGAGAGATCCTCATAACAAGCGTCCATGAGATAGCCATCAGTAAGCCTGTTGGAGACAGAAAAACAGAGAGGGAAATCAGCAAATCAGTCTCTCTGATTCCTTAGTGTTTCTAGAAAGAGTCCTTTATTCTGGGAATAAAAATCGCAGCCTTGTACTATTGAATGCTGGGGATCATGTGACCCTTTACGGTTTCAATCCACATACACCTGTAACTCTCACCGATCCTTTGCTCCACATATGAATGTTATTCAAAGGCAAAGTTTCCAAACTCCATCCCGAGCAGAAAAAAGGGGTTACTTACCAGTAACTGATGTTCTTTGAGATGTGTGCTCATTTCCATCCCACCATAGGTGAGTGTACGCCACCATGCACGGTTCCTGGAACTTTTTTCCCCTTAGCAGACCCTGTAGGGCCGGCTCTGGTGCCCCCTGGAGCCCTGCGCTCATGCCACGGTATATTAGGCATTGCCAGCCCTACGGTCTCTCAGTCCCTTCTTTTTGCCAACTCCGACAGTGGGGACGGAGGGTGGGCTGTGGAATGGACATGAACAACACATCTCGAAGAACATCAGTTACTGGTAAGTAACCCCTTTTTCTTCTTTGAGTGATTGCTCATGTCCATTCCACTATAGGTGATTAAAAGCCATACCTTGGTGGCAGGTAGGAGTTATCGGTGAGTTCCCCACAATACGGCTCTGCTGAATCCAGCGCCTCTCTCACCTGCTGGACAAAGGCGTAATGGAGCATGAAGGTATGTACCAATGACCAGGTGGCAGCTTTACAGATGTCCTGCAGGGGCACTCTCTCCAGGAAGGCTGTAGATGAGGCTTGGGCTCTGGTGGAGTGCGCTGTGATGGTCCCTGGGACCGGCACATTTGCCAGCTCATAGCAGAGCCTGATGCACCATGTGATCCAGGAGGAGATGAGCTGGGTGGAGACAGGGGATCCCTTCATCCGGTCAGCCACTGCGATGAAAAGCTGTCAAGTTCCAGAACAGCTTTGTCCGCTCGATGTAGTAGACCAGGGCTCGACTCACGTCCAGCGAGTGCCATCTCCTCTCTTCCTATGATCCATGTGGTTTGGGAAAGGACACGGGGAGAAAGATATCTCAGTTATAGTGAAATTGGGAGACCACCTTGGGCAGGAAGGCTGGGTGCAGCCTTAATTGCACCTTATCCTTATAAAAAACCATATACGGGAGTTCCAAGGTCAGGGCCCTCCTAGCTGAGGTAATGGCCACCAGAAAGGCTACCTTCCATGAGAGGATAAGCAGAGGGCATGAAGTCATGGGTTCAAAGGGGGGCCCCGTGAGTCTGGAGAGGGCCAGGTTGAGATCCCAGGGAGGCACTGGGTCATGGACCTGCAGGTAGAGCCTCTCCACCCCCTTGAGGAACCTAACTGACATGGGGTGGGAGAACAGTGATCTCCCCTCTAGCGGCTGGTGGAAGGCCGAGATGGCTGCCAAGTGAACCCTCAGCGAAGCCAATTCCAGACCCTGGAGTTTTAGCTGGAGCAGGTACTCCAGGATCACTTGAATAGGAGAGAGGCTTGGTGGGATACGCCGGGACTCCTCCCAGCAGATAAACTGCCACCACTTGGCCCGGTACACGACCTGTGTTGAGGGTTTTCTGCTGCCCAGCAGAACTTGTTGGACCTGCGCCAAGCAGGCTCTCTCCCCTTCCGTCAGCCACAGAGTCTCTAGGCCGTCAGGTGCAGGGAGTCCAGCTCCAGGTGCAGCAGGCGACCGTGGTCCTGCGAGAGAAGGTCGTGCCGCCTTGGAAGCTCCATGGGCGAGGTGATTGACAGGTCCGGCAACATGATGAACCAATGCTGTCTCGGCCAGGCCGGGGCAATGAGTATAACATCCTCCCTGTCCCTCTTTATTTTAGGAGTACTTTGTGCAAGAGCAGAATGGGTGGGACACATGAGGGTTCCCATCCAGCCGATAAGGAACGCGTTGGATATCGATACCGCCTCGCGGCCTTGGAGCGAGCAGAACCTGGGGCACTTCATGTTACAGGTCAACACGAACAGGTCTAGTTGGGGAATGCCCCACTTTTGGAAAAGCACAGTCACGACATCCGGGTGCAACGAATAGTCGTGGCGGGGTAGAAGTGACCTGCTGAGGCGATCTGCTTCATCGTTCCTCAGACCCGGAAGGCGAGAGGCAGTTAAATGAAAGTCATGCCTCACAGCTAGGTCCCACAGGTGGATGTCATCCTGGCAGAGGAACGTTCTCCCCCCTGCCTGTTTACATAAAACATGGCTGCGATATTGTCCGTCAGCACCTGCACTACCCTGCCCATCAGGAATCGGAGGAACACCTTGCATACCACGCAAATGGCTCTGAGCTCCTTCACATTGATGTGAAGGCATCTCTCGTCCTGTGCCCAGGTCCCTTGAGTGCTCAGGTTGGTGCTGATATGGGCTCCTCATCCCACGTCCGAGGCATCGGAGATCAGGGTGACCAATGGGACCAGGTCCCCTGAGAGAGATGCCCTTCATTACTGCCCTGGGGTCCCACCACCAGTTTAGGGAGGCTAGGACTGGTGGGGGAACTGTGACCACCCAGTCCAAGGGATGTCTGATGGGCACATACGCTGAGGCCAACCATGTCTGCAGTGGCCTGAGGTGCAAGCAAGCTTCTTACTATGTATGTTCAGGTCGCCATGTGGCCTAACAGCTGAAGACAGTGCCTGACTGTTGTTGTGGGGCACTGGTGCAGCTGGGCAATAATGGAGGCCATGGCCTCAAACCGTAGTTGGGGCAGGAAGGCTCTGGCCTGGGAAGAATGCAGGGTGGCCCAGATGAATTCTATGCGTTGCACCAGGTTTAATGTGGACTTCTACCCGTTTATGAGCAGCCCTAGCCTGCTGCACATGGAACAGGTGAGTGTTACGCTGTCCTGTACCTGGGACCAAGACCTGCCCCTGATTAACCAGTCATCCAGGCAAGGGAAGATTTGCACACCCCTTCATCTTAGGTGAATGGCCACTACTGCCATACACTTGGTGAACACCCTGGGGGCTGACGAGAGGCCAAAGGGCAGGACTGTAAATTGGTAATGGGAACCAGCCACCATGAAACGGAGAAACCGCCTGTGGCTGGGGAGGATAGATTACATGGAAATATGGGTCCTTGAGGTCGAGAGCACTGTACCGGTCTCCTGGATCCAGGGAAGGGATAATGGAGGCTATGGAGACGATGAGGGACCAGAGTCGCTTGATGTATTTGTTTAAACGGTGCAGGTCTAACATGGTCCTCAGGCCCCCTTTCACTTTGGGGATGAGGAAATTCCTTGAGTAGAAACCCTTCCCCCTTCTGTATCAGGGAACCATTTCCACTGCCCCCTTTTTAGGTGTATGTTGACCTCCTGCAGGAGGAGTTGCTTGTGAGAGGGGTCCCTGAAGAGGTCTTGGGGAGGTTGTGGTGGTGTAGATATAAGTTGCAGGGCATATCCCTGAAGGACTATTCCCAGGACCCATTGGTCCGACATGATGTTTGCCCATTCAGCGTAAAATTGCCTCTTACAATTGCCTGAACCTTTGGGGGGACTGCTGGGAGGCTGAGGATGAGTTAGGGGGCTGATTCCACCTTCTAACCCCCCTGTTTCTGTCTCTGCCCCTGTAGGGCTGGAAGGGCCTAGATGGAGGCCTTGGTTGCTGCTGCACCCTGGGGTCGAGACTGATGCCTGGCAGCTTGAGGTGTGTACAGGCCCAGGGAGCGGAGCATGGCCCTAGAATCTTTGAGACCGTGCAGCTTCGCATCGGTTCAGTCTGAAAACAGGCCCTCCCCATCGAAGGGGAGGTCCTGAATAGACTGCTGCACATCCTGTGAGATCCCTGAGGACTGCAACCACGAGCAGCGTCTCATGGTGATGGAAGAGGCCATGACCCTGCCCATCGAATCCACCGCGTCACTGGACATTTGTAAGGCCACCCAAACCACCATGACTCCCTCGTCTACAATGGTGGTGAAGTCTGCAGCAACTTAATTCATGTCTGTATGTATAACGAACTTTTAACCAATATGCTCTCTTTTCTTTTTTTAATAAATCTTAGTTAATAAGAATTAGCTGTATTTGTGTAAGATCTCAAATATTCATTGACCTGGTGGGTAAATGTGTCCAATCTCTTGGGATTGGTAGAACTTTATATATGATGAACAAGATTTTCAGTAATCCTCATCATATTTAACTTTGCTGTCTGGGTGGGAACCAAGAATATGTCCTGTCAGACTAACTTGATATCTTCTTATAATGAAATCAAAGGCTTGACTGATAAAGGTGACAGTATTGATCTAATATACATAGGCTTCTGCAAGGTATTTAATTTGCTTCTGCAAGACATTTTGATTAAAAAACTAGAATGATATAAAATTAACATGGCACACATTAAATTGACTGAGATCTAGCTAACTGATAGGTCTTAAAATGTACTTGTAAGTGGGGTATTGAGCAGGTGTATTTCTAGTGGAGTCTTATAGGGAGCAGTCCTTGGCCTTCTGCTATCTAACATTTTTATCAGTGACTTGGAATAAAACATAAAATCATTTATGATAAAATTTGCAGATGACACAGATTGGGGAAAATGATAAATAATGAAGAGGACAGGTCACTGATACACAGTGGATCACGTGGCAAGCTGGGTGCAAGCAAATAAATAAAAGTTTTAATACAGCTAAATGTAAATGTATACATCTAGGGACAAAGAATGTAGGTCACACTTATAGAACGTGCAACTTTGTTCTTGGAAGCAATGTCTCTGAAAAAGATTGGAGGATCGTGGTTGATAATCAGCTGAACATGATCGGTCAGTGCAACTCTGTGGTCAAAATTGCTAATGCAATTCTTGGATACATAACAAGGGGAATCTCAAGCAGGAGTATAGAGGTTATTTTACCTCTGTATTAGGCTCTTGTGTGACCACTTCTGTAATACTGTGTCCAGTTCTGGTGTCCACAATTGAAGAAGGATGTTGGGTTCAGAGAAGATCCATGAGAATGATTAAAGGATAAGAAAACCTGCTTTATAGTGATACAATTAAGCTCCTTGAGTCTTTTAGTTCAATGAAGAGAAGGTTAAGGGGTGATTTGATTACAGTCAATAAGTATCTACATGGGGTACAAATATTTTATAATGGGCTCTTCAATCTAACAAAGAAAGGTAGAACAGGATCCAATGACTAGACATTGAAGCTAGACAAATTCAAACTGGAAATAAGGCATAGATTGTTAAGTGAGAGTAATTAACCATTGGAACAATTTAGCAAGGGTTATAGTGGATTCTTCATTCACTGATAATTTTAAAATCCAGACTGGATGTTTTTTCTAAAAGAGATGCTCTAGGGAAAGTTCTATGGCCAGCGTTCTATATGAGGTCAGAATGGATGATGACAATCGTCCCTTCTAGCTTTGGAATCTATGAATCTATAGCCCCAAGAAGAGCGCTAGGAAGGAATGTATTCTCTATCTCATGGAGAAGGACACTCCTAGGTATCTTGATGACAGCACCTTATAACAAAGACACTGGCATATAGAATCATAGGGCTGGAAGGGACCTCGAGAAATCATCTAGTCCAGATCCCTGCACTCGTAGCAGGACTAAGTATTATCTAGACCATCCCAGACAGGTGTTTTAACCTCAGAAGAGACAAGGGTTCTATAATCCTAATAGCCTCATACTGGCCACGACAGGTACAGCTCTACGCTCTGGTGCAAATGGTCAAAGATGATCCCATCAGGCAGAGAGTCTGGTCTTGGATCATCATGTAAAATGAAGGCACCTTGCTCCCTCCCTACGCTGAAGCCCTCTCCCTGAAAGCTTGGATCCTGAAAGAGTACAGAGCCATAGACACAAGCACACGGCTCATGTCTTCCTGGAATCATATTAGCTAACTCCAGGAAGTACCGAAAACATCCAGTGAAAAGCGTCTCTGGTGGGATACAGACAGGGC
Source organism: Mesoclemmys tuberculata (assembly GCA_007922155.1). NCBI lineage: Eukaryota > Metazoa > Chordata > Testudines > Chelidae > Mesoclemmys > Mesoclemmys tuberculata. The sequence continues at coordinate 4,708,613 of ML675613.1, forward strand.
CATGATGACCCCTGTATCTGTTCCACAGAAAAACAGCTGGACAGACGCCTTCATCTGACTGTACACTAAGGACTAACTCCATCCAGTGGCATTTGTCAGCTGTTTCAGCCTCTGATGAACCAGATAAAATGTCTCTGCAGCCCTTATCTAGTCCATGTGGGGATTGACACTTCTGAACCTCCATTAAAGAGCCCCTGTCTCATGGGATATTAATGTCACCCTAACAAAGTGAACGAAAGCTCCTTCGGAAGCAGTTGTTTAACATGAGCTTAATTTTCTTACATGGAATTTTCTTGCAGGGAGCCCTCTGCAGCCCCATTGCCATGGGAATGGGTGAGCGGGGCCATGACAGCAGAGCTGTAGAGGGCTCCCTGCACTGCCGCAGGTCTGGTGACACCTGATTCCTGCAGGCGCAAGGTGCAGGGAGGAGGCTGCAGTCCCTGTGGGGCACCGCAGATGTCATGAACTCAGCTGCCTCTGCGCTCGGTTGCCTAGCAACCCAAGGAGCTCAGCTGGGCGCAATAAACCCTCTCTAAGAGGTTGTGCTCCCTGCTTGGTCAGAAGCCCTGTAGCCAGATCAGTACAGTGGCTGCTTAATGCATTGCACGCCTGCATTTGCGCCAGCCCTTGCCTGCTCCGCTTCAGCCTGAGTCCTGGCCTATCTCTGAACTCCTGAATCCTAACTCCTGGCTCTGACCATCAGCTTGTCTCCAGACCATGACTCCGTTCTGCCCTCTGAGTCTGCTCCGACCACTAGGTTGCACTGCCTACACCTTGGTGTGTGACAGCAGAGCACCCCAACAAGGACTCTCCTCTGTCCCACCACAACTGTAGTCTTCCCTGCAGCCAATCCCACAGGGCAGGGCAAAGCAGAGTCCTGGCCAGGGCTTGCACCTGCAGGAATCAAGGCTCACCAGCCCTGTGGCAGTGTAGGGAGGTCACTGCAGCCCCACTGTCAAAGGAGTAAATGAGAGGGGCCATGCCCCCGCCTCTTGGCAATGCAAGCTCCTGGTTATCCATAAAAAATCTGGGTCCCCCCAGTTATTTGGACAGTAGGGAGTATTCTGTAACTGGAAATTTAAATTTCTAAGCACCTGGACAATTCTATATCGTCACTACAGCAGCCAAAGTAAAGAGAGTTACAGTGCTGTAGTATTTCTGGGATAACAGCAGGAATAGGGGGATTTTAAAAAGGAAAAAGTAGTTTCTTACTTTAGTTTCTTTAATTTACAGTTTGGATCCTTCAATGCTTGACAGAGCAGGTGAACAGGACTCCATTGTACTGTATCCTGATGCTGTTCCCTAAAAAGAGAGAATAGAAATTTTCTATGTTGTTTCCTGGAAACAGATTTTAATTCTATTTCCTGAACATGGTAATACCTTCTCAGATGACATGATCATACATTGCACATAAGTTACTCCAGGAATCTCTGAGTAGGATTCACAAGAGAGCCAGCTTAGGTGCTTAAGGCCAAAATTCAGATTCACAAAATGCCTGCTCAGCTGCTGCCTAAACCTAGAGAGAAGTTTCCCCTGAAACAGTCCTCCAAGTCCATCCTACAACTCTTCCAATCTGGCTTTCTCTCTACTGAAACCTCCCTCAAGATAGTCTTAATTACCTGTTCCCGGACAAATCTCAGGGCTTCTACTCAATCCTCCAACTTCTCAACCCCTCGTCTGCCTTCAATATCATCAACCATACTCTTCTTATTGAGATCTTTTCCTCACTCAGCTTTCATACCTGTCACTTTTTGTTTCTCCTTCTACCTTGCTAGTCAATCCCTCAGTACTTTATTTGGGGGATCCTACTCATTTTCCTCCTACTTTCATTGGGGTCCCACGGAACTCCATACTTGGCTCTTTCCTTTTCTTCACCCACATCCTGTCACTGGGCAATTTAATTAAAAACCATGGTTTCCTCTGTTGTTACCCTTTAGCCCAACTGGTTAGCCAATACTTAGGGCTTTGCTAGATTGTTTCCATTAGAAGGAGAAATTGATGGTGCAAATCAGGTATATTCTTTAGTGCAAATCTGCTTGTTTACAAAGAGTGTACACAAAGTTCTGTTTCCCTGAACACAGCAGGAACAAACAACAGCAGGAAGTTTCCTTGCTTACATTTTCCAAGTCTGCCTCTAAAATGAGTTCTGTGCCCAAGAAGCTCCATCTCTTTACTTCCTCTCAAGACCACGCTCACGACTGCTTCTCTCACTCATTGCTGGCTTTCTCCTCTAACACACAGAGCTACACACAGCTAAAACCAATATCCTAGCACTTGCGCTTTCAACCACTTCCAGGGAAACCCCTGCTAAGCCACCTGAATAAGTTTTTGCTCAAGCCTTGCTATGCAGCGCATTGCTTGGCGCTATTATATCCATCTATCACACTAAATAAAACAGGCTCAATCACTCCATCCATTTAGCCAGACAGAAGTGTGCTTAGCAAACTCATAGCTTTAACCAGGTTTCTGATTGTCTTTGGATCAAAAACTCATGGCGGCCATTAACAACTTCCAGCATAACACTTCTGTCTTCATGATGTCAATACACAGATTGTCTCTGTAGTCTGGTCCTGTCTCGTTCTGTCCAAACTAAAATCTTGGTTTATTTTTCCGGCACTTCTTTATGGATGTCCAGCCACCAACATCACTCATGCCCATAATCTCAACATCCTCCTCAACTCAGCCCTTTCTCTAGAGCCACACATCCAGGCCATGTCTAAATCTTGCCACTTCCTGCACAACATCTCTGAGATCCAGAATTTCCTCTCACTCCACAGAGCTAAAACTCCAGGTCTTTTTATCATCTTGACTACTGTACCCTTTTCCTCTCTGGCCTTGACAAAAACAGACTTGTCTCTCAAGTCCATGCAAAATGAAGAACATCTCCTTGGCTTATTATTCTACTTACATCAATCCCTTCTTTGTATCCCTCCATTATCTATCTAGATTTTTATAAGGTCATCCTGTGCAGTGGTATCTGAGCACCCTCCATGAGGAGTAAACAAAAATTCTGGCTTTTAGTCATTTGGAACGAAAGTGAAAGAAAACCTTAAACTTTTGGAAAATATTTTTAGAAGGCTGTCTTCCCACAGAAAAAAATCCCATATTAATCAGCATTCAGTATAGCCCAAGGCAGAGGACTTTGAGCTCCACCCATGTTGTAAACAAAATTCTATTTTTATTACTACTATTAAAAAGGAAATAATCAAAAAAGCAAGTCATATTACAAGACAGAGCATTTGTGTACTTCATATAGTGCACTGCCAAACCAACCAAAATACAGATTATGGACTATTTCACATTTCATCTACAGGTTCAATTTAGGTAAAAGTTTCTTATTGCATTTCTGAGGTAAATTGTTAAAACTTAAGTAAGAATGGTTATTCTTTTCTCATGTAAACTGCAGGGACTTTCAGATTACAGTCTGAGAATCAGTGTATTCTAAAGAGTCCTTTGCTAGATATTATGGAGGAAAGTCTTAAGCATTAAAAACCTCAATGGAGTAATATCTAACGAGTATGCGGTAATACGTAGGGTTTCTCTACACATGGAGTTATTCTGGAACAGCTGTTCTGATTTAAATTCATACCCTACCTTATTCCGGAATAATTTTAATGTGTAGACAAGCCCTTAATCTCTCTTCAGGTATAGTCCCAGGTGAGGCAGCTGGCTGGAGATAGAGAAAAGACTCCTTCACTTCTCAAGTCTAGCTTGACTTAAGGATTCTCCTTCCCTGGACTGGTCTCATGTACTAGTGCTTGGCTTCCCCCCTTTGGATGTGGTCCTGGACTCCACAAGAACGGATGGACACGCTTAGATAAGGTGCAGAGATGCCCTTCTCTGATCTAGAAATGAGTTACTGGCTTCTGTTGAACCTTTAACTTCCAGCCTCAGCTTTTCTCCCTGAGCATTCTGTGGTAGCTCCATATTGCCCAGTCCAGCTGTGGATTTACGCCTCCTACTTTCACCCTCACACTCCCATTTCCATTTGCCTCCCTTCTGTCTCTTTCCAGAAACTTATGTTCCAATCCTCTTAAAACCAGTGCTTTTCAAAGACCTCCCCCTTTCTCACAAAAATATGTTAAAAGACTCTTGTTTTTGTGGGAAAAGTTGTGTGTGAAAGGCCTTGTTTTATCAGAGAACACTGTCAGTGTACTCATTTTCTGCAGGTCGAGTTCATTCTTGCCTTGTCAAAACCCATTCAAACTTAGCCCACAGTCAAACCAATGTCAGGTAACACAGCTAAAAATTTATTTAATCCCATCCTCCCACCCCTCACTCCCACCCTTACATACAGACACAAGCAAAACAAGACACTGCACTGCACATGCTTCTCCCTCTTGGGAGAGGGTGAGAGAACACACTACCTCACAGTTGTGTAGTCCTATTTCTTAAGGCACTACTGGCAAACACTCAGAAGCTAGTGATGAGCGTGGTATAAAAACCTATATAAAACAGAAGGGCTTGAAATGGACTCACTTGTGGCACTGGTTTTTTCAGGGGTGGTAAAAGTGTCCATCAGCTTGAAGACATGAGTTCAAATTTTACAGAACCTCTCTGCATTCTCTGTTCCAAGCCACCTGCCTCCACCTGACTCTTGCTCTCACATATTTGATGCAAGTGCAGCATGCACTGATAATATGGGGCAGATTTTTTTTCTTTCATCAGCTAACACATGGTGAGCGAACTGGCCCTCTCCTGATTCTGCTGCCCTCTCCAAGCATCCCATCTCTGTAGCAGAGGGCAAGATTATGCAGGTGCAAAGCCCCTGACTGAGTCTGAGAGGTTGACAAGGGAGAGAGTGGGGTCTTCCTGGGAGTATTTGGCCTGGGTCAGAAGGAACACTCCCGTGGGGGTGAGAGGCCTCCAGGAGATGGGGGAGGAGAAGAATTTTAAAGACCCCTTTTGTGCCTTGCCCTGGAGGTCACTATTCGGGCTCCCAGCTTCGGCAGTTGTGTCTCTTCAGTGAACCCCTTAATGTGGTTGAGAGGGTGCCTCTTTGCAGCCCCACAGCAGCTCCATCTTCCCTCCTTGGAAGGAGGAGGCAGCAGCGTTCACAAGTGTCAGCCCAGCAGAAGGCACAAAAAGTCACACATCTCCACAAGATCTTTTCAGTTTTACTGTTGAAATCACCAGCTGCTCTGGTACTTAATGCCTCACTGACGCTTCACCTGACTGCCCATATTTTCCCACTGATCTCAAGTTCAGCCTTAAGAACTTTATTGCTCATACTGCTGCCGGCTTCCCTGTTTAAACTACCTTCTCCCTCAATAACGTATGTTTCTGTACTTGGGAAATTATGGAAGTGTTTTTGGAACTCAGACAATACTCACACACGTGGCTGCTTGGGTGCCCTTTGGTAATCTTCATTCCGGTCTTTCAATCCAAACATGACCAGATTTAGACAGAGGGTCTCCAGCCTATGATAGTTTTTTAGACAGAAAAAAAGAGCCACTTGATCCATTTTGGTAAAATCATAGTCATCTAAATGTAGCTCTGTGAAGCGGTTTAGTGCACTTTGCACAAAATTCTCTTCTTGAATTTCATATAAGCAGTGAAACTCCTCAAGCTGGTAAATCATCTCAGCATTTTGTTCATCAGCCTCCAAGAACAGCCCCTCAGTCTCCAGGGAGAAGGAGAATATATTTGGTTTTGTTTTAACCCACTCTAGTAAATATGGTTTAATTTTGCGTGAAATTTTGCAGCTAAGTTTTTTCTCCATGTCATTCATTCTCTCTTCATTTAAGAGACCAAACAGGAATTGCACTGTTAACATTAAATAATGTTTAGATTGTCCATAGTTTTCTAACAATTTTTTCACGTTGTTCATAGCAGTTTCTGAATCTTCTACTGTTGTTTCTTCTTCTTTCTCCAACACATAAAACAAAGCTGCAAAAAACTCTTGAAAACTCAAGTGAATGAAGCTGTAAACACATTCACAGTCAATATCTTTTTGAAACATGTGCTCATTCAGAAAAAGAGAGTCAGGTATATCTAAGCCATGCTTCTTGATTTCTTCTTCCCCAAATAGTATTTTCTGCCTCCAGATTCCATCTGCAGCCAAGGAGCAAAGTCCTTTCAAGTTAGTTGGTGTGTGTTGCTTTGAATTGCTGCTGTGACCCTTTAATAAACTGAAAAGATAGAGCATGTACACACCCGTGATTGTTTTGGAAGTTTGTGCAAGATCTTCACCTGCTTCCATCTGTTGTTTCAGAACCGTGCAGATGATCCAACATACAATGGGGACAAAGCACATGGTGAAGAGCATTTCATTTTCTTTTACAAAGTTAAAGGCTTTTCTTGCATTTTCTTCATTCCCAAAAAAGTTGTGGAAATATTCCTCCCTCTCAGCTGCAGAAAATCCCAAGATTTCTGCATAACGTTCACATTCCAAACACTGCCTGAGTTTCTCCAGAGCAGTTGGTCTCGTAGTGATTATTACATAGGATTCAGGAAGAACTGTTTTCTGAATTAAACATCTCAATATGATTTCCATTGGGTGCTTTTCTCTGTGATCAGAGCACAGATTATATTCTGGCTGATCCAAGGAAAATCTCAGTTCATCAAAACCATCAATTATGAACAGGAGTTTCTCTGGATTTCTCAAAATCTCTTCAATTTGTGCATTTTTATCAGGACAATTCTTTAAAATCAAATCAGCAATTCTTCCCTGCTCACTGCCGAAGTTCACTTCCCTACAATTTATATAGAAAGCATAATCAAACTTTTCCTTATAGAGCTTTCCAGCTGCCCAATCAAACATAATCTTTCTTGCTGTCATTGTTTTTCCAATCCCTGCAGCTCCCAGCAGCACAACCATTCTTGGAGTTTTTCCATCTTCATCACATTTAAATAAGTTATCCAGGGTAATGGAACTAGGTCTCTTAGTCATGATTTCTTCATGTCTCCGTCCCAAGGTCTTTATTTCATGTTCTTTCTCTTTTTTGTGACAATGTTTCCCAACAATAATCAGCTTTGTGTACCTGCTGTTTAGAGTCACGTTCTCACCAAGCCGAGAGTTCAAGTCTTTTATTACTCTGTACTTGTTTTGTGTGTGTTTTCTATATGTCACCCTGTAATCTAAGTTAGTGACATGAAGCATTAGAAATAGGGAATCAGAAATTCAGAAGACTTATCACTAATGTCAAAATAAAGCTACTTAAACAATAATAATGCTACTTTAAGCTTATTCTGCAATTTATAGCATAAAATACCTCCCCCCCAGTCATTTAACTATGGATCTGATTATAAATTGTCCCATTGAAATTAGTCATGGGAGCACTAGTAATGCTCTAGGACCTTCTGTGCACATACAGTAGAATTCCATTTATCTGAATGGCTTGTGGGACAACTGAAATGTTCGGAAGGGTCGGGTACCTGACTCCCTCTCCCAAGGCCATCAGTGCTAGGAAGTGGTGATGCCAGCCCCTGAGGGTGGCAGTTAGGGGAAGGAAAAAAGGGGGAAGGTTCCCGTCTCCTGACAAGAAGGGGTGGCTAGGCAGAGTGGTGACACCAGGCTGTTGCAGCTGTCTGGACCACACCCTTTCTTCAACCTGCTGTGTCTCTCCAAGACCTAGGTTAGTGCCTGCCTTGCTCCCCTCCCTCACACCTGCCGCTGCACTTCCTGCACTGCAGGCTCCTCGGCACACACCCTCAGCCCCAGGTGGAGAATAGAGGATGAGAGAGGGGGAGTAGCTCTCAGCGCCGGTAAGGGCTACAGCAGCGCCAAGGCGGTGCTTGTCTCCTGCTGCTACTACCTCTCGCCTTCTCTTTCTGACAGACTCGGGAGGGGGGGGGGCGGGGAGGGGACGACTGGCTGTATCCCACTCTTCCCTTTATACAGAAACCCTTCCAAAATGAGTGGGGGACACCCAGCTGATCCGGACACCTAGGATTGTCGGATACATGGAATTTAGAATGCTCGGTTGCAGCTGTATGTAGGAGTCACTTCATCAGTTACTGAAATGCAACCCCCGTCACCTGTTTAACAGCACACGCCAGCACTACATAATGCATTAGGACATGGCGTGATGAATATGCATCCTACACTGCAGGGGGAATTCAGGTGCGAGGACTGTAGGTACACAAAGTAGAATGTGTCCAAGACACAGGCTTCACAAAACATCATAGTCTCTTTAATGCCACAGCGGGGGACTCCTAGTTATTTTACCTCGTCTAAAAGACAGTACCTCTAGCAGCAGAGCACCTTCCATTACCGTACTTCTGGGTGGGCTCAGTACGGACTCTGAGATAAGAGTTCCGCCTGATCATTTAACAACATTTGCTGCAGCACTTGAAGATCTACCATCCATTTCCTCATCTCCCTTCACACCCCACTTAAACTATGTGATCTGATGAGACTATATACTCTGAGGTTTTATTTCTAGAGGTAAACTAAACATCTGGCTGATCTGGTCTAATGTCTGTAATCAATACAATTTTCTGTTAAAATGTCACATACCTGAACTTCCAAGTGTTTGCTGAGGATTCAAAGCTGAAAGAGAAATTGCACATGAATGTTAGTGTAACAGAATCACGGTGTGCCACATTGAATGTGTGAGCTTGTACAAGCATCTATGCACTTCATTCACTGGTGTCTGAAAGCTTGTCTACATCTGGAGTTTTTCTGGAATAACAACTCCCTGTGTGGACACTCTTATTCGCAGTGTGCTTCATATATTTTGAAAGTGGATTAAGCTAAACTGGAAAAAGGCACTCTTATTTTGGAATAAGAGTGTTAATGCATGGAGTTATTCAGCAACAGCTATTCCACTTTAAATTCAGACATTACCTTAACCTGAAATAACTGTAGACAAGCCTTGAGGACTATGAAGATTGCATTATAGATGCCCCAGGCCAGCCACCATCCTACTTGCAAGAACTGGACTTCACTCTCTTGTGGGACACTGAAAACATCAGGAGGCCTTTGGAACTGCAGCTCTCTAGGTTTGCTGGCTACTAGATTGTTTGTAGTGCACTACATTTGTTTCTTTAATTAAATATAGCCACAGAGATAGAGTTCCTGCCTGAAATCCTAGAAAGGTCCCGTTCAGCTGTTTAGTGATAATATACTGGGTAAGATTCTTTTCTATGACCAGTTAGCAGTTACAGATCTTTGATTCTCTGTCCCAGCCCTGGCACCCCCAAGGAATGGTCCCCTAGCTGGGGATGCACTACAGTAACTCCTCCTACCCACTTCTCTCTGTCTGTGACACTTCCTCTGCATTGCAAGGTTGGGGCTAAAAACACAGAGAATTCCCTCACAGTGGGAATTTCCTTAGATGGAGTTACAGGCCATCTCTGCTCCCTTTGCGCCAGCTGAGTGGAAAAAAGGGAGTGGAGCAGGCCAGAGAATCTGGCTCACTGTGGGCATCTCTGTTTTGAGTCCCCCTGGCTTCCTGCTGGGATTTAGAATTTGTCATTCCTGCCATCAGCCTGTTTTTCCTTCCGTCTCTCCTGCTGCTATGCAAGGGCAGATTCCTTGGGGGCGCTCCCAGGTTTTACAGTAGCTTTAGGTTTCTTACCTCTCTCTTTTTCTTCTCTGAGTTTAGCAGCGGCGTTTTTGAGATTGATGTGATTAAAAACATCTATAGTTACATCCACAGCATCATCTCCACCATAGAATTCCATGAGGCGTTCCTTTGTCTCTATTGCATCAGCATTCTCCAGCCGACCTCGGGGGATATTGTCATTCCTCTTAGAGTCATAGTATAATAATCCATCCTTAAATCTTTTAAAGTCTTCCTGAGAAAGGTTGTCAAAGGCATGTTTGAGCAGGTCATTGATTATGCTGCTTCTGTTTGCCATCACTGGGTATCAGGGAAGGAAACTAAAATACAAAATAAAGTCCTGTTATGCATAATGAAGACTATAACAGCAATTTTCCCCATGTAGAGGACAGAAGTATAGTCTAGTGACGAGAGTAAATCATGGGGACTCATGATTCCTCATTTGTTTTCCTCACAAAGGAGGCACAGGAGAGCTCACTTTGTCTCTCTGTGCCTGCTTTTTCATCGGTAAATGGGGATGATTGTACGCATCTAACTCACAGGCAGTAACATGACCTGTGTTATAAGAGGTTTAGACATCCACAGTAAAATCTCAGTCAGACTTGTGTGACTACCGTCACGTTGTTGTGTGTGTTCTGGGTCATATTCTGCCATCTTTACTCATGTTGAATTCAGTGGAACTACTTGTGGGCAAGGTATACTCGGGGTGAATAAGGGGGGAAAAGTATAGTTCTAAAAAATTAAACCAGGTTTTGGGGGTGAATTGTTGTTCATCAAATCTCTAGAAACTTCCTACCGCATTTATGGGCAAAGGAAAGTCTGACAGATCCCTGAAATGCCACTGATTGAAAATATGACAAATACTTAAGTAAATAAAAATTATCCCCATGCACCTAATTACATCAAGCTACCAGCTAGAGTCTTAGGGCCATAGGTTTAAAACAATCTCTATTCTTCTACCTGCAGCCAGTAGTAGGTGCAGTTTTGTTGGTGCAAATCACTATAGGCACAACAGTTGTCAGGCCCCAAGCCTGACAGGGGACAAACGACTAATTGATGGTGCCCTCAGATCAGAGAGGCTTCTAAATGCCAACACTGAAACCCATGGTTATTTGTGGTCCCAAAACCAAGCCTCTAATTGATTAGAGGGCAAAACTGGAGGCCAGATTTTTTAATAGAATTTTCAGCAGCGCTGCAAAAGAATCATTAATTTGGCCCTCAGTAAACAGGAGCCATAAAAATTACAAGAGAAAAGGAAAATGATGTTATCAACCAAAAATTAAGACAAATGGCGAAGAAATCTAAGCAACACCGCAAAGTGCTCTTCCTGAGTTTCCCCTCCCCCTTCCACAGACACTTGTGCTGAAAAGCTTAACTGCAGAAGATCAGATAACACTGGGAGACATATTTACACTCGTGAGGATCAAGCTTTGAAATAAAAGAAATTTAAAAAAGAGACACATTAGGGCAAATGTGATCATTCCTTCAACACAAGTCATGTATTTAAGAATGAAAATATTTCAGACCCTTATTGTCCCCTGTCTACAGTTGAATCTAGGCACATAATAGTCAGGATGTGGGGTTTCTAGAGACCTTTTAGCAAAGTGGAAATTGTAATATCCTATTTTTTTGGTCCGGAGGCCAAGATTTTCATTAGTGACCAGTGATTTGGGGTGCCTAAACTGAAGGGGCCTGATTTTCAGAGGGTGAGTGTTTGCCAAATGCCTGGTCTTCAGCGTTTCATGTTCGGCACCCACTATTATGGATCACTCTTGAAAATCTTATCCTAAATGCTTCATATAAAGTTTCTCCATAGCGATCACAAACATTGATATGGAAAGAAAAGGTGGCTATAAGTTAAAATGGGGAAAAACTTCAGCGAGATCTCTGGAGCAGAGACCCCAAATTTGCAGAAGAACTACCACTTCCTCCACAGGTATTCCTATTAAAGTAAGTGAGTATAAAATGCTCTACCAGTGATGCCTCACTAGCTCTTACAAAATTAAGACAGGCTCACCGGAGAGACGGTGTGTGGGGATGGGGGGCAGTTCCATTTGATGGAAGTGTCTGAAGGTGGCAAATTTTTAGATCTCTACCCTTGATTTAATCTTTGACATCATCAGATCCAGATTGCAGCTGGACAATTTAGTGCTATTACTGTGCCACTCTGTGAAAGGGGAGTATACACCACAGATAAACTCTTCGCTAAAGTGAAGTCAAAGGAAAAATGCCCATTGACTAGAATGGGGTCAGAATGTCCCCCTGGACCACTGTAAACTTGTGCCTAACCTCCCAATAACAACAAAATTCTCCTTAGCTGCATGTTAGCAAGGGAACAAGTCTCCAGATACAATTATTTGATTAAAAAATGTTCCAGGCTCTTTCAGGACTATTTAGAAAGATCCGACATACACAAGTCCATGGGGCCAGATGCAATGCACCAAGGGGTGCTAAAGGAGTTAGCTGATGTGATTTCAGAGCCATTGGCTATTATCTTTGAAAGCTCGTGGCAACAGGGGGAAGTCCCAGATGACTGGAAAAAGGCAAATATAGTGCCCATCTTCAAGAAAGAGAAGAAAGAGGATCCAGCCGGTGAGCCTCACCTCAATCCCTGGAAAATCCCTGGAAAAATCATGGAGCAGGTCCTCAAAGAATCCATTTTAAGGCACTTAAAAGAGAGGAAGGTGATCAGGAGCAGTCAACATGGATTCACCAAGGAAAAGTCGTGCCTGACCAACTTGATTGCTTTCTATGAAGAGGTGACTGGTTCTGTGGATGAGGGGAAAGCAGTGGACGTGATTTACCTTGACTTTAGCAAAGCTTTTGATACAGTCTCCCACAGTATTCTTATCAGCAAGTTAAAAAAGTATGGGTTGGATGAATGGACTACAAAATGGATAAAGAATTGGCTAGAGCAAAGGGCTCAACGAGTAGTGATCAATGGCTCCATGTCTAGCTGGCAGCCGGTCACAAGCAGAGTGCCCCAGGGGTCGGTCCTGGGGCCGGTTTTGTTCAACATCTTCATTAATGATCTGGAAGAGGGGGTAGATTGTACCCTCAGCAAGTTTGCAGATGACACTAAGCTAGGGGGAGTGGTAGATACCCAGGAAGGGAGGGATTGGATACAGAAGGACCTAAACAAATTGGAGGATTGGGCCAAAAGAAATCTGATGAGGTTCAGCAAGGACAAGTGCAGAGTCCTGCACTTAGGATGGAAGAATCCCATGCACAGCTACAGACTGGGGACCAACAAGCTAGGCAGCAGTTCTGCAGAAAAGGATCTGGGGGTTACAGTAGATAAGAAGCTGGATATGAGTCAGCAGTGTGCCCTGGTTGCCAAGAAGGCTAATGGCATATTGGGTTGCATTAGTAAGAGCATTGCCAGCAGATTGCAGGAAGTGATTATTCCTCTCTATTCGGCATTGGTGAGGCCGCATTTGCAGTATTGTGTCCAGTTTTTGGCTCCCCACTACAAAACGGATGTGAACAAGTTGGAAAGTGTCCAGTGGAGGGCAACAGAAATGATTAGGGGGCTGGAGCACAAGACTTATGAGGAGAGGCTGAAAGAACTAGGCTTGTTTAGTCTGCAGAAGAGAAGAATGAGGGGGGATTTGATAGCAGCCTTTAACTACCTGAAAAGGGGTTCCAGGCAGGATGGAGCTAGGCTGTTTTCAGTGGTGGCAGATGACAGAACAAGGAGCAATGGTCTCAAGATGCAGTGGGAGAGGTCTAGGTTGGACATTAGGAAAAAGTTTTTCACTAGGAGGGTGGTGAAGCACTGGAATGGGTTACCTAGGGAGGTGGTGGCATCTCCATCTTTAGAAGTTTTAAAGCTGAGGCTTGACAAAACCCTTGCCGGGCTGATTTAGCTGAGGATAGTCCTGCTTTGAGTACGGGGTTGGACTAGATGACCTCCTGAGGTCCCTTCCAAATCTAAGACTCTATGATACTATGATTCTAGGGTTTTTTGTTTTGTTTGTTTGTTTTTTAAACACCTTATTTCTCAACAATTTGACTCCACTTTTTAGCATTTGACCCAAACTATCCCCCAAGCTCCATAAGTAACCAGATGAATTTAATCGCTTTGCTTTATTATATGATATGGAGTTGAATGTCTTCTCCTGATGTAATTTGGGCTTCCTGGTTGTTTTTAGTACCTACTTTTCTTATTCTGTTTCATACTTTTTTACCGTATGTTTTCCTTCAGGATTATGGTGTCCTATCTCTCCCACATCATCTTTATTTTATTCTTCTGTTATTTCTGAAAACATTTAGCAAGAGAAAAGTAGCAGAAATGTTTTTATTATTATACTTGTTCTTGAACCACTACAAATGTTAACAGAAAATGTTCAAACCCTATTTTATTATTCAATGAGCACTCACAAGATGGTGATTCAGGAAGGGTGTTACAGGGAGCAGCACTTTTGTGGACACGAGGGAAGAAATAAAGCTTTGGGTTGAGAAGCAACAAGTCCTGAGATCTTCAGAGCTGTCTAACAATTATAGACTTGTCACATGGGGTGACAGGAGAGGTATTTTCTCTTTGTGTGTGTCAAAACCTCAGTTACTTATTCAAATTAAGAGGAATTTGCCCAAGACAGGAAAGTACCTCAGAAAAGTTGCTGTCAAAAATGAAATGGGCCTAATTCCCTGCTCTATTTCACCAATTCTGTGCTGGTGTTCCCTCCTTTGTTCCCAGTGGCACTGGCATGGCAATAGTGTCATGACGTGGAGAATCGGGCTCCATATGTTCATTACAATGATTATGTGCAGTGAAGGATCCCAATGAGAGTATGCTCTAAATATAACAACTTTCATAATATTTGTTATTCTTTATATTAAATTAAACTAACAAAGCCTTTCTTCTGTGTTTAAGGTCAACAATATGGAAGGTCTGACCTTACCTTCTTTAATGAAGGAAATTTAGGTAAGATGCATAAAATGTTTATTTTAAAGATTTTACTAATATTACATTTCACGCAGCTGTAGAGCAGATCATTGGGACTGAGGGCAAAAGCAGAAAAGTACCGTGGAACAAGCATTGCTTTCTCCTTCCTCTGTGAAGGTGGGATTCTCAGATCCAGTCTCTCTTCCACTACACTTTGCAAATAATTCATTTTTCAGCTTAGTGGAAGTTGTGAACAATCAAAACCGATTTTTTATTTCAATCTTTTTTTAACCTTTTAAATAAAATCAAAGGAAATTAAAAAACCAAGACATTTTGTAACATCCTGGGTGAATCGAGGATAAGAAGCACCAGGGAGCCAAAGAGTCCAAGCAACCACACTTTTAATGGCAGAGCTCTAATCACTAAAAAGCAAGCAGGGCGGGACCCATAACAGACAGTGGGGTTCCTTACAGGTATTACCTGCCTTCTTGGGAGCCCTCCGAGCATCCTGGGTAGCAAGAATCAAGTCCATGGATGATCCATTCCTGTCTGTGATGGCTTGGCTCGGTCTGGGTGTTTTGCCCTTTTATAGACCTTGTCCCCTGCTAATGTCAGTGTTTTTCCACTGCCGTTGGAGTGGAGGAGGGAAAACTAACATGGCCTATTGCTCAGGTTGATAAACAGGATGGTGAGATATGGCCTCTGCCAGTTCTTGACTTCCTTCTACATGACAAGCTAGGTGTGCTCCTGGCTCTGGGCCCCACATATTTGAAAATGAAAAGTTGAAATATTTTGTTTCCAAAACGCCAAGATAAACCACATCAAATTTTCCTAAATGAATAAATAAATATTTTTTCTACTTTTTTTTCCCCAACCAAAAAAGTGTGTCAATCAATTTGCAAAATGAATTGCCCAAAACCGATCTGCATTTTTTGGTGAAAAAAGTTTCAGCTGAAATACTTCACCCAGCTCTACTCTCCACTTGCAATCATAGAAGGGGCTGTTGCCTTTGTCCTGTTTCCGCTTCTTCTTTCCACAGTCACTTTCTGTTACTTTCCCACACACAAATACAAGAGACCTAACAAGAGATTCAGAAACTAGAGCCAATGGCACACATTCTCCCTTCACGTTTTCATACCAGTGAAATCACAGTAAAATGTGATCTTGCACACACATTGTCAGTCTCTACAAAGGACCAGAAAGCTGTTCATTTTCTATCTGCACAGAAAACTGCTGCCTTTCTTCAGAGAACCCAACTGACAGTAACATGACATAGATCAATACAAATATTATGCATTGTGGACTCACCTTGAGGCACTGAAGAGAGCTTGTTTAGGTTGAATTTTTAACACCTTTTTGTGCTAAAAGTGGAGGAATGCTGTTCTCTGTGAATTCTGAGAGTATTTTCACAGTCTTTATATGGGCTCTGCATTTCCTGTGTCCATAAAAATCAGCCACTATTAGACTGAGCCACGCCCCTTTCCTAGTCAAAAAGAAACAAAGTTCAACAACTGGAATTAAGGTTCCAAATATGTTTCAGTACTTTAAGGGTAAAATTTATTAGTAGAATTTTTAAACCTACAAAGAAAAGTTACATTGAAAGACATATTGTGCAGTATGAAAATACAGAGTGAATGTAACTGAACATCATTCCAGAGAAAATGTCTTAAGCTTGACAGAACATCCTTCATAAACCCCCAGCACCAGGCCATACTGAGTATGTAAATATATGCACTATCCATCGTATGTGCTACTGACTTACATGCCACTAATTAGCCTTCCCCTGACAAAATAGCAATATCAACATGCTACATCTTACACCAAATATAACCATATTGATGGATGCAATATAACTGAATAGCTACAGTGACTAAACAAACATACCAATTCATATACAAACTACCTATACTTCTCTTGTGCCAGACATTCAAAATTGTATAGCTATTTTAACCCTATCCATAGTTGCTTGGCTGTCTGGAACTGTGAAGATATTAAAGCCTTTTCAATTTCTGGTTAGGTTTTGAATGCTCCACTGCATAGATTTGGGATACTGGGATATTGTTTACTTAATTTCATTTTTGCCTGGACTTGGATTCAGACAGAAATGTTAAATTATCTGATTCTTCTTTTAATTCTTTATACTCTTCTTTGAACTTTGTGGTCCAGAGCCTCCCAGCCTCCATGGACAGATTGAGGGTTGTCCTTACACATGGGCAGCAGGGTTGGTTTGGGAGGGTAGAGGCAGGGTTCAGCAGCTGCTTCACAGTGTGGATGAGAGGAATTCTGTGTCTCATTGGGTAGCCATGTGTGTGAGGTGGAAGGGAGTCCCTTAAGGAGGGACACGGTCTGACTGTGCAAGACATTAATGGGATGTGTGGATTTTATGGTACGACGAAGACGCCTCCCTTCACTGATCATTTCTCTGAGACCCAGGAAGCTGAGCCACAGTGTGAAATTCTGCCACTGGCAGAGTCCCAGAGCAGCGGATTGGACAGCCAGAAGCTATCCAAACAATCAGGCTCCATCCTCTTCTGGATGATGCCTTCTGTCACCCACTGCTGCTACCTATCGCCCGTTCTCACTCCCCCAGCTTGATCTTCTCACATTCTGACCTGGCTTGACTCCTGTCATCTGACTTATGGTTCTGACCTCCAGTTTATCTCCCACCTCTGACCCCCTGGTATCCTGACCTGACCTTGGTTCCCGACTCATGGTTCTGAGCTCCAGTTTGTCTCCTGCTTCTGACCTCCGGGTATCCCGGCCCAGCCATCTTTTGTCTCCTGTCTTGTGATTGTGGACTTTGTCTCTGACTCATAGGTCTGGCTGCCCATGACCCACCCATGACATGTTTAGCTGGCTGCTAATTTTTTTAAATGGTAATTTTATATGTATTATGTATACACATAGACGAGAAATAATGTATTTGTTAAGGTAGCTCTATTCAACTGCAATATTTTCCCCAAACATTGAGAAGCTAACAAAAACAGGCCAACAACTACACACCTATATGCTTTCTACCTATATTAAACTTATCAGCTGTTACCTATTTCTACCATCCTTCCTCAATACATTGCAAACACCCAAGACTTCATAAACCACTGTACAATCTTCATTCTTACATTCATACAGAAAGAATGGAAAGGAAATGGAGGGAAACTTACTTCATTGCACTTGCTTACTGTGTTAAACAGCAAAAAGGTTTGAAAAAGTAGTGTCTCCCTACCACACCACTACTTTATTTTGTTTTCACACTGGAAAAACTTGTGAAACAGAAAGTGCAGAAAATCCAAAAGATTAAAAAAAATAGCTTGAAACATTTAATTTTGATTTGTAATTAGAAAAATTTCAGGAAAGCATAAAAAAGTCAGCCTTAACAGAGACCTAGATGTTAGGAGTAGAGGGCATGGACATGGTAAAGTACAATAGGGTCATAGATTTGGTGGGATAAGTCTCATGATGGAAATACTGGTATAGAGGGATCTGTTCAGGAAGGACAAACAGGAAAAAAGGAGGAGGTGTTGCATTATACAGCAAGAACATATAAACTTGTTCCCAGGTCCAGAAAGTGGTGAGGCAGACCAGCTGAAAGTCTCTGGGTAAGGGGAAAAGAGGAAAATATAAAGGCGATATCATGATGGGGATTACTATAAACCACCAAATCAGGAAGAGGAGGTGGATGAGGCATTTCTATAACAAGCAACAGAAATATCCAAATCACAAGATCTGGCAGTAATGGGGGACTTCAACTACGCAGACATCTGTTGGAAAAATAATATGTCAAAACACAAAATTTCCCATAAGTTCCTGGAATGTATGGGGGACAACTTTTAATTTCAGAAAGTTGAGGAAGTAACCAGGGAGACAACCATTTTAGATTTCATTCTGACCAAAAGGGAAGAATTGGTTGTGAATCTGAAGGTTGAAGGCACGTTGGGTGAAAGTGATCATGAAATGACAGATTTAATGATTTTAAGGAAATGAAAGAGTAAGAGCCGCAGAATAATGCCAATGAACTTAAAAAAACAGCACACTTTAATGAACTCAGAGAACTGGTAGAAAAGGTCCCATGGAAAGAAAATCTGAGGGATAAAGACATTCAGGAGAATTGGCAGTTTCTCAAGGAGACAATATTAAGCAAATGAATGCAAACTATCCTGATGTGAAGAAAACATAGGAAGAATAGTAAGAGGTCAATATGGCTCTATCAGGAACTCTATAATGACCTGAAAATCAAAACAAATTCCTACAAAAAGTAGAAACCAGATGAATTCCTAAGGAGGAATACAAAAGAACAACACAAGCAGGTAGGGACAAAATCAGAAGGGTAAGGCACAAAATAAGTTAAGGCTTGCAAAGGACATAAAAGGCAACAAGAAGAGGCTCTTTAATTACATTAGGAGCAAAAGAAAGATGAAGGAAAGTGTAGGTCCTCTAGAGCTAATAACTGATGACATCAAGAAGGCTGAGATGTTCAATAACTATTTTGCTCAAGTCTTCACTAAAGACTATACACAATTAATGTTGACAAAAAGGAGGAATGAACACAAGCCAAAATAGGGAAAGAACAGGTTCAAGACTATTTAGATAAGTTAGATGTATTCAGGTCAGCAGGGACTGATGAAATTTGTTAGAGTGTACTTAAGGAACTAGCTGAAGCAATCTCAGAACTGTTGGCAAACATCTTTGAAAATTCCTGGAGGACTGGGGAGGTCCCAGAGGACTGGAGAAAGACTAATATAGTCCCTAGCTTTAAGAAGGGGAACAAAGAGGTCCCAGGGAATTGGAACCAATTATTAAGCAATTAATTTGTAAGCACCTAAAGGATAATAGGTCTATAAGGAACAGCCAGCATAGATTTGTCATCATGTGAAAACATGGCACACCAACCTAATTTCCTTCAGGTTACTGCCCTAGTGGATAGGTGGAGGCAATAAATGTGATATATCTTGATTTTAGTAAGGTTTTTGACACAATCCCACATGACATTTTCATAAGCAAACTAGGGAAAAGCAAACTAGATGAAATTACTACAGGGTAGGTGCACAGCCGGTTGAAAGACTGTACTCACAGCATAGTTATAACGATTCACTGTCATACTGGGAGGGTGTATTTAGATCTTACTGAGACTTTGTAAATAACCACTGAATCCACATGTTTTCCAAAGAGCTGAGCCCCAGCAGCTGAGGTCAGTGGACCTACTGGATGCTCAGCACTTTTGAAACTTGTTTTTTTAATTGGAGGAACCTCACTTAAGATTTCTAATTCTGAACATCTTGGCCCTAGTTAACATGATCCGATGACTCCGTATTTGCTTATGTACCCCACCATGCCTTGGGTTGCAGCTATTTTGTGTTCCCTTTCACCTTGTCGCAGTTCCCAGTTGAGGGTCCTTCTCAGTCACTGCTGAGGGAACGTAACTGCTGAGTTCCTTCATGTTTTATACCTCCGGAGCCTGACCTGGGATCCCACTGCCCCAGTGTTTGGGGTCCTGAGGCACAGTCTTGGGGCACAGTCCCTCTGTCTAGCACATCCTCCTGAAGTATTGCAACCTCCTGTCTAGCTGCCTGCTCCTGGGCTCATTGCTGTCCATTCAAATTCATTCTCTCTCTCTCTCTCTCTCACCCCCCCCCCCCCCGCAGACTCATAGACTTTAAGGCCAGAAGGGACCATCATGATTATCTAGTCTGACCTTGCAAGCCACAGAACCTCACCCACCCCCATCCTGCAATAGACCCCTAACCTCTGGCTGAATTACTGAGGCGTAAACACACCCTCTGTGAGCCTTCTGGGGTACAGTTTGACACTCAGGAGGCACAAGGGATGTGTAAAGCCTGTAACACACACACACCCCTAGCACAGCTTTGGCACCATTGCCCTTTTACTTAGAGAAAGCAGAAGAGAGTACAGCCCGTACAGAACACTCCAAATACGCAGCTCACCCTTCCCTTGGGAGTTCTTGGGGGACCATGTGTGTTCAGGAAGACAGGCAATGTCCCCTGCCTCACCCAGCTCCTACATGCTGGGTGATTTCTCCCTCTTCTTGACCTGGAGAAAAATGACCCAAGAAAAGAAACCAAAAAGAACAGCTTCTGACATTTTCATAAGGTTCCAGTCCTCTCTGTCAGGTGACTCGCTGTTCAATCTCAAAAGGTGATCTCTGTCCCTTGTCAGATGACTGTTACCAAGGAAACCTTTCCTCTGGTGAACCAGTTTTCCTGGTTGGGAGCCAGTTCTTTGTTTGGAGCAGTGGCTCCCAACCTTTTTGACTCGAGGGCCACAAATATCACCTCTGTTTTAGCTTAACAACTTTTCTTTAAATTCCCAGTTAACTAGATTTCAATCCAACAGGACTCCCCAGCCAAACAGCATAACCTGGCACAAGTTATTCAGAGGGTAAAATTCTCAGACGTGCCGGAGTTCCCAAAGTCAATGGACATTAAAGTCCTGGGGTAACACTGTCAAAAGCTCTTAGGCTAAGCAGACTCCAGAGACTGTTGCCAACATTATTTGTTGTCAAGAGGAGAATAATGAGGCTTTGAACACAGTGTTACCTGCTTCATCCACACATAGAATTACTGTTTTCATTCTGGGATTCTCAGCCATTTGGATTAGCCATTATGGACAAATTCCACTGATTCAATCAAGTTATGCCAGGGATAAATTTGTCCCAGAAGCATTGACGTTTGAATGGATTGAGGATGCACCATCCTTTGACACCCATCTCCAAAGGGAAGCAAGGACTCAAATCCTTGCTCTGTCTCTAACCATGGAATTCTCAGCCCCCGTCATTGCCTCTCCTGTAACATATCTGTATCTTATGTCCCTAATAAAGTGTGTGTCCCTTTTTAACTTGGCTGGTCCTTGATCCCTTTTAACTGTTAATGGCCTAGAAGTCACAGGGGCTGTGTATGAATTTATTCATCTGGCCACTAACTGGAGACACCACACACTGAAAATCAAATTTAGTGCCCATCACCAGCAGGCTAAGGGCCAAGACCTTCCAAGAGCCCAAGGAGCACCAAGGGCCTGTCAGCCTCACATTGGGACAAGGAACCACCATAGGAAGGAGGAGCAAGAGGACTCTGCCAAGTTGGGGGCAGGGATGCTCCAAGAAGGGGCTCCTCCTAGGTGCATCTTGATTTACAAGGAGAGAGCACACATCAGCTTGATTGATAATGGAATGAGGAGTGTGTAACCATTCCATTGCTTCACAAAAATACTGCACATCACTTTCCAACTGCAGATGCTAGTCAGCAAAACCCCTGCCTACCAACTGGCTGAACCCGCAGTATGGTTTTATGAGAAAACATGGACAACTCATCCTGCTGAGTGGCTAAAATATTTCAGACCTGGAGGTGCAATTTGTTCTCACTGAAAAATCACTATTATTGTTTATTACTACTATTGCAGTAGTTCCTATGGGCCTCACTCAAAGACCCCGTGCTAGATGCTGTACAAATACATAACAAAGACAGTCCCTGTGCCAAGAGGTTCCCAGTATAAGAGTAAGGCATGAGAGATGGGGATTAAAAGGAAACCAACTGGTCAATGTAGAAGGCATGGTCACAGCACACCATCTGCCTAACCATTGTTGAGATTTTGTAGGCATCACAGACGAGGATGTATTCTACTTTTTAGAAGCTGCCAGAGCAGTGGTATATTCTATCAATGTCGGCATTTGCGCGCGCGCACACGCACACACACACACACACACACACACACCCATTCATACAGGTCCTTCATATTTTGTATAATGTATTATGTACGGTGTGCAAAGAGCAAGAAACACAGCTGGTGTTGAGGAGGGGGGCCTAATTCAGGAACGCAGTGAGATGGAGTGTGACTGCAGAGGTCTCATGGAAGGAAAACTAAAAAGAAAACTGCAACCACTGGGGCTGAGAGCAAACTACTTATTTAGGGGAATAAAGGCTAAAAATGACTGGTTGTTGGAGGGAAATGGACTTGTTTGATGGATTGGTAGAGGACTGGAGAGACTGAAACACTGTATAACAGCCAATGATATAAACTGAGGAGAAAAAGGTGGAATTTTTACTGAGTGTAATGGGGGCTAAAACTTATGACCTGTTGCAGAGCAGGACAGCAGCTATTAAACCCACAGACACAATATTTGCTGGTTGTGGAAATACTATAAAATCTCCCATCCCCAAAGCCACTGGGGATTGCAGAACATTTCCACATTTACAGATAGAATCAAAGAGGAAATGAAACAATTTCTGAATATGTGGTTGAATTAAGGAAATTAGAAAGCAGTGCCAGAGTGGAGAGAGTTTAAATTCCTTGTGCTAGTACCAGTGAGCTTCATGTTTGTTTTTCTTCCACAGGTGACCCTCACATGAAACAGCAGAAAGATATTGTGCATATAGCTACACCAGACAGAGCAAACGCTAGCCCAGATATTGTTGTGATGCATATGTTATCCAGAGAGATGTGAATTTGTAGCACCGTGAATATTTAGTGAGAGTAGTTTTGATAGAAATGTATTTATACCTTTTTTAACTCCCTTTACATCAAAGGGGAGGAGTATGTAGTGCAGAACAGTGTGATATCCCTTTAAAAAGTGTGTGAACCATCTAGCAACTCTCACTGTGTTCTATGCATTAGAAGCTGCCAGAACCCAACCAGACAGCTAAGCTTTGTGTGGTATGTATATTCAGTGAACATAGTTATTTGGACCTCACTGTGCCCATGCCGGCCTTCATATTATATCTGTTGTGTAAAGAGCAAAAGACAAACTCCCACTTTTTCTCCCACGTCCAGAGTCCCTAGTGTTAATGTTTTAGTAGGTTGTTCTGTGTCTCTAGTATTTGTTTTAGGACACAGAAGCGTACATTCACAACACTGCTGACTGGCAGCTCTCTTTCTTCTTCCCACCTGAATTGCTCCATGAGCGACTACTGCTCCCTACCAGCCTTCCCCTGGGAACAGGTGAGAGATGATGTAGTGTTGCATGCTGTGAGAGCAATGACACAGAAAGGAGGCTGTTTTCTCTTGGCAGCAGAGAACCTCTCCCATGCAACGCTTCCACTCCCTCTTCCCATCTTCCCGGGAGAAGCGATGGCGAGGTTTAAATGGTAGCCTTTTTGAGGTGAAATCAGTTAGTCTGTTGTGTTGCAGGCTAGCACCTGCAGCAGGGATAAAGAAAAAGCCTTCCCTGGTCAGGGAGAGAAACATTTCTGCCCTCTTCCTCCAAAGATTCAGCATTTCAGTCACACAGCATATCACAGCCTGACCTTGACCTGTCGAAGTCCTGAGCCTGGCCAGAAACATGCCAGCAGCCCATATGGCAGGCATGTAGATAAACAGAACCAGTCATTTGCAGTCACACTTTTAATGAGTATACTTATCCAATGAAAGAGCTCTTGGCAACATGTGACAATATTCACCAATAAAATGTGATACGGTGTTGAAATGACTTTTTCAATTTCAAAAATACCACCAATTTGGAGGTTTTTAAAAACAAAAAAAAATTCAAGACCAAATAAAAAATTTCATTTCTTTTTGCGATTTCCAATAAAATATAAAATAAAATTTAAAAACAGTTTCCCATGAGAAAAGGTGACTGAATTAGAACAAGGAGGGCCAAAAGCATTCCAAGTTCTCTCTCCCTAACCCTCTCATTTTTCCACCTAAGAAGACAAAATAAAACAGTGTATGATCTTGGGAGCAGATCCTGTCCTGAAACTTAGTCAGCCATGATACTGGGAACCTGTAGTAAGAACTTCACCTTAAACCCAGTCTAGTCTCTTACGTTTAGCATGAGGAAGCATTTTATCTTTGTTTTTCTTGTAATCATTTCTGATTTTAATAGCTTATTTCTTGTACTCACTTAAAATCCTGTCTTCTTTTGTTAAATAAACTTGTTGTATTCTGTAATCAAAACTAATTCAGTATTGTTTGGTTAAACTGTGCTCTTGGTAACTCCATTTAAAAGGAGCAACTTGTATATTGTTCCCTTACAGGGACAACAGACCTGAAATATCTGAAGTGCCAAAGAGAGGATGGACAATACAGAACACATTTTTGTGGGGGTCACCCGGCAAGTAGTAACCAAGGCTCTGGGCTTCTGCTCCACAAGGGCACCAGGGCTCGAGGTTCTGAGCTTCAGCCCCAGGGGGTGCCAGGATTTGTGGTTACAGCCCCATGAGAGGTGCCAGAGCTCGGGGTTCTGGGTTTTTACTCTGCATGGCCACAGACCACCTGAAACCAGCTCACAGCCCCCCCAAGGTCCATAGACACCAGGCTGAGAACTGCTGCTCAAGAAGCTACTGATGCAGGTGTGGATCCATATAAAAGGTGGAGTGCAGATTGCTGGTTGGTATGATTTAATTACCAGGGACACAGATCCAAATGTGTGTGTCCACGGTTGGCTCTAGTAACGGGCTCAGTTTGCAGCAAGGAAGAGTTAGATTGGATATTAGGAATATCTTTCTAATTGTAAGGAAGTTAACCACTAGATCAGGTTACCTATGGGGGCTGTGGCATTCCCATCATTGGAAGTTTTTAAGAACAGGTTAGACAAACACCTGTCCAGGATGGTCTAGGATTACTTGGTCCTGCCTCAATGCAGGGGGTTGGACTAGATGTCCACTCAAGGTCCCTTTCCACCCTTACATTTCTGTGTATGTATATCCCTATTTCATAGAGACTGAGTGCCAGGATTGCAATTTTATCTGGCCTTTGCCCAGGCCATGCAAGGTGGGGGAAAGATTATTTGTGCCTCCCCCCACCTGTTCCCACGCATGCATTAAAAGCCATGCATAATTTGGTCCTAAGAGGTTAGGCCTATGTTGAGGTGAGGGAAGGGTTAACTTTATACACTGGTTGCTCTGAATTTCACTTTCACAGGTGGAGTTTTCCTTACTCTCTAATGCAGACTCTGCAGGCTGGGGAGAGAGGGCAGGAGTGACACTTGTTCTCAGTCCTGGGTTCTTTTCCCCTCTCTATTTGCGGGTCTAAATAGTGAGTAAACTGAGGCAAAGAAAGGAAGCTGGATCCCAAGTTCCATGCAGACTCTCACAGTAAGTGCATCACACTCTGTTTTACCTTGATTTAACTTAATCTTGCTTAACCAACAGCTTTATGAAGTTAGATGAGGGGATTTATCTTGTTCTGCCTAATGTCTGTCCATTGTAAATGGAAAGCTGTGCCAAGGAGGAATCTTTTCCCTTGCTTCTCTAGGATCTAACATCCTCATGCTTCCTTGGCAGCTTTGCACCTGACAGAGGTTAGGACTCCATAGCCACTGATGAGCCTGTACCTGAACTGCCTGCATTAGCCCTATTTTGAACACAGTTGGTCTTCAGAAAGTTATGAAGAGTTTTCTTGCAAACTCATCAGATAGTCCACCCGTGGGCGAATACTTAATCATCAATAATGTCTTGTATAAGGCTTTCGGTATGAAAGCGTACCAGAGATCTTTCGAATAGAAGTTAAGCTTGTCGCATTTTTTTTGTGGTGAAGTTAATCTTCAAAGAGTAATCTGCTCACTAGAGCTATCATCTTGCCATGGAGTTTTTTCTCTAAAATCATAGCGTAAGGTTTTTTGAAGCAGTCTAGGGGATTTAGACATATCTGGCATTAACTCCTAAAGAAAAGGTATCCTAGGCTGCTTTGAAAATGTTAGCCACGGATCGTTGTTCATGATCTCTCACTCTCTCAAAAGCCATCACGCTCCTGTGTATTGTGAAGGAGGGAAAAGACGACCTGGAAGAGGGAAAGGGGAGATATTGACATAGGAGAAGGGAGTGGGGGCAGATGCAATGTGACATGAGGGGAAAGGAGAAGGAAGACATGGGAGGAAAAAGGGCATGTGGAATGGGGAGAGAAGAGACATGGAATAGGAATTGGGGAAGCGGGGGGGGGTGGAATTGTAGAATTATAGGAAATTGAGAGGAGTGAGAAGACCCACAAGTGGAAGGAACAGAGAAAGATGGAGGTGGGACCCAGAGAAGGAGGAAAGGAGAGCTTTTGGGGGAGCTGAAGGAGAAATCTATTGCGAGTCTGTCAGAGATTGTGGGGTCACAAGTGGGCTTCTGGAATGAGTTGATAAATTTAAGACAAGTTCTGGGTGGGTCACATCCAAGAGTTCTGAGGGGACAGAAGAATGAACTGATTCAGCAGCTAACAACAACATGAAAACTCATTAAAAACAGCTGCTATATCAGAAGACAGCAATGTAGCAAATATTGTATCTATTTTTAAGGAAGGTGCTGGGTGCTGCTGGGAATTATATGCCAGTGAGCCTTACATGAGTAACTGGTAAATTGACTGAAACAAAAATGAAAGAGACAGATATAAAAGCCTTAAATCAAATACACTGTGATAGGCATGATACACGATAGCTTCTAAAAAGGGAAACCCATGCCTCTCTAATCTTCCAGAATTATTTGAGCATGATGACAAAATAGTATGAAAGCTGAAAGTAGGTGGTTGGAATTATTTATCTATATGTTCAGAAAGCTTTTAACAATGTCTTTCTCAAGGGTTATGAAAGAAACTTACCATGGGGTGAGAAGTAAATGACCATTGTGGATTAGAAACTGGTTAGGGGACAGAAGACAAAGAATAAGAATAAATGGTCAACTTTCATTATGTCAAAAGGCTAAACACAAAGTACCATCAAGTTGTGCACTAGCATGGCTGTTTAATGGATTCACTAATGACATGGAGAAAGGCAAGAATAGTGAAGTGGCCAGATTTGCAGATGACAAAACTATTTGGGTTTCTCAAGAATAGAGAAGACTCTGAAGAACTTCAGATGGACTTCACACAAAGCTAGCCAAGTCAGCAACACTGATAGATGAAATTCAGTGTTGACTAACGCAAGGTGATATGTATTTGGGGAATAATTTGAACTATTCACACACATTACTAGGTTCCAAATTCAGCGTAGCCATTGAGGAAAAAAACAGCATTGTGGACAGCTCCCTGAGGACCTCTGTGGAATGTTTACTATAGGTCAACCCACCCAACCGCCCCAAAAAGTACTTAAGATGTGTAAAGTATGAAATAGAAAATATTTTAAATATTAGCATGCCATTAAACTTTGTGTCATTCACAAATTTTACCAGCAGGGATTTTTCTTTACTTCCAGA
Source organism: Mesoclemmys tuberculata (assembly GCA_007922155.1). Taxonomy (NCBI): domain Eukaryota; kingdom Metazoa; phylum Chordata; order Testudines; family Chelidae; genus Mesoclemmys; species Mesoclemmys tuberculata. The sequence continues at coordinate 4,736,125 of ML675613.1, forward strand.
TCATTGATAAAATTATTGAATAGCATTGGGCTTAGAACCAAATGATTCTGAACTCCACTAGAAACTCCCCCCCACACACACACTTGATGATGATTCTCCACTGATATCTGTCAGTTAAGTCAGCCCTTCATCCATTTAACATGTGCTTTGATATTGTACCGTACTAATCTTGTCTTCAGAATGTTGTGTGCTGCTAAATAAAATGCTTTAAAAGTCTATTACATCTCCACTCTTACTATTGTCAAACAAATTTGTAATCACACCAAAATATAAAATCAGGTTTGTTTGACAAGACCTATTTTCCATAAACCATGTTGATTGGCATTAACTTTATTTCCAGCCTTGAACTGCTTATTGATTGAATCCTGTATCAGCTTTTCCATTATTTTGCCCCAGATTGATGTCCAGCTAACTGGCCTATAGTTACTTGGCCATTCCATATATCCATTTTGAACACTGGCCTGACAATAGTACTCTTCCAGTCTTCTGGAATTTCCCCAGGGTTCTAAGATTTATTAAAACTTAATATCAGCAGGTAAGAGATATCCTTAGTCTGCTCTTGTAAGATGCTTCGACGCAAGTTATTTGGGCCTGGTGATTTAAAAAAGAAACCAAACAACAAGAGTCCTGTAGCACCTTAAAGTCTAACAAATTTCAGTGGGCATAAGCTTTCGTGGGCTGCAATCCACTTTGTCAGATGATTTCAAAAAGGTATCCCTAGTAGAAGACGTTTTACATCCTGCTTTGTTACTAATGGGCTGGAAACTACTTCATATGATTTGAATACATCATTCTGCTTCTTTCCAAATACAGATTGGAAACAATTATTGAACACTTCTGCCTTTTCTATATCTGTATTAACAATTTTACCATCTCTGTCTAACAGCGGGCCTATAGCATTGTTAGATTTTATTTTGTTTCTGATCAACTTAAAAAACTCCTTGTTACCATTTTATCAGCATGGATTTTTCCTAACATCTTTAATGCCCCTTTCAAATTTTCTGCACCTCAACTTCTAATTTATATTGATTGTTATCTATTTCTCTTTTTTCCAGTTGTCCTATATTGTACTTTTATTTCTAATTGCTGACTTCACTTCTTCATTGAATTAGGATGGGCTCTGAGCCAACGTTGTCCTCTTTCTTGATTACGGAAGTGTGGCTTTTTGGCCATCTTATCAATATTTCTGAAAGAATTGATTTTGTCTTTTGTTTGCCCAGAAGGAAGGTAATCAGGTGTTACCAGATTTGCCCGTCATCTTGGGGTGAGCTCATTTATTAGGGTTACGTTCTGGGGTCTCTGTACTTTTATCAGTGTGCTGCATGTGTCATTTGTGTTTCTATATGGAGCTCTGTTTCTCCCCTCTGTAAGTCCCTGCTTCCCAATGGAGCTACCCTGCAGGTCTTAGTTTCACAGGGCTGGGTTCCTCCAGCGCGCGCGCACACGCATGTCTGAGCAGCCAGGGTCAGTCAGCATCTTCAAGCTGACACCCTCATATGCCCCATACTCAGCATAGGAGTAAAGTACAGCTGAACAGGCACCGTTGATCAGCACTTTCAAGCTGACACCCTCAGATGCCAGACTCAGCAAAGAACTTAGGTCAGCAGGGGCGGCAATAAAATGCAGTCTGACACACGCACACAGGTTAACAGAATATCGGAGCAGGCAGGGTCAGTCAGCAACTTCAAGCTGACACCCTCCTATGTCCCAGACTCAGCACCCTTCCCCCAATCATACGTCACACTTGTCTTAGTAGTAACTCCTTAGATGAGCAGACCCCACAGGATTTTTGGGCATTACAAGGATCTTTGGCTTAGGTAAGAGGAGTGTTGCTGTAGAGCAAATAGGGAAGCCCAGAACACGAAAGAGTAAATGAAGTTAAGAAACAGTCTGGCAACCAACTTGGCAATAAAATATTTGTTATGGTCAGGAATATAAGACTTATGATACTAATAGTAATAGCCATACAAGGAGAGACAAACAAGCCAAATAGGTAAAATATTAAACAGTTTCAACTGTGGTTTTGGGGAAATCTAGCCCAAGTTTGATTACAAAAGTCAGGTTTAGAAAGCTACAGCTGGAGTAATAAAAGAGAGCTCAAATTAAGTCTGAGGGGTAAAAGTGGGCTTAACCAGAGAAAGAGTCCGGAGTGCTTGAGTTCCAATCAATGAAGGTATTTCAGTCAGGAAAAGGGGAAGTCCCAGTGGAACTGGTGCTGTAGCATTTGGATCCAAGCACCAGAACAGAAACTAGAGCTTGGGTAGGGGTCCTTTGCAGGGAAATAACGATGGTTCAAGGGAGAACACTTGATTTGTTTATGGGTCAACGATGGCTCATGGGAGTATACCAGAGTTATTTTGTTTAGGCTAGACACTAGGACCTGATCATTCCTGGCTATGAAAAAACAACAAGAGCCCTGTAGCACTTTAAAGACTAACAAATTTCTGCAGGCATAAGCTTCCATGGGCTGCAACCCACGAAAGCTTATGCCTGCAGAAATGTGTTAGTCTTTAAAGTGCTACAGGACCCTCGTTGTTTTTGCTGTATACAGACTAACACGGCTACCCCTCTGGAACTTTCCTGGCTATGGTTACTTCGAGGGAGCTCACAATGCAATTAGGCAGATTCAGGATTCTGCATACCAATAAAGGATTCATTACTAGAATTAGTCTGAAAAATGCTGAGCTGGGTGTGTTCAGGCATGAGTCGATTAGCATCTGGAGAAGAGATCTCCCATCGTGCAGTGCTCCCCTGCTTCTCTGGTCCCAGAGTTCAGTGCGGTCCCTGTCTTGGAACCTCTGTTCTCAGCTCTAAATGCTAATGGAAGTGCCTCCCTATCCCATCTTGGATGCAAATGAAACTAGGGGAGTTGCCTTAATCCTGTCACCCTTGTCTGGAGGAGTTTAGGTGTATCTCCCACTGCATTTGCATTGCTTTTTGGAAATCTTTCTTCTGATCAGTTCTGGTTCAGGCAGAGGTGGGGGAAGGAGGAGTCCTTCATCAGTTAGACAGGCTGGGTTCTGTGCCAGGGTTCCCCAGGAACACAGAGCTGACAGGTAACACAGGCTATGATCGCTGGTCTCTAGGCAACCATCAACATCCAGTCCAGTAATCAATTCATCTTTATCCATCCTAACGAGGCCCAAAATATGGTTGGATGCAATATCTTCTGTGCTAGAAAATTATCCATGAGTTTCAGAAACTCTAAGGATGCTTTGCTGTTGGCTGCGTGAAACTCCCAACAGCTGCCTGCATTGGGTGAACAGATTCTTCCGAAACCAAAGCAACACTGGTCAATGGATCATCCAGCAGGATGTGCGCTCATGGGGGATATGGCTGTTACCCCTGTGCCTAGAACTCGTCTTGAACAACATGCCAGAACACCACCAAGGGACTGAGATTTTCCCGGCTCCCCCATTACCAAGCATGCAACACTGCCATGAATGTGTGTGTGAGAGAAAAACCGCCTCCAATGCACCAGGCAGATTTTAAAATTTGGGATCGAATCCATCTCTTGTGTAATGCCACTGAATGCAACGGGTTTACCGCAGTAATTAATAATATTGTCCTTGACCATGAACTCCTGTACGTAGATTTTATAATAGGAATGTTAAGTATCACTTTCTAAATGTGACAGGAAAATACAGAGAAACCCTACCAGTACCAGGCTCTCTGATCACGGAAGTGTCCTGTGTTGCTATTTATGATCAGTCATTAAACTGTTAGGACTGACCTTTTGAGCTGTGCTGTTATGCAAGTCAAGAGCAGAACTGCTCTTATCTAAAGTGTTACCTGCTGCTGATACTTTATGGCAGATAATCTGCTTTAAGGCAATATTCACCTGGCTTATCTGCAGTCTCCTGTTCAACACAGTGCAAACTCAGTCGATAAAATTCAGAACGAAAGTAGCCACAGGACACTTAAGGGGATCATATTTCTGTAAAACAAACAACAGATTGAGCCCCAGGCTGCTGTCTGTGCCAGTGAAGGGCTGGAGGGATGGCAGCTTGTGCTGCCCTATTTTGCCATTGCCAAAAGCTAGCCTGGCCCTCAGCGCCAGCTATGCCAGCCTTGAAGGCTACCCTAATTTGCACACACCCCCCACACCGTGAAAGGCACGTAGAGACCATTGCAGAGGTTCTGTCCACGCCTGTCCCTGTCCCAAACCTGCTCCTGACCCACACATGCTCCCTGTGCCAGCAGCCACTGCAGAGGCAGTTGTGAACTGACAGTGGCGTGGTTTCTGCACTGGCATAGAGGTCTGCGTCTGGTGTAGAGTCCTTATGGCTGCCCTAGGGCACCTCATGCCATTTCTCCTCATTCCCCTAAACCCCCTCAGCCCCACATATTCCCTTGTACCCTGCCAGTGCCCTCCTGTTCCCATAACATTCCTCTGCAGCCCCTCAGGCTTCTCCTGCATTCTACACTCCCCTTCCGCCCCCCAGCATCCTGTTCTGTCCTGTCGCCACAGAAAGTCATATGGGTGGTGGGTAGCCCGGCGTCAGTCCCACTGGAACCATCACCCAGCTTGGCTAGGGGCAGCCTCACTGTTACGTCCAAATCTGTAGGGAAATTGTACAGCTCTTGACTGAAGGCAGAGGCAGCCTGTGATTTCAGCCCCATTGAAAATAATGGGTGGCCCTTCTGACTGAGGGGGAAATGTTCCATTAGTGATGGACTGACTTCTGTATATGTGGTAGACATTTTGTTTAGACACCTTATATCAAATAGATCATGATGGGCTATGTTCAGCATCCATGTAAGTGGTGGTGTAAGTTATAAAAATGTCTTGTATAAGGTAGTGTTCTTTTAAATAGTTTGTGAGCCCTCTAGCGATGCTCACTGTGTTCTGTGTCTCAGATACCAGCCAGAACAGCAGTGTGTAAATGTAGCTAAGTCTTGCAAGTTGGGTATATTTAGTAAACGCTGTTATTTGGACTCCACTGCGCCCCTGTGGTTTCTTCATATACTTCTTATTGCGCAAAGGGCAAAAGACAACATTCGGTGACAAGGATGGGATCCTAATCAAGGAATGCAGTGTGTGACTGCAGAGGCCTCATGAAAGTGAAACTAAAAAGGAAATTGCAGCCATTAGGGCTGTACGTGAACTGCGCACTTGTGGAGAAAAAAGGATTCAAAATGGGGGATCAGAGGTCTACAAAATCATAGATTCCCAAAGCCACTGGGGATTGCAGAGCATTTGCATTTTTATAAACAGAATCCAACACAAAATGAAACAATGTGTGTACGTCTGGGTTAAGGAAATTAACTCATTGCCAGTTTGCAGAGTGTTTAAATGATGCAGTAAGGATCGGGTTAGTGTGTGGTATGGAAAATGAAGCAACCTAAAGCCATTGACTGAGGTGGATTTGAACAGAAAACATGCATTAGACTAGAAGCCTCTTTATCACCAAAGACTTCTACTAAAAATGCCAGGGAATTGTAACAGCATCATATAATCTGTGCAACAAATAAACTGGGGGTCAAGCAGACAGCACAATATGGACAACACTCAAAGACCGTGTGCATTTGTTGTGGGAAATAGTCTCACAATGCACATGAATATTGGTTCAAGGACAAGCCCTGTAGAAAGTGCAGCAAAATTGGGGCACTCACAGAAGCAGCACATCACAATGCAAAAAGCACAACCCTCCCTGTCCCCCCGGAAAATACCACAGTATTTCACATTTGTCAGCTTGCAAATGAGGAAGCTAATGAGACTATTATATCACCTCTACACCTGTGTAATTTAGAAGCCAAACAAAGTGTTATCTGGATTTTGTTACAAGTGCAAGGAGCAAGAATTGGAGTTTGATACAGGGCTGGCTGTGTTTGTAATTTCATAGCAGGGTTATCAGAGACTACTTAGAGAGGTAAAAACAACAAGAGTCCTGTAGCACTTTAAAGACTAACAAATTTCTGCAGGCATAAGCTTTCGTGGGCTACAACAATTTGTTAGTCTTTAAAGTGCTACAACACTCTTGTTGTTTTTGCTGTATACAGACTAACACGGCTACCCCTCTGGAACTTTTCACCTTGGAGAGGTGAAATTGTAGAAGATCTCAGTGCTTCTCAAAATATCCACAGGGGATATCTCCCCATGGCGTTGTTAAAGTGATGGTAACATAACTAAACAGCATATGCCAAACCTCTATGCTGTGAAGCAAGTGAGGGGCTTTAGATTGGCAGAAAATCATCAAGAGATTCAGCTGGACTGGCAAAGCACACAGTGTCTGCAGGTTTAAAAAAATATCTGGACCCAAATAAAAAAATAGCTGAAGTTTTGGACAAGGCAGCTGAAACTTTTTTCAATGAGATTGGAACCTTAAAACATAATTGTGCATGAAAAAGAGATCAGTTCCTGACTTTTGCACAACACATCCAGTATTTATTGTGATACAACCAAAGGTAGTGGCAGATCTTCAGGACTTACATTATGCTGGAATTTTATAAGGTTAACTAAAGTGAACGGAGCATGCTTTATAGTGCCAATAATGAAAGCAAATGGGGATGTCCATATTGTGGTGATTTCAACATTACCATTACCCTAGTATTGCATGTGGATCAGTATCCTTTACTATGGACATAGTTGGGAGTGTCAGGGGGTGTTGCCCCCCAAACTGCAAGCCTGGGACAGGTGTGAAATTTGCCTGCCGAGCATGTCCCGTTGGCCTGACTGGAGCTGCCCCTCCAAAATATAGATGTCAAAATATGCCTATGTATAGAGAATACTTTGCCATCAGTAGCTGATGGTAAGCATTTTTCTAAGATTGTCTTAGCCCAAGCCTGCCTACAAATGGAGATTGAAGAAGGTGACCAGAAGTATCTCACAATTAACACACATCTTATTTCCATATAACAAGCTAGTGTTTGGAATGGCATCCACACCTGCATTTACAGTGAGCTGTGGACCACAAGGTGCTACTGGCACTCATTGTTTCTGGGGTGACAGATCAATCATGGGAGCTAATGAGGAAAAGCAACCTGAGAACCTCCAGAAGATGCTTGTGAAGCTGCTGAGTGTTGTCTGAGAGCAAAACAAGCTTCAATATGAATTTTTCAAAGACTCAAATTACACATGGTGGCTTCCCCATTGATTAGATGATTTACATAAATCAAAAGACAAGGCTGAGGCAAGTCCAGAGGCAGTCAGTGCACAATAAGAGTGTCTATATGGAGAGTTAATGCAGAATACCCACTCCACAATAGCTATTCTACACTGTTTTCCTGTGTAAATGAGCCCTTACTCTGGTTACAGACCACCCATCTCTAGTTTCAATTTTTAAGAAGACCATCAAGGTTTAACAACTCTCTATCATTCCCTGGGCTGGCATCCCTAGGAATTTCAGTCTGACATGGAGTTAAAGGAAACAGAGAAGACAGCAAGCCCCACTTTCGAAATGGAGTCTGCCATCAGACACAGATACAGACAGCCCCAGAGATAACAGAATTCGTAAGCTGTACTTGGACAGCTTCCCCAGATCATCACAGGGATTTTTTTTTTAAATTGTGTCCTGAATGGCCTGAAGTAGTTCATTTGGATCCAGATCGTTCAGCACTGATGGCGGCCCTGTGTGTCTTATGGAGAGAATATTTAAGCCAGCTTTTAAGCACAAGTTTAGCAACATCTTATACATCAGTGACACCTATTGAAAATACTAGGTCTGGCATGGAGCCATGGACAGTGATTTACAATAACACCAATGACCTTCTGGTCCCTGTTTCTATAAGTGACCCTAACGTGGCAAAGTAGGAAGGTGCAGTTGATACAGCTATCCCAGAATGTACAAACTCTGTTCTACAGTGTGTTGTGATGCCCATGAAATGTTTTCTAGAGAGAAGTCCTAACCCACCTCTGAGATTTAATTTGTAGAATGGTATTTAATGATACCTTTCTAACTTTTTTAAAATGTCCTTTCCATTAAAGGGGGGAGGAATATGTTGTGTATAGAATTTAGTATCACTTTAAACGGTTTGTAAGGCCTCTAGTGACGCTCACTGTGCTCTGTGTGTTGTATAACAGCCAGAGCAGCTGTGCGCATATGTATTTAGTCATCAAGGAAATTTGGAGCCCACTGTGCCCCTGTGGTTTTTTTTACTGCTATTCCTGTCTAAAGGGCTGTGACCATGGTCGCCGGCGGGGGCCACACAGAGATTGCTCCGTCAGGGCAAACTGCAAATAATGGGGCAAATGATCCCCCAAAATGGTGGTTATTCATAATAATTAGATTCACCAAACTAGCTTCTACAATATCTTACTGATTACCCAAAAGCCAAAAATACAGCTCCTTTAAAGCAAACCAGACCTGGGCTCCTACCCAGATAGTCAAGTCAGATATGGTGAAGGTTACTTAAAATCTTATTCACCATATATAAAATTCTACCAGTCCCAAAAGATCAGACACATTACCCACCAGAATGTGTATTTCAGATCTTACCCAAATGCATGCTTACAGCCAATTCTTAACTATTCTGAAATGTATTAAAAAGGAAAAGACTGTATTGAATAAAATATCATCATACACACAGGCACGAATAAAGCTTTTAGATCAGTTTCATAGTAGAGATGGTGAGCTGCTGAGTTGCAAAAAGTTATTTCAAAATCAGTTCCATAGGTTATAATCCAATAAGCAATCCATATATAGAGTTTGTTCAAATTCTTCCATTATCAGGGTAGTCCAGACTGGAGCTGGAAACCTCCATCTTGCAACTCAAGATTTTCCTGACCAATCTTAAACAGCCCTGAGATGACAGGATCAGGGCCCTAGAGTTCAATAATCTCTTGACAGCAGACACTCCTTGAGTGAACAATAGATAATTACTGTGGCTTTGAAAGTAAAACCTTTCATTTCCTATGTATACAGTTACAGTTGATGATGATACACAGTTGCACTCATCATCATAAATTCATTAAGCAGTCCGTAGACAGTTTACTGCAAACTTCAAGGAGAGATATAGACAATGATATTATTACAGCCAAGTTTCTGAATGTTTCTAGAATATAGTGACAGACAGGAGCTGTCGAGTTACAAGCTACGGTAAACAGACAAATACATTCACCATCTCCTTCTAATTCTCTAATAATAAAAATCTACATTTCTGAACCCTTGTCCATCTAACACGGCTTTGTTAGGCCCTAATTACCAGTTATATACTTTTCTAATATGTTTTTAAAGGTTGAATTTGGGTCATTTAGCCTGCTTAACCCTTTCTGGCTCAGAGTCACATGGCCAAAAGGCACAATAAACTGGGGAACAGTGTGCAGAATGGAACATACCAACAGGACACAAGAGGGATTGGGATAACAGGAAAAGCAATTAACAGGAGGCTCCCTGCTTTTATCTTATATCCTCCAGCTTCTCCTGCTGGACCCCTTCCCTTCTGTCTCCTTGGCACATAAGTTACACACTCTGGACACAAGCCTTCTGTTACTTTGCTATGGTACCATTAAGTAATCTTCATACTGAGTTGAAAGATTTTAATATCCTCATTTTTGCATTAGGGTCTTTTTGACCAGCTTCCTCATCTTTATAATATCCTCATTTCTAAAGTGTAACAGATCTCAATTTTTCAGTAGAGTTCATCCTCTGTGGATGTTACATTTAAACAACCTGTTTTTTCTATTTGTCAGTGACTCAAACATAGCTACTTCTTGTACCAAGTCTGCAAGTTACTTAGATTTATGTCAAGAATAGTCCATTTTTTGTTTATTCTAGAAATAGCTGTTCTCAGGAATAATGGTTTATGTCAAAAACATTTTTTTTGTATTTTGCCCAAAATTTCATATTTTAATCAAATTTTTAATAATATTTTATTAACAACTTTACTAAAATGGTTAAAGAAATATTAATTTATCAAAAACCTGTATTTTCATTAAAGCTTTAAAAAAAATTAAAAATTCTTCAAAAAGGTTTGAAAAAAACCCTAACAGGTCCATTCTGAACCAGTCTAAAATCAGAACAATTTCAATCATTTTTGCGAACCCTCTGCATGATACCTTCAAAAGATGTGTCTGGGTACATAAGTTAATTGTTTTTAGTGTCCAACAAAGTTAACAGAGGCATTGGTTTTATAGCTCTTTACAACAATTTGTAGCACACCCTATTGTAGGGTGATCAGATGTCCTGATTTTATAGGGACAGTACCGATATTTGGGGCTTTTTCTTATATGGGTGCCTATTACCGCCCACCCTATGTCTCAATTTTTTTATACTTGCTGTCTGGTCACTCTGCCCTATCGTCTGCTAATCCTGATTGTCTCCTAGAACATGTATGAAACCTTATGCTTAACAATCTGTCCCATCTTGCATTTAGCTCAAACATTCTGGTAACTTTCTTCAGACCTGTGGAAGCCTGAAAGCTTGTTCCTTCCACCAACAGAAGGTGGTCCAATGAAAGACATTGCCTCGTCTAGCTTCTCTCTCATTTTTTGCAAAAATACTTTCACATTTAGCCACCAGCTCTAGTTATGACACTCAGTTGGCGGTGATAAAATGGGTTAAACCAGTGGTTCCCAGATCCACAGACCCTTGGGGGTCCGCAGACTATGTCTAAGATGTCCATCAAAGGCTGTCATTACCATAGAACAGGAGTTTTCAACTTGTGGTCTGCTGACCCCTAGGGTGGTCCATAGACTACATCTAAGGTTTCCAAAAGGGTCTGTACGTCCATTCAAAAAAAATTTAGGGGCCCGCAAATGAAAAAAAAAAAAAAAAGAGAACCACGGGGTTAAACTTTCCTGCTTTATGATATTAGCCAAGCACTAACTGATGGAGGCTAGGAAGACAGTCCTATGGAGAGGTCATTCAATAATGGTCCATGACAAGAGTTTTACATGTCTCTCTGAAGCCTCAGGGACTAGCCAGCACTGGAGACAGGATACCAGATTATAGGGACCACTGATCTGATTTGCCAATGCTTATTTTCCTGTCTTACTCTTTACAGTATAAGAGTTACAAGAAATCTCTAGTAACTGGCGATGCAGATGATAATGTCTGCCGAACCAGTTCCTTTGGTTACGTGGGAAGGTGTTTGTTTTGTGCAGCCTTAGGGTGTGTTAAATAGCTGTCACTGCAACTTTCTGATGTCTCTTGTTTTTAATAATATGATGAAGTTTAGCTTTAATCTTCTAATGTTCTTGATTCAGTTTCAGACAATTCTGAATAGCCCATGATGAGTGGAGACAAGACCCTGACTGACATCCTCCTGCAGGTCCTGGAGGATCTCGAAAAGAAAGATTTAAAAAAATTTAAACACAAATTATCTGATTTCGACTATGAGGGGAAACGTAAAATCCCCCGTAGCAAACTGGAGAATGCCGATGAAATGGACGTTGCCAAGCTCCTGATACAGTTCTATGGTGAAGACAGTGCAGCAAATGTAGCAATAGAAATCTTCGACAAGATCGGTCTGAAAAACTATGCTGTTGAACTCCAAGAGGAAAAAGAGAAAGGTACAAAAAATCTAAAGCGACTCCAACCCCAGTGAGTTGTTCCTCATTAACGTCCCCACTGCAACTCCAGCAGAAGGAGCAGCCATAGCAGCAGCAGCATCTAGCTAATGTCATTTAACAGATTCCAAAACTCTGGGGAAACTGGTGGGAGTCAGAACCAGTTGAAGCAGACACACATCTGGAGTGAACGTGAAAAAAGGACAAAAGTCCAGCCTCAGTTTCTGCAGGTGCAAAAATCCAGTCCCAAAATTGCAGGTCTAAATCAGAGCACTTGCACCTCCAACAACCTCCTTTGCACCCACTGGGGTGACTCCGCAGATTTGTGCCTATACTTCAACTGGCACCAGCAAAAAGGGTGCTGCTCTTTGAAAATGTGGTCACACAATATTTTTCTAGAACAACTGAGATTGTTGTGCCTCTTTTTTATTAGTAGCCCTTATTTCCTGTTCTCTAGATTAGCACTGCATTTATTAAGCCATGAATCAATTGCATTTAGTGTATAATACGTTTGCATATGAATGGTTATGTAGAACACAGGCAGACACCATATAGGTAACTAAGAGCACAAGGGAGAGAAAGAATGACCTGTAAGAAGCAGAATGCTATTTTAAGAGCCCAAATCTTATTGTGCTTCTGTGGAGGATGGTCATGCCCCAAATTTTGCATTAATATGAGAGAAAGCACAGCCCATCACACAGAAACTAAACAGATCTGTACATGACACAGAGTTTGCTCCAGCTCCCATTGAAGTCCCCAGGATAGGTTTTGTGCTCTCAGGGAACACCGCATGCAATGCATAGCACAGGAGTGGGGAAAAAGCTTTAAGCCACTTTTGCACCACCTGGATTCTGGGCTGCTCTAGGGCCCAAGCACTTGGCATAAATTAACACAGACTGTAGGATAGCTTTGCTTTCCAGAAACCTGAAACCACTGCCTATGTGGTTCTGTGGCTCAGTTCTATGGCTCAGAGTTGTTGTACCTTAGTATATGCCAAAGCACCTGTGAAGTAGTGCTACAGTGACAGATGTTTTCCCCCTTCCATTCTCATCCCCCTTTTCTAGACCCTCTGCCTCCCACACACACACACACACACTTTGTAACCTTCTCAAACAATGTTTCCAAGATGATCTCATCCCATTGAAAATTTAAGGACAATTTGCATAAAATTGGTTTTGCCATTTTTGTGCGTTATGCTACTCTGAAAATGATGAACCTTCCCCCTCCATGCCACCTGTAGTATAATTCTGTTGCTTTGCACTCTTATTTTAAAGATTCATCACTTCCTGGCCCTGCCTGCAACCGGCTAAAGTGTAATAAAGTTTCTTTAAAATGTGCTTCCTCTATTCCTGTGCGTGCCCTTGATATTTAATGGGAACAAGAGGATTGAGTCTTGGTTCTATAAGTACCATTCCCACAAAAGGAGCAGAGATCCACTGATATCTGGCTCATCTCATTTCTCTGTGACTCATACTAACGCCACGTTATTTCTCTTTCAGTTGTGGTTCATTCTCAATCTACTCGAGCTATGTCTGTTGGAACTCTGAATTTCAAAACGACACAAGGTAACGTATAGGATATACATGTTAAAAATTGCACCTAGTTACTGTAAGCGTCGCAGACATTACAGTGCACGTATCAAGTGTTCTGTATATCAGTAGAAAAAATAATAGTCATTTGAGGACAGAATCTGATCTCAGGTACACCAGTGTAAATCTAGAGTAACTTTAATTAAGTTATTGCTCTGATTTATTCCAGTGTTAAACAGACCAGAATTTGGTCCACTGTGTTTTCCAAATTCTCAAATTAGTGAGTAACTGAGTTGGGGGCTGATACAAAGTCCATTGAAATAGACAGGAGTCATTCTACTTTTAAACATCATTTATTACATTGCATGTGTATATTTTCCCTTCTTCTCCCTGCATCTCTCCATACTGAAGAGCCTCCATCTCCAGAAACATTTCACTAGTATAGTTAATATTCAGCTGAATTTAATTTTTAAAATTTAATTTCAAAATATCTATTTTCCATTTATTTGAATTGCCACCCCAGCAATATGGTCTATTATTCCCCTTATTAATTAGAATAAGGAATTCAGATCCATCTAAATAGCACTACCATGAAACTCATTAATGACAAATCTGTTTTTTTTCCCCTTGAATTTCTGCATTCACTGATTCTAATGCTCCATATCATTGAACTAGATTTCAGACTAAAGTTTAAGGACCATGTGCGAGAAAAATACCAGCTAATAGAAGAGAGTAACAATCAAGTTGGAGACTGTGTGGAACTTAACACAAGATACACAAAGCTGCTTATTGTGAAGGAACATCATGACCAGAAGGAGAAAACGCACGAAATAAGAGCCAAAGGGAAAGAACATGCAGAAATCATGGCAAAACGAGCTAGTTCTACTAAACTGGAGACTTTATTTGATGCTGATGGAAGCAGGCGAACACAACTGAGAACCATTGTGCTACAGGGAGCCGCTGGGATTGGAAAAACTATGTTAGCAAAGAAGCTGATGGTAGACTGGGCATTTGGAAAACTCTATCCTGGCAAGTTTGATTATATCTTCTACATCAATAGCAGGGAAATGAACTGTATTTCTGAGAATCAAAGTCTTGCAGATCTAATTTTAAACAACTGTCCTGATAGAAATGCACCAATCAAAGATATTTTGGTGAATCCAGAGAAGCTTTTGTTCATAATTGATGGTTTTGATGTACTTAAATTTTCCTTTGATCAACAAGAAAGTAGTCTGTGCACTGATCCCTGTCAGAGAAAGCCAGTGGAAATCATACTGAGCAGTTTATTAAGGAAAACAATTCTTCCAAAATCCTTCTTAATAATCACTACAAGACCAACCGCTCTGGATAAACTCCGGAAGTGTCTGAAGTTTCCCCATATTGCAACAATACTGGGATTCTCTGAAGAGGACAGAAAGGAATACTTCCGCAAGTTCTTTGCAAAGGAGATACAAGCAAAACAAGCTCTAGATTTTGTAAAAGACAATGAAATGCTCTTCACCATGTGCTTTGCTCCCATTGTGTGCTGGATCCTGTGCACAGTGATGAAACAGCAGATGGAAAGCGGTGAAGATCTAGCCAAAAGCTCAAAAACAACCACCTCAGTCTATATGCTCTTTCTGTCTAGTTTATTAGATAACCATTCCAATTCAAAGGAATCCATACACATTGAACTGAAGAAACTATGCTCCCTAGCTGCAGATGGGATTTTGAACAATAAAATACTCTTTGAAGAAGAAGATACAAAGAAGCATGGTTTGGATGGATCTGACGTTCAGTCCCTCTTTCTCACTAAGAACATGTTTCAAAAAGATATTGGCTTCGAAAGTGTCTATAGCTTTATTCACTTAAGTTTCCAAGAATTCTTTGCAGCTTTGTTCTATGTCCTGGTGGAAGATAAAGAAAAAGGGTGTGGTTCAGTGACTCTGAAGAAAGATGTGAATGAAATTTTGAAAAAATATGGAATATCTAGAGATAATTCTTTTACCTTAACTGTACGTTTCCTGTTTGGTCTCTTAAACAAAGAGAGAATGAATCACACAGAAAAAATCTTTGGCTGCAAAATTTCAACTGAAATTAAACAGAATTTATTGCAATGGTTTGAATCTGCAGCAAAAACAAGCTACGGATTGACCTTCAAGTCCTTCCAAGAAAAACGATTCCAGCTTGAATTGCTTCACTGTTTGTATGAGATTCAGGACGGAGAGTTTGTCAAAAGTGCAATGGATCATTTCCAAGAAATTGGACTGAGAAAAATTAACTTCACAAAAATCGACCACATGGTTCTTTCGTTCTGCATAAAGAATTGTCGTAATGAGCAGTCGCTCTCTCTGAACGATTGTACATTTGGGCTGGAAGAGCGGGAGGAAAGACGGGGGTCTGTGCTACGAAAGTTAGTCCCTTGGTAAGTATGTCAGTTTGCTGATATGAATATCAAATGTGTGGAGTTATAATAGCATCTGCTATTGTCACAGTGCAGATGGATTTGTCAACCATTCCAGTAAGATGCCTTATTTTCCTAGGCCTAAATCCAGAGGTCCTTACTCAACGGATTGTACTGATGACAGGGGGCTGCTTACACTACCACAATCTTGATCCAATCTCTGTTCAATATAAGAGTCTTTCCATAAACTTTAACAGCCTTTGGTTCAAGAACTTTGTTCTGTCAATTAACAGACATCTTAAATTCCTTGGGCTGTCAAATAAACCCGATTCACTTACACTTTTCAAAATATGTATTTCTGATACGAGAAATCCACAATTTACTAATCTGGCATAAGAATAAAGAGAAAGTTGCAGCTGATAATGCTTAAAAGGATTTTTTTTTAAATTAAATTGTCTGCTCCAGAATAAAATCTACTGCGCCAACTTCTTGAAATGAGTGACTATTTTTTTCAGAACCCAGAATGGAACATTTCTGTTCTCTTTTTCAGGGAGCTGGAGGAGGAAGAGCCTAAATTTTCCCCACCTCGTCTTTTGTGTCAAGCACTGAAGGATCCAGGCTGTAAACTAAAGAAAATATCGTAAGTAATTGTTCTTCTATGAGACTGTCATTGCTGCCGTTCTCTCAGGAGTTTAGCAACAATGTGCTGCTATGTACCACTGTGGTTTAGTCTCTGAGCAGCAGCATATGAAACCATCCAGCTTGATGATATGATAGTGATAAAGATCCACGAATTCTTAGGTTACTTGAGCTAGACATATTTAAGTTTTATTATTTATTACCACCATTTTGTGCACAGTATTTGAATAAGAAAATTATTACATTTATTTTTGATATTAAATATACCCTATCTGTTTTACCAGTATAATAGACTTTGATTTCTTCTTTCACTTCCTATCATTCATTCACGGTAAAAGCCATTTACCTTCTATAGAAAGAGAGCTGGTTGACAGGAATAATGTTTTTTTTATAGCCGTAAAGGTTTACGACACATGGGATGTGTTCCTGAAAACACCCACTTAGCACTGGGCTCCACAGCTGCATTATTTCCCTGAATGGGAATTTCCTGCTCTGTTCCCAGAGGAAAAATTCAGAGATCAAGGTGGAAACAGCTCCCACTGAAGTCATTTTCAAAAGTACCCAAGTGATGTCAGAGAACATCATTGGCACCAAGACAATCACTACCCTCTCAAATGAACTCACACAGGAAAATTATCCAAGACTAAAACACCCTATCACCTGTGGGTGAACACTTTTCACAAAGCAATCACTCTACATCTGACCTATCAGTCCTCAACCTGAAAGGAAACCTGCACAATACTTTCAGAAGTTGAGCCTAGGAGCTGAAATTCAGACCTTTGCTAGACACTGAAAATCAGGGACTGAACAGAGACATTGGATTTGTGTCTTATTACAACCCACTAACTCCCTTTTTTGTCCTATGACTACAGGGGCCACTTCCCGTGGAATGGTCCCTTATAATATGTGCTAACTACTTAAGCTAAACTATCTGTTTGATCTTGTATTTAACTGTGACACGCTTAAAACCTCTCCCAGACCTGAAGCAGAGCTCTGTGTAGCTCAGAAGCTTGTCTCTCTCACCAACAGAAGTTGGTTCAATAAATTAACTCAACTACCTTGTCTCTCTAATGGCACCTAGACACGTTTGAAAAGTTTACCCTAAACAGTCTTCCCTTCCACCCGTTTACTTACCCAGATCCTGCTTAGCTTTCCACAACTGAGTCTTTATCAAACACAAGCCAATTATAGTTCAGCTCTTGGGATTGCTAATTAAATACTGACTATTATGAAGCATCTTCCCTGTAATGAAAGGCCCTGTTATAGTGAATGCATGCCAAAGGGGAAAAGCAGAATGCATGTCAGCGGAAGAGTTAACCATAACTTTGAATGTCCTAACTTTTATTACAGTCTCAGTTTCTTATTACATTGACATAGTATTTCTTTGTTTTTATAAAGGGCTTGATTTATTTTATTTTAAATCAATGATTTAACTGTGCTTTCTTATTACATTGACATAGTATTTCTTTGTTTTTATAAATGGCTTGAATTATTTTAAATCATTGATTTAACTGTGCAAGCAAAACTGTGCTTGCAAAACACCAAAATTATCACAGGGAAGCAAGTAAACATGTTACAAACATAACATTCTGACCTGCTAAATCATTCAGCCAGACCTTCCCCATGACCCTTTCTTTGCATACTGTTTTCCTTTAGAAGAAGAGAGGAATTCTTCCCACATCACATGAAGTTCTTCAATTTTTCCTATTGTTGTTTTAAATGTGACTTTAACGGGACTACTCACGTACTTAAAATTAAGCATGTACCTAGGTGTTTCCAGGAGTGGGGCTCAAGATTGAAAGCTTGTTCAGCACTGATAAATTTGAACATCTCATATCTGTCTGTAAATTGCCATGTAACACTTCTGCCATGTCAGCCTCCCATTAGCAGAGTGTTCTGCACATTTCATAGATAGCTAGAGATCACTTTAATTTAAGGACAATACAGCTGACAAAGGTCCTGACCCAAAGCCAGGGAAGATGATAGGAGTCTTTAGGCTCTGGGTCAAGCCTTTAATTTCTTTATAGGAATACACTAATGTGAATAAAGTGGAGGTGGCCACCTGGATAAAAACAAGCAGTAATCACATGTCTCTTGCAGCTTAGGGTGCTGCCATCTCACCTCTGCTTGTTGTGAGGATCTCGCCTCTGCTCTCAAGACAAACCAGTCTCTGAAAGAACTGGACCTGAGTGGTAACAAACTGGGCGATGCAGGGATTAAATTGCTCTGTAAGGGACTGAAACAAAAAAACTGCAGTGTTCAGAAACTGGGGTAAGTAGCCACGGATTTTCTTTGTAACTATGTTTTATTTATTGCATTATAACTGAAACCTGAATCCAGGAGGAACTCTTCACTTCAGTTTAGAGTTAACGTTAGCCATCCTCTTGGCTCTGAAATCTGGTTCAGAAGATTTCCGCTCCAGGATTAGGAAGGTGCTGCTAGTTACTCCACAGTTAAATCCGCACGCAGCCTTCCAGCAGAAGCTCCCAACTAAACTTTCTTGAAAACCTCCTTGTGGTCTGAAAATTGTCATGCTCCATTCTCCGGCCAGAGGAGAAATTCTTAGAGAAGTATAAATTGGATTCCAAACCTTTAAACAAGTGTTTGTGATCTCTGAGATGGAAGAAGGCAGCAGATTGACTCCAAGCACTTTGGTCTCCTTTTGAAAGTAGAAAATTAACAATACCAATACAATTAACAATGACGTAGGGAGATAAAGCCCTGGGGAACTTTGACTCTGTCACAATCAGTTACAATGATTAATAACAGCTAGCATGTTATAGGCCGGATTGTGGCTGGCTGGCTGGAGGTACAAAGTGGAAATGGGGAAAAGGGCATCAACCAAAGATCCTTCCATTGATATGCCCTTGTCAAAGGGGCACCCAGCCCCTGCCCTGACATGCCCTGAACACAATGGGAGAGAAAAGAGCCATGGTGTCCCTGTTGCTACTAGAGTCCTCTAATGGGCATAGTGTGATGGAGATGGGGCCGTAGCCCTATTCCTCTTCTGCACTAATTATAGGACCAAGGCTAATTCAAGAAGCTGCTCACATGGCCCACCCAGCACTCTCAGAGCCATTCTAGTTACCTTAACATTGGAGCAGCCAAGATGCCTCTCAGACCTGCTGGATTTCAACTCACATCTTTGCTGCAGCTGCCCAGCTTAGCTTCATAGGAACCCAGCTGCGAGAGGGACACAAGTGGCTGTGTTCAAATGAACAGCCATTGTATTCTGTATAACTTTGTCTCCTGCAGGCTGAGGGGTCGCAGTCTCACCGCTACTTCTTGGGGTGACCTCACCTCTGTGCTCACTACAAACCAGAGTCTGACAGAGCTGGACCTCAGCTACAGTAAATGGGGAGATGTAGGAGTGAAGCTGCTGTACAAAGCACTGAAGCATCCAAATTGTAAACTACAAAAAATAAAGTAAGTAACCACTGGTCTAGATGATCATTTTCTTCATACTGCATTTCCATCTCCCTTTTCACCAATGATCTGTGTGTGCTAGGCATGTGCAAACAGCATCATATTGAGCATTTCATTACATGGAAATCTGTATCCAAATATTATACTCTTAATCCTTTAAACCTCCCTAGGATTGCCCATCCTCTCAGTTATAGGGGCACAATGCCCATTGGCATGAAAGGGAATTACACTGGGGTGAATGGGAGCAGAATTGAGCCCAGACGGCCTACTGCAATGCCCTCTAAAACCAATAGGAAGAGTCACTTTTACTTTAACGGGCACTGGGTCTGACCTAGGGTGTCTAATTTTCACCCCCTTGATCACCACCTTTGAATTTGGCCCTCTGAGCACAGAGAGGGGTACAGAAACAGGTTGTTACTTTTCTCTCTGTACATCTGTCTCCTACAGGTTGGAGTGTTGCCTTCTCACAGCCGCTTGTTGTGATGACCTTGCCTCTGTTCTCAGTACCAACCAGACCCTGATGGAGCTGGACCTGAGAAATAATGAGCTGAGGGATTCAGGAGTGAAACGGCTGTGTGCTGGACTGAACCGAGAGAACTGCAAAATACGGAAACTCATGTGAGTGCCCCGAGCTTCCTTAAAAGCCTCTTATTGGAGTCTGCTCATTTCAGAGTAATTTGTGTAAGTTTCACCAGGGTGGTGGAGGTGCAGTGCCAATGAGACCTGGGGAACGAGCAAGATGAGGTACAAGGAGAGAGAATATTTCATGCAGAAGGATTTATCTCCAGCATCTCAAATAAAGAGTTGAAGCCTGCAGAAATAATGGCTGGAACTTTCAGCTTGGATTCCATGAGAAAGGGTTGCAGCATCCAGCCTTCTGATACTAAAGGGCTTTCCTTTCTGCACACCTCTGTGGATGCGGACTGGTTGGGGCTGCCACGTTAGGATATGTCTCTCTGCTTGGACTCCTGTAGGACTCTCCCCTTAGAGATGCCACTTGGAGAAGCGGACTGAAGAGCTGCTTGGGAGTCCAGCAGAGGGTGCCAGGACATGAGAATCTCCAGGGCAAGCTGGGAGACTTAAGAGGCCTGATCACTGTCCTTTCTGTTCGTCTGTCCCTTGCAGATTGTCTAACTGCTATTTCACAGAAGCTTGCTGTGGGGCTCTTTCTGCTGTGCTCAGTAAAAACAAGTCACTGAGCGAGCTGGACCTGTGCCATAATAAACTGGGAGATGCAGGAATGAAGCTGCTGTGTGATGGGCTGAAACAGCCAGGCTGTAAACTACAGAAACTACGGTAAGTCGCCAGAGGCTTTGTTTGTGATTTGCCAGATTTGGGTCTGTTCTTTCTGGCTGATCTGGGCATGTTTTCCACCATCAATACATGGTGGCTGCTTAAATTAAATGTCTCCATTTCGTGATCTCTGGACAACGGGATCTTTTCATGTTTAGAGATGTGAGTGGACAGATAATCCAATCCTTTCCTCGCACAGTACCAGGCTCCGCACGTCACAGCTTTCCCTGTTGAAGGCCAGTAGACAGTCTCTTTTTCTGTTTAAGGAAGAGGGGTGGTAGGTTGGGGGTTTTTTGCATTTAGTGGTCATCAAATGTGCCAAACGGGCCACTCTGGAGAGTGAAGTGCTCTGTTTTACCACAGGCACAGCGCAGCGAGCTCAGAGTCTTCAGGCAGGGCCCAGTCAGTTAAATTAACATCTGGGCATGGTGCAGAGAGTAGGTATGAGTCCACACCTGGTTTTATTGTCTCCACTTCTGAGCAGGGAAGTGCCTCAGGTGCTCCGAGAGCAGAACTGCCTCTGCCCTGAGATGAAAGTGCACCCATGCAGGTCCATTCGAAAAACTTGGTATCTGTGCAGACGCTGCCAGCAAAGCCACTCAGTGCTACCGGTCATGATGGCGCGCTGTAGGAAACGGACATCTCTCCAGCAAGAATAGGAGTGAAAGCTCAAAAGCCACTAGGTGACGCTGTGTCGCTATTAAGAAAACTCAGCTGACAAGCCTGTCAGAGTCACACCAGCATTGTGAGATCTCAACAATCACTCTTCTTGTTCCAGTCTTCTCCCTGGCTCCAGTGGCTGCTGGGGTTTTTTCTGCTGTCTCTGTTTTGTGCTTTTCCTTTTGCCTCCATCTCTTTCTTTCCCTGTGACTAAAACACGACCCTTCAGTGTGAGCCTGTTGGATGTTTTTTGGCTCTTGAGCCGGGCCCACTCGCCAAAATATAGATTTGTTCACAATGATCAAGAGCTTCAGATAAACTACATTGCACTAGCAATGTTCATAAAAAATTGCCAACCTTAAACTGGGGAGCATCCCGCCAAACCCAGCAGGGTGGAAAGAGGATTGTCAGGTTTTCGTACCTACCCTTAGATGGCACCAGCTTCTCTTGAGATGACCAGAATCCCTGGGCCAAATGAATCCCTGATTTAACTCCATAAGGCAGGGATTAATTGGGCCAATACTTCTCCTCTTCAGATAACACAGACATAAACAAAACAGTCAGCAAGAGGTCACAGAGTGAAAATCCAGAGGGCAGAGAATATTTGCACAACATACTGTAGAATCACTGATGTTTATCACTTAATTACTGCATAAACTAATCTCCTGAGAAAACAACTTTATAACAATGAGGGTAAATTAATCACTGGAAAAGATTGCCAAGGGATGTGCTGGATTCACCAACACTTGGAGCTTTTAAATCAAGATAAGATGTCATCCTAAATTATATGTTCTGGCTCATCCATATTATCAGCCTAAATGCAGGGATCACAACCTAGAGGCAAGTGAAATTGTATGGCCTGTCTTATGCAGGAAGTCAAACTAGAATGGAAATTTCAAAAGGCACAAATGGTAGTTACGTATCTAACTCTCGCTGAAAACCAGTGGGAGTTATGCACGTAGCAACCATTTATACCCTTGCAAATCTGTCTCTTGATGATCATAATGGCTCTTTCTGGCCTGAAAATCTGTGACGCTATGAATGCATTGGACATATCGATCCTGGTATAACTCCACTGAGCTACTCCAGGGATGAACTTGGCTTCAGTAGGGGAACACCATGCATGGTATGCCTGGGTTGGCATGTCCCTGTCTCTTGCAGGCTGACCGGGTGTGGTCTGACACCTGCTTGCTGTGAAAATCTCTCTGTTGTCCTAACTGCAAACCAGTCACTGACAGAGCTGAATATCAATCCCGATGCCCTGGGTGATTCAGGAATGAAACGGCTGCGAGATGGACTGAGCGCAAGCAGTAAGCTGCAGACACTGCTGTAAGTGACCACTGGCTGCCCTGACACAGTCATGTCTTACGACTTCTTTCTTTCTGACTAGCAGTTGTTTCTGGTTTTGGTTTCACCCCCTTTCCTAACTCTCCCTGCCCCCAACACACCCCCTATGCTGGGAGCACCAGGGGTATGGCATAGAATCCAGATGCACTGTCTCTATTCAAGTTGTAGACTCCCAAATGCTTGGGAAATCTCCAGCAGTGAAGATGGGCCCAGCACTATTATCCCCAAAGCAGATTTCTGAGAATGAGACCAGCCCAGCAGTCCTCTGACGATGTTCTTAGTTTCCATTCAAGGGACTCCGTTTTCTTAATCCTACTCTGTCATTCTCCCAGCAGGCAGGGTCTGAAGATGGCGAGGAGACAGTGCGCACATGGTTGTAGAGCATGGCTGATGCCAGTCAATAAAAGCTCCTGTAGCTGACTAAGGCCGTACACTGATGGGCTCCAAAGAGAATCCATCAGACACGTGGCAGACCTTGCTCCCTGGGAGAGTGAAAATTGGCATAGAGATTTAAATAACTTTCTGTCCAAGAGTGCACTTCAGGAAGCACTATTAGACCATTTATGTGACCACAGCAGTCTGCATGGCCAGGAAAGCAGGGACTCATTGTGATCTCAGACACAGGTATATTCACAACTTACTCATGTTTCTTTTTCACTAGCTTGAATGGCCAGTCTATTATGAGAGATGGAGATGGCAAGGATGAGGAAGAAGACTCTAATGGCGATGAAGAATACAATTGCGATGAAGAATACAACCCCGATGATCATTTGTGACCACATCAGCAGAATATCACTTTAGGTTTTTTTTTGCCCTGTCCCGTTTATTTAAAAATCACTCATCATCTCATTCTAGAAGTGGCAAATAATAAAACAAACCATGCACACTTCTTGTTTTAGGGGAAAACAGATTATACATGAATAAACTCCTGATTAAAATCCTACAAAGCAAGTGCCAGGCCTAGCATAACATCACTGGAGATCAGCTTTGCCAAAGGAAGACATTTTTCAGTTTAGAAAATTGTCTATTTTTCAACAACAACAACAAATTGGTAAAAAAAAAAACCAACAACAATTCAGCCATCTTTATTCATAGGATATTGCCAGCAGTTCAGACTTTCACAAATCCTGCTCAGTCACAAATTCTTTGACAGCCAGGATCATAAAGGAATGTGATTTGCAGCCATGGCATGACACCACTGTGCCTAAATACCAGGGTGACGGGCACTTTAGAAATAAATAGGTGGTCGGTTGAAAAATGCTATTTGATCCGTGAAGCATTTAAGACTGAACATAAAACAACAAAATTAATTTACAGTGACTGACACAAACAGCAGTGATCTAGTTCCATAAGGCACAATTGGCTACGTTGAAAAGGTATAAAGGAATAGAATTGAATATAACTACCATAATAAACTTACAACAGCAAAATGGAGCTGTCTGGTGGAGAAAGTGAAAACAGCAGTGTTAACTCATAAGGCAGAATTAAGTTTCTTGTATGATGACAAGTGACCTGGACATCATGAATAGTTCAATGAAGTCCTCTGCTCACTGCACAGCTGCAGTCAGACAAAGCAAACAAAATGATAGAATGCATTAAGAAATGAGTGGAGACTAAAGCAGATAATATTTGAATGTCAATAGTGTGGCCTGTTATGGAATTCAATGTGCAGTGTCCTCAGAAAGGATATTGCAGAACTAGAGGGGATTCAGAGAAAGGTGATGAGAAAGACCAAGAGCCTGGAAAAACTCCCCTATGAAGTGAGATCGAAAAGACTGAAATTGCTCATGTTAGAAAGGGAACAAATCAGAGGGGACATGATAAAAGTACGACATCATGAATGACAGTGGATCAGGAGCCCTCTTTCTCTTTGTCTCATACCACATAATTAAGGGGCCATTCAATGCTAACTGTTTAGGGAAGAGGTATTAAACCTCATGCTTAAGCAATCTCTAATGGTTACAGAGTAGGATGAGATTTAAACGAGGGGCAGGAGGCAGATTGTCCCACATCAGTCCAATGCAGAGTTTTTAAACCTGTCTCTGCAGCATCTGGTGTGGGCCATTGTCAGAGACAGGATCCTGGATTAGATGGAGTCTGAGTCAGACAGACAATTCCTATGTTGCTATCACAAATAATTTTAACATAATGCCCCTAAATGTTAGAGACGTTAATGGGATCAAAGAAACAAAATATCCCTAGCCAGTAACAGTGCTCGCTTATCTTGTTAAAAGAAAGTGATTTCTCTCCTTGGAGCTTGAGAAATAGAAGTGAATTTGGCTGGAACCACTATTTTACTCTTTCTACCCAGCCCTGGGAGGGGGGAGAAAGAGATTGATGGCCTAATTCTGTCACCCTTACTCACGTTGAGTAGAACTTTACTCAGAGTAGTTCCATTGACTTACTGGAGGTTACTCACTGAATGAATTAATAGCCATCATGAGTAAAGGTGACCAAATAGGCCTTCAAGAACAGCCCTCTCAATGCACCCTCCTAGAGCTGGTTAGGAATTTTTCAACAAAACAGGTTTTTCCATCAGGAAAAAGGCCTATTTGTCAAAAAAGACACTTTGCAGTATTGTATCCATTTCAACTGAACTTTCGTCAGGAAGGCTTCTTGAATACCATATGGAATTTCTGGTCAAAACCAGAGAGCACAAGAACCCCACCTCCACCCTCCCTTAATAGCCAATTGCCCAGTGATTAGGACCCAAATCTGGGAGACTGAATCAGCTGAATTTATTGAGAGCAGGGATTTGAATTGGGGTCTCTAATAGCCCAGCTGAGGGTCCCAACCACTGAGATACTGGCTTTCTGGGGTGGGGGTATATATCTCTTGTTAGTCAAAATTTTTCACGGGTCTGTTTCATTTTTGAAATCTCAAAAATATTTACAGCATGGGAAAAGCGTTTCCTACCCAGCTTGCCGGCCTGATCGAGTCAGCACACAAATCCCTGAAAAATAAGTTAGAACCCCACATATCACGCTATTTTAAGGAGAGCACTAAACTCCTCCTCCAACAGCAGGTCAAGCTGGCATCTTCAACATGGTCTTAGCAAAGGGCTAGGCTCTTAGATGATACTTTAAAATTGCCTTTGCGTAGTGACTACGCAAGTGACAGACAGAGCAACTTGTTGGAAAATAGCACTAAATCCTCAGCAAAAAAAGGTTAGAATTTCTTAACTCACTGGGCTGAGCCGGGCATGAGCTACTGCTTCTCTTTGGGACTCAGCTCTTCCTCACTCCCTTTAGAGTCTCTCTCACCCCACAGGCGCAAGGAAAGTGTGTCTGTGCCCCTGAGGGCACAAGGACTGCAGTTGTGTCCAGCTGTTCTGCAGTGCAAAAAGGGAAGGCTTCCCCCCCACACACACACAATTTGCACAACTGTGGTACATTCGCTTATCTCCTATAGAGTGAAAGATTCCGGGTGAAGGTATAGTTCGTTTACACACGTCCTAGCACTCCGAATCATTCTGGAAATAATCCGCTTTCTACTGATGTTCCTGAAAATCTTTGTGCTGTAATGCCGAACGTCTAACTGATTCTTAAAGGCCGTTATAATCTCAATCAGGTAGCTGTAAACAGGTCACATTTACTTATACTTGGTGCAATTGTCTCTTTCTAATTGTCTGAAATGTTGATTTAATGCCCTGCTGAGAATGACAGCTGTGTCTACCCTGCAACCTCTAATCATGTGACTTTTCTGTAATGAACTGTACTTTTAAATTTCTGTTTGATATTTGGTTGCTTTCTTTAATGTTTGAATAAAATGCCAAATGTTTTACTAGAATCCAAGGTTTCCATGACACCTCTTTCTTCAGGGAGGGTAGAAAGGAATCCAAACAAACCCTTTGGATCAAAGCTAATGTTTCTATCTTCATTACTCACCCTGGTTATGGCTCTTCCCTTCATCTGTGTTACCTGTTTTCAGTTTCATTTCTTATCTCACACTGCTCCAGTGCCTGGAAGGTCCTCTCCTTCCTTCAAATGGTCTTTGAAACACATCTCTTCAGTAATGCCCTGGTTCGCTCCCTTCACCTGTCATCCTGGGCTTTGATTTGTGTTTGATTGTCTAATCTTGCCTAGGCCCAGAGCCTGCTAACATTTACGCATGTGAGTAAAGTTGCTCACATGAGGACACTTCCAGATGGGTAGCCGTGTTAATCTGTATACAACAAAAATGAGAGTCCTGTAGCACTTTAAAGACTAATAAATTTAATTTCTGCAGGCATAAGCTTTTGTGGGTATAACCCACTTCGTCAGAACTGTATGGACTTTGCTATTACCTACCTTCCCCATTGTTGTTCCTTCCCCTTGGCTGTATGTGTGTGTATATATATAAATCCTGTATCTGATTTCCATTCCCTGCATCTGAGGAAGTGGGTTGCAGCCCACAGAAGCTTATGCCTGCAGAAATTAAATTTGTTAGTCTTTAAAGTGCGACAGGACTCTTGTTGTTTTCAGATGAGTACAGTAACTGTCATGCATAAGTGTTTGCAGAATCAAGAGTCAGACTTTAAGCACCTAGGGCAAGGGGCCATGTTTCTTTTTATGTTTAAAGCACAGGGTAAGCTTATAGTGCTATACAGATGTCTCTTGTCTTCCCCATATCTCATGCATTTCCAGCCATTACAAATACAGATGCTCATGGGGGAAAGAGGAAACTCTCAGGCTAACCACCCTGCCCCGAGCTCTCCATTATCACCTTTCTAGCTGCCTTCCTAACCTGTCTGAGACACTGACTTCAAGGAAATTACACCAAGGCTGAATTTTACCCGAAGTTTTTTTCCCCAAGAATTTGAGTCCAATAAAAAGCATTGCAAAACAAACTGGAAATAGCACAGGGCTGATACAAAACAGATCATGAGACTTACTGTATTTCCTGGAATAACGGTTGAACACTTGAGAGTTACGAGAAGCTGACAACACACTTGAGGTCCCTTGAGGCAATACAAGAGGCGATAACACTCTTTCAAAGCAAAGGCCTGCCTTGGGAGGATGGGCCTGGCTTGGCTTAAAGAAATATAAATGCTTTTCTGCTCCTTATTAGAGAAAGGCTGCAGACCCCCCTGACCCTGACCCTGCACTCCAGCTCCCCTGAATTGCCTGGATCAATCCCCTCAGCTTCAGCCCCCCTGAACTCCTGCCAGCTCCCCTCAATCCCATGCCCCAGCTATTCGGCACCCTGCTGTCCCTGGGGAGGATGCAGCCTACACAAAAGGGCGGGGGGGCATGGAGGGGAAGCAGCCTGCCAGGCACTGCTGGCGGGAGGTCAGGAAAGCTGGGATTTGCTTTTCAAACCCTGCTTGGGGCTGGAAACGCCGGCCAGGGAGGCTGTGAGGTGTGAGAGGGTAGAGTGCACCCCTAGCATCTCTCCATGGCAACGGGCCTACCCGGGAGATGGCAGGAGAAGAGTGCAGTGGGCCTACTCCCTCACCGACCCAAGTACACCCCTGCCTCCCCAGGAATGGGAGGAGGACCCTCTGCTGATCCTGGAGAGAGATGGGGGGCCCATGCCACTGTCCGTGCCTCTTTAGAAGGGGAAATGGGCCTCCCTGCCACGGCTATCCAAATGAGGAGCAGGGGCCACAGCACAGGAGTGGACCCAGGGAGGCCTGTGCTGTGGGGAGCCGGTGGCTCCGGATTGCCTTAATTTGGCTCTTTACTAAGTAAAATAATCAAAACATGCTGCCAGCCTGTATCCTCAGCCCTCTGGGCCTCAATCAGCCTGCGAGGCCTTGGATGTTTTGCAGACCAGCTCACCCCCCTTCCTGTGTTTCCAAGCCTGAACCACAACTTCAAAGCCCTGTCTATACAGCTATTTTTACAGCACTAGCCGGAGCCCTGTCTGTCTGCCGATCTGGACGGGGAGACTCACTCCAAAAATGCTGACATACCCTTAGGCTGGGCTACACCTAAAGCTTTGGTGGACCTAGCTACAAAAAATTGGCATCCTGAGCACGGTAGTTAGGTGGACCTAACCCCCACCCCCCCACCCCCCCCCAGCTCTCCCCTCTGTAGATGCAGCTAGCTCAACTGAATGACCTAGCTCAGGGGTTCTCAATTCGGAGGCCGCAACCCCTCAGGGGGTCGCAAGGTTATTATGAGGAGGTCATGAGCTGTCAGCCCCCACGTGTGCTGATAAGGATGGCGTGGCATGGCATTGGGCGGGGAAAGGGTCATCACTTTTGTGAGGGGGTTGTAACAACCTGAAATATTTTCAAAGGGGGTCCCAGCAAAAAAAGTTTGAGAACCCCTGACCTAGCTACTGCCTCTTGGGGAGGTGGGTTTCCTACATCGATGGGAAAAGCCCTTCTGTTGATGTAGAAGCATCCACGCTAAGGCAGCCCCGTTGCCGTACTGTAGCTGTGCCAATGTAGTGGCTGTAATGTAGACGTGCACTCCCCTCATTTATATGGAAAAATGGGACAGCATTTTGAGTCCATTCCGTCACCTGCCTTTATTTACCATTAAAGCTGATATATTTCCACCTTCCCACCCCTCACCTCCCACCCGCACTGCAGGGGATTGTACAGGGCAAGCAGAGAGGGACAAATACCCAGTCACTAGACAAAGATCCGTCTCGGTAATAACCCCAGTCGTCACGGAATCCGCAGCTGAAGAATACTCGGCTAGGGGCTTCCCTCCTTCTGCTTATCCTTCAGGGAGCCTCAGTCCGGGACAGCTGCTGCAACAATTTGATTTCTAGACAGCCAGTCCTTATGGATAAGGTCTCAGCACTTCACCACTCCCCCCCAGATGCATTAAGCAGGGAGCTCCATTACCCGGAAAGGGGTGTGTCACAAGATCCCCCTAGAGAAGTACCTGTCTCAAAGTTTTTCTTTTAAAAAAGTTATTTCCTTCCTCTCTGCTCAGTGACTTCTTCCTCCTCCCCCCACCCCCGCCACCTCCTCCGCAATAGGAGATCCTGCCGCAGCAGCCTCAAGCTGTCAAGAGTCCAGCAGGCAGCCCCTGAAGGAAAAGGCAAGATACTATATCGAACTTTCCCCTACTCCCTGAAAACTTGCGGGACGTGTTTTCTGGCTGGCTGATCCCTGGGGACTGCCAGGCAGGAGCACAGAGGGAGGTATTTGCAGGGGGGAAACTGCCAGAAGAGTTTGACAGGAGAGCTGCCAGCTGTGAGCAGAGGGAGGGGTTTCCCAAATTGCCAGCCTGGCACTGAGAGGGGAGGGGGGAGAGAGAGAGAGTTCAGCTGCATTCTCCTTACTCAAAGTCCCAAAGAGCCAGCCACTTATGAATCCTAGCCTGGCCTGCAGAATTTCTTGCATACTGAACCCTTACAAAGAGAAAAGCTAGCAGGCTGTGATCTGACTCCCATTGGACTTCCTGGGGACTTCAAAAGGAGTTGGATCAGATCCCTAAAGTCAAAGTCTCCCTGAGGGATTGCGTAGCTCTCCCGACACAAACAGTGCAGTGGCTATCTAGAAGAGAAGGGAGACAGGCAGGGAAGGAGGAGGAATCAGCCACTTAAATTTTTCTATCACATTATGACAAAAGCACTTTCATTTTAAATAGAATTTGGGGCCTGATTCTCCACTGGCCCATTGTAATCATTTACTTGGTTCAAAATGGGTTTAAAACTCTTCTGTTCATAGATTCCAAGATCAGAAGGCACCATTGTGGTCACCTAGTCTGATCTCTTGTATGACACAGGACTTCTCCGAATCAATTCCTTTTGGAACTAGAGCACGACTCGGTAGCATTTTGCATCGACTTTTCACAGAAGGACTGCCTGGGGTGCATTACGGAACCGGGCACTGACATTATTTCCATTGCTCTGTGAGCAGGTTGTCACAGAGGGTTGAGCTGGGGCAAGCATTTTTCCATGGCAGCTGGAGCTCTTGTATTGTTTTTAAGATGCAATGTGTGCAGACTCCCTCCTGATTCCTCCTCATCCTTATCCAGTCTTTACTTTTCAGGGAGAGAATGCCGATCGCTCCTGCAGCCCTCTCCTTCCAGTTCTGGGCTGTCACACAGGTCCACTAATTCACCTGAGTCCGAACCTGCAGCACCAGCTGCTATTCCAGTGGTAGATCCATTACAGTTCGACCAGGGCAGCTTAACCCTGGCTTGCAATATGGCTATTCCAGTCCTCAGGTCTAAAGGCCATGGAGCCCTGAGAAATTGAAAATAACCTTGTTCCATGCGCTATTCTCGTTGTCAGAAATGCCCCACCACCAGCTGCAAATCATGACAACTTCCTAATACCCCTTCATCGATCCACCACTAAACAAATGGGTTATTTCCTCATACCACAGGAAATGCTGGCTAAACTCCATCTAGCTCAGGGGTTCTCACACTGGGAGTCATGACCCCTGGGTGGTCATGAGGTTATTATGGGGTGGGGAGGTTACAAGCTGTCAGCTTTCAGGCATGCCAGTAAGGGTGGCATGGCATGGGGGAGGTCATCACTTTTGGGGACGGGGGTCATAGAATATTAGAGTTGGAAGGGGCCTCAGGAGGAATCTAGTCCAACCCCCTGCTCAAAGCAGGGCTATCCTCAGCAAAATAATCCCGGTGAGGGTTTTGTCAAGCCGCAGTTTAAAAACCTCTAAAGATGGAGGTGCCACCACCTCCCTAGGTAACCCATTCCAATGCTTCGCCACCCTCCTAGTGAAAAACTTTTTCCTGATGTCCAACCTAGACCTCCCCCACTGCAACTTGAGACCATTACTCCTTGTTCTGTCATCTGCCACCCCTGAGAACAGCCTAGCTCCATCCTCCATAGAACCCCCTTTCAGGAAGTTAAAGGCTGCTATCAAATCCCCCCTCATTCTTCTCTTCTGCAGACTAAAAAGGCCTAGTTCCCTCAACCTCTCCTCATAAGTCTTGTGCTCCAGCCCCCTTATCATTTCTGTTGCCCTCTGCTGGACTCTCTCCAACTTGTCCACATCCTTTTTATAGTGGGGGGCCCAAAACTGGACACAGTACTCCAAATGCAGCCTCACCAATGCCGAATAGAGGGGAATAATCACTTCCCGCGATCTGCTGGCAATGCTCTTACTAATGCAGCCCAATATGCCATTAGCCTTCTCGGCAACCAGGGCACACTGCTGACTCATATCCAGCTTCTTATCCACTGTAACCCCAGGTCCTTTTCTGCAGAACTGCTGCCTAGCTCGTCGGTGCCCAGTCTCTAGCTGTGCATGGGATTTTTCCATCCTAAGTGCAGGACTCTGCACTTGTCCTTGCTGAACCTCATCAGATTTCTTTTGGTCCAATCCTCCAATTTGTTTAGGTCTTTCTGTATCTTATCCCTCCCTTCCAGGGTATCTACCACTCCCCCTAGCTTAGTGTCATCTGCAAACTTGCTGAGGGTGCAATCTACCCCCTCTTCCAGATCATTAATGAAGATGTTGAACAAAACTGGCCACAGGACCGACCTCTGGGGCACTCCGCTTGTGACCGGCTGCTAGCTAGACATGGAGCCATTGATCACTACTCATTGAGCCCTTTGCTTTAGCCAGCTCTCTATCCATTTTATAATCCATTCATCCAACCCATGCTTTTTTAACTTGCTGATAAGAATACTGTGGGAGACCGTGTCAAAAGCTTTGCTAAAGTTAAGGTATATCATGTCCACCGCTTTCCCCATATCTACCAAACCAGTCACCTCTTCATAGGTCGTCACAACCTGAAATATTTACAAAGGGGGTCCCATCAAAAAAAGTTTGAGAACCCCTGGTTGCCTTGCTTCCTGACATGCACTCTATGATCTCGGCCAGGCACCATGATAACACGGCATTAAGATTGTGGGGGAGCAGGTTGTCTTTGACAAAAATTCACTATAGGGGATTGTTTTATTTAATCCCCATCTCCAATTCTGTTTGTTCCCCATTTACAGTAGGTAGCAATGGCAGATGGTGGGACAGATCCTGCTGTGTTCACCTCCAGCACTCTGCCCTCGGACCCTCGCCTCCTTGCAACAGTGACCAATGCCTTCCTGGGCACCCGAGTTTATAGGGACATACTCCATGTAAATGGGGTGTATAATGGGGCAGTGGGGGATACTCACCGTGCCGACATTCCCAGCCCTGTCAACGTGAGGATCAACATGCCTGGTGAGGCTGGAATGACAGAAACCTTTGCCTTGAACACCAGGACAGGTAAACAGACAGAGCCTCAGCTCTCAAGTAGCAACTACTTTCTTGGGCTTTAATATTTTGTTTGCCTGATTTTCTTTTCTCATCGTCAGTGATTCCCTCTTAGAAGCCTAGCAGCTATATCTCTAAATCGTTTTACCAATGTTGTAATTTTCCATGTGAAGTAAACTCCATTGGTTTAAGAGGGCTTATAACTGGGATGAAGTTGGCCCCATTTCTAACAGAGCCAAAAATGAGCAGAGCTGTGTGTTTCCTTCTTGCTCTGTGAATGGCATCACTGATTCTGGTCAGTCAAAAGAACGCACAGATCTGTGCTATGTTCATGGCATACACACAGAAAAGAGAGAGAAAAACCATAAAATACTCTTGCTGGAAGGGTTGCAACATATCTACTTTATTTCTTAGAGTCCAAACCAATCATACACAAAAGCCCCAAAACAGAGAGACACAAAGCAGGCTGCACCCTAAAACAGAAAGGCACAACTCACCTCCTGCCCACTCTAGGATGTCTTATAGAACTGACTCTGACCATGGCATGCTTCCCTACAGAGCCCACTAGCCTGCAAGCAGGATCAGGAAACCCCTTAGAAATTTAAAGTGATAGCTTACACTTTAAACAGTTTTCAATACCCCCCAGTCTGGGAACAGTGCCCGGCTTCTGCAGAGCCAGCAGGGAGTGCTCACATGCAGCTTTTAGGGGTGAATTTCACAGAAGAGTTGCTAAATGTCTTTAAAAATAAAAACACATAAAAAGCTGTAAGGCCTGATTATATTGGGCTCTGAATACAGAGGACTTTTTTCCACCTTAACATTACACTTTAAAGTTGGTCAATTTCCCTTTAGCCTGAGAATAAGACACTCTACTGTTTATGCCAATGTCTACACACATGCTGGAATCATATTAGTGAATGGTGTTTAACCATGTTGTTTGGTAAAACAGTTTATAACTAGGCTTGGAAGGATTAGATTTTTATCACACAAACAAAATGACAAAAAATTTTTCCCCCCCATCAACAAACACTGAAATCTACAGACAGGAAAAGTAAGAAAAATGCTTCTTGAGGATTTATTGGAGTTTGATTTAAGGCTCTTTATTTTGTATATTTTGACTTATGATGCTGACAATTTGTGTTTTGAAGGTTATAAAGTTTTAACTTTTTGAATCTCAGTGTTTCCTGTTATTAAATAATTAACCCTCCTATAACTTCCCTCAGCTGTGAAAATTTAAATAGATTTTTAAAATGCTTAAAAATAAACATTGATATTATCACTAGAAATTATTTTTTTTAAATTGAATTCTGACATGCCTATGTAGAACACAGTTCCTTTCATGGCTGCTCTGTCCTAGTAAACTGCATTAGCAGTAACTTGCCGGCAAGAACCATGTTTAAACATTTCTGGATAAAATGTTTCCAGCCCTAGTGTAACAGTGGATGAGTGAGAAATAAAATTCTGGATCACAACATCAGGAGTGGATCCAGTTTACATACATACATTACATACATAAATAGGCTTCCTATTTACAGTTTGGACCTAATTTCACTTGCTCTGTCTCACTCTAAAAGCCTGGCACTTGAGAAAGTTTTTGAATGTGGGCCAGATCTTGAAATCCAAAGTTTGGGAGAGTTCAGATCCAGAGTTTTGATTACTTTGGTCTGTTTTAGAGACACTAGGCCAATATTGCCCTCAGTTGCTCCCACGAGCTTTCTGTTGTTGTAAATGGAGAATCAGGCTCATAGATTTGGATCCAGAGTTCAGGTTTGGGGGTTGGTCCAGGTTCATAATAATAAATCCCTGCTAGGTTTACACTAACTGGGGAGGTACCTGTAGGTACTATGGCCCAGATTGTCAATGGTATTTAGCTGTCTGACTCCCATTGAAATCAATGGAAGTTAGGTGCCTAACACCTTTGAGATTCTGGGCCTATATACACTTTATGTACCTGTTACAATGGTACCGCTGGCTGTTCTTTCTCCCTGCTTCAAACAGGGCTCCATACAGGCACAGGTGTGCACCCCCCAAGACCCGATAGCAGGATCAGGCCCTAGATTTAGAGACCAGACAGGAGGAACAGCTGAGAAGGGAGGCTGCAAATGATAATTCTGTTTGTGTCTGCAGGGACCTTCAGCCACTTGCTTCAGTTGCCAGGTTACACCGCCATCCACAGGATCTACGCCCACCACTCCCTCGTACACCTGCTGGCTTTCAGCATCACCATCAAGCGATCAGCTACCGAAGGCCAGCCAGTGACCGTGCAGCTCCAGACGCAATTCACGGCACAGAGCCGGGACCTGGACTTGCAGAGGGGGCAGGATTTCCAGGGAGCTCAGTGAGTGTGCTCATGGTAGGATGTGCCCAGCAGGGATATGGGCTGGGGAACAAAAAGACACCCTCTTTCCGAATTTCAAATGGGTGACAAAAAGAAAGATAGACAGATAGGCTGGGGTTCTGACAGGCAGGTAGGCCGGCATGACTTTGAGGAATTTTACTCGCCATCCAGAGGGTTTTGGCCTGAAAGTCAGGCTCCCGTGGGCTGTCTTGGGCCCTCGATACTTTTGGTGGTGCCATGGCAATGGATGCCACGTGTTACAACTACAGACATATCCGCCACAGACAGTGACTGACTAGAAAGGAAGGAAAAGGGAGAGTCTGGAAAGCTGAGAGTTCTAGAGTCCAGATCTACCTAAGTCGGGATTTCTGAAATTTCCTTTTTGAAATTTACTTGATGTTCGGAGGAGGGCAGGGCGGGGGGGAGAAGATTAATTCAATTGGTGGAGACACCCCTCTCCCCGTGGTCCCAGCCTGGAGGAAAACTTGAGGCTTTTCAGTGTCCCCTTGCAGGTGAGTGTTTCCTAGAGGAGGGGATCTTGCCGTTGGCATTTTTCTATATTTTCCTACCCAGGGTGTGGCGAGAAAGAGTTTGAAGGGGGGGAAGAGAAACCAAGGCCCAGATCTTCCAAGGTATTTAGGCTTGAAATGAATGGAAGGTGGGAGCCTAAATACCTTGGAGGATGTAGGCCAGAGAGACAACCCAGGGGAGAAGAGAGGGAGTGTAAATGGGAATGCTGGACCAGGGCGGAATCTCCCCTATACTGGGTCATCTGCCTATTTCCCCTCCATATCTCTTCTTACCACACCTACACTGTGCTCCATAGATCTTGCTAATAACAGTGGAATGAGGGTCGTGACACATTTCAGGCCCAGAAGCTCTGTCTGGTGTCAAAGTCCCCTCTGAGTTAAATGGGAGAGGGTGGGGGGAGGCAGAGAAAGGAGGGCCCATTCCACACAACAGTATGGGCCTGATCCTTAGCTGCTATGAATTGATGTAACTGTTTTGGAGTAAATGGAGCTACACTGATTTACACTAGCAGAGGCTCTGGCCCATAGCATCGTTCACTTTGTGACCCTTCTTTGGCGGCGGTGGCGGCAGTGAAGCTGCGATTTCCCGTGCTGTTTGCTGTGTCTCACAGGTATATCTATGGGAAAACTCGGATCCCAGAGCTGGAGGGGGCTCCCCAGCCCACTGTGCATATGATTTGGACTTCAGTGCCACAGACTGTGACCCTGCCAGGGGAAGAGCAGGAGAGAACTTGGGAGTTCCTGACTGCAGTGGCAGAGAGCGAAGAGGAAGTGAAGAGATGCTTTAGCCAAGGAATGGCCCTGATTGCTGCTGGCACCTTGTACTCCTCTCACACACAGGCCTGGGCAGCACGCTGGAAAAGATGCTGTGTAGAGGTGGATGGGCCCCTCCCTTTGAGGCAGGCCCTGTATGGAGGTCTCTATTATCTGCTGAGTGCAATTCCTCCCCTGGATTCTCCTGACTTCCTGTTCCATGGAATCAGCCCTGGCGGGTTATCCAATGGCACGCAGGGAGAAGACTATTGGGGGCACGTCTTCTGGGACCAGGTGGGCTACAGAGGATTGCCACCCATAATTCCATTCTGGTGACGAGCCATGTTGTAGCACTCCAGACGGAGAGTGGGAAACATGGCATTGCTAGGAGGTATGGCAACCATCTACTTCCTGGGAGGCTGAGAGGGCAAATCGTAGCAGCAGCGCCCCCGGGTGTGTATCCTACAGCTTGCCGAGGCTGGGGAGATAACAAAAGGCAGCCGTGTGGTGGAACCTGCTGTATCCAGCCTCTGTACAGATTTGTAACCCGATTTTGGCATGGCTGCTCAGAGTATGTTTAGTGTGTGCCCACAACATAATTAAAACTTAGCATGTGACCATGGTCAGCTCAGAGGGTTTCACCCCTGCCAGAGGCTTAGCTCAGCACAGTTTTCTTCCCAGCACTGGCTGTTTTGTAGCGTGAGCAGCTGTTAACCCCACATTTCTGGAACTAGTTTGGATAGTCCTTCTTCCTAGCAATCTGTGGGGCAGAACATCCCCCAGTGCCACACACACACACACACACACACCCCGCCATGTGACTGCTACATTGGGACGTCCTCCAGGCTCTCTACCCTCCCACTGAGTCAGTCTGCAGTCATTCCCCCAGCCCGCAAACACGCCACGGCAGCAGGGTAGATGTGGACACACAGACAGGGGTGTGAGGGTAGCAAGCCTCCTGTGTGGACACAACTGAATCACATTACTTTTCATGAGTTGAGGTGACCATGCTGCTGGCCACTTGCTCACACAGTTAATGGAGGTTGTGTCGGCAGGGTCTCAGAGACTCCATGTGGACAGACCCCACAGTATTCAGAGGCTGGGAGTGCAAGCCTTGGCCCAGGTGTTCTCACGGGCTTCTCGCATGCTCCTTGCCCTAACCTCCCCTGGTTTCATTAAGTGACTGATCTTACACAGACTCACTTCCTGTCTCCAGGACACATGGATTTACCCAAACATCCTGCTCTTTTACCCTGAAGCAGCCCGAGCCATCCTGAAGTACCGGATTCGAGCATTAGCTGGAGCCCTGCAGAACGCACAGGAGCAGGGATACAAGGTAGGAACAGAGTTTTGCATGGTCAGAAAGCAGAGACGATGCCCACCAAAGGAAATAAACCTCTTGTAGTTAGCTTTTCCTGATCAGGTCAGTTCAGCGGGTCATTCTCAGCCTCTCCTTGGGTATTTTTTCTGGCAGGGTGCTAAGTTCCCTTGGGAGAGTGCAGCCACAGGCCGGGAAGTCTGCCCTGAAGAGATTTATGGAACTCAAGAAGTTCACATCAACGGGGACGTTTTGCTGGCGTTTGAGCAGTATTATCACGCCACACAGGTAACCAAGACATGCGGTGTGGCGCAGGATGGTGCCAAAAACAGAGCAGGCCCAATGGCCACAGCTATCATTCTACTGGGCACTTCCTTTGATGGGGTTGTTGGTGACTTCTGTCTTCCCCTGCTATCTTTCCTCCATTCACAATTGTCAATTGCCCATAATGCTCATAACGTAGCCAGTTATACCAGCAGTAGGGTCCCATGGACCCCGTAAAAGTCCTGCTGCTGTCCTCTTGCCCTGATCATTACATTTATCTTTTGCATGTCTCCCTTACCCTGAGTCTAAATGCTTTCGGAGTTGGAGCTGCAGAACCCCAACTAAAGAAAAGCATTAAATAGCTAAAATAAATTGATTTTTGCAGCTGTCACTCATCTCTATTGTCCAGTTAGAAACCTGTCTTCTCAAGAGTGGGTGGGGCTGACTGACATGAAGCCTTCTAAGGGTATGTCTATACTGCATTGTGAACCCATGATTAGAACAAAGGCTTGAGCCTAACCCCGTTCCATCTACACACAAATTGCACTAATCCAGGGCTTGGCCTAGGGTCCCAGAACCTTCCCCTGTAGCATGGGGCATGAGTCGCTTGCTGGTGGATTCCCTGCAGCTTGAGGTCTTCAAATCTCACTTTTGAGGATTTCAATAACTCAGTCATGGGTTCGGGGTTGTTATAAATGTGTATGGGTAGGGTTTTGTGGCCTGCCTTGTGCGGGAGGTCAGACTAGATGATCATATTGGTCCCTTCTGACCTATGAGTCTATGAGTCTATGAGACAGGTGCGGAGGGTCCAAACCTGAACCAAGCCAGGATTCAAGCCTTATTGCTCTGCAGTGTAGACAAAGACCTCTGGAACTGTGCTCTGTGAGGCCACCAAAAGTACGCCACAGTCCCATGGGCTCCTCTGGATAATCAGGTTTGGTGCAAAGTCAAGTTTTCCCACAAATAAAGGGGTAGAGCACCCACATTTTGGGAGGGCCCTAGGAAGTCTGGGATATGAGTGGTTGGACTTGGGCCACATGCTGCAGTGTGGATGCTGGAGCCCCTGGGTTCAACAATTCCTAACCTGGTGTTACAAAGGAGTACAGATGCTCAAGTTTTTGGTTAACAAACCCAGGGTGTGTTAACTCACGTTCTGCTAACTCTGGGCTTACAGTGCAGTGAAGACATACCCTAACTACCTCTAAGGCCTAAGAATTACTGGCAGGTACAGAGTCCAGTCCAGCAGGCAAACAAACAGCTCTTTGTTTCCCTTTGCTTTCCCCCAATCTCCCTGGGAGAAGCTGGTTACATAATGCTTGCAGAGCAGGTCAGAGGTTCATTCTCTCCTAGAGGAGGAAGTCTCTGCTCCCCATCCAGCACAGGGGAGAGGCTGGTGCTCCCCTCCCACTGTGTGCTTAGGTGCTGGAACTAGGGGTGCTCCCTCACCCCCTGGCTTGATGCAGTTTCCATCATCTGCAGGGTTTCCAGTTTGGTTCCATGGCTCTAAGCAATATACACTATACAAATTGTTCCAGCCCCCCCGACTGTGTGGAATTGCTTAGAGGGGGTGGTACGTGATTTCTCCTACCAGGGAAATTATACACTCTTCAAATGAGTCAGTGGGCCAAATTCAGCCTTGGTGCAACGCCTGCTGAAATCTATGGAATTGCATCCACTTACGCGAGGGCTGAATTTGACTGTATTCCTTTCCTGTGGAGGTCGTGGCTGGGGTGCAGCCGCTCTACAGCTGAAGCTTCCTGGCTCTCCACGCCTGTCAACGAACTCCCTTGGGAACGGTGCCTCACGGAGCAGTGCCGTAGCAGTTACGTGGTGGCGTGGAGAAAGGGAATTTGCTGGTGCCGATGCTAGAGAAAGGCAGAGCAATGGAAGCAGCTGCTGTGACCCCAGTCAACGGGCTCTTGGGTCAACGTCCATCTTCTTCCCAGCTCCCCGTCTCTCATTCTGGGTTTGGGTACCAGTGCGCCTCTGCCTCCTGACTCCCTGTCTCTCTCTCTCTGGGTTTGCTCCCTCCAGGATGAGCAGCTGTTCAGGGAGGAAGGAGCCTGGGATGTGGTCGGTTCCGTGGCTCAGTACTGGTGCAGCAGGGTGGTGTGGAGTCAGGAGGAGCAGTGCTACCACATCAAAGGTACTGTGCTCCCCTGCCTGAGAGGGTCAGTTTCTGGGAGAGGAGTTCACAAGTTAAAGCCCACAGCTTCTCCAACTTGGCCTGCCTCACTCTGGAGTCTGGTAGCAGCTGTTCTCTGCATGGGGTACACTGGCTATTAGATCCCAGGCACTGAAAGTAGTTCAGGTCACCACGCGCACGGAGTATGTGATCTGTCTAGTGAGGCTGCCAACAAGGGTACCAATAGTGTATATCTTTCCCTCGGGAACTGGACTAAGATCCCTGCTTGCTTTCCAAAGGCACGCACTAGCTATCCAAAGGTAACACTTAGCTATAATGCAAACCGGTGACCTAAAGGTGAAAGGTCCCACAGCAGCCTCTCACCAATCCACGGAAGAAGGGGTTTAAAACAAAGAAGGGACAAGCAGTGTCCTGGTGTGATGGCTCCTCCCTCTTCCTCCAGGTGTCATGCCCCCCGATGAGTATCACTACAGCGTGGATAACTCCGTGTACACCAACGCCATGGCCCAGAGGAGGTAACACACGTGATTTCTAGAAACACTGACCCGTTCCTCCAGAATCTGATCACTCCTCCCTGCTGCTGAGCAATCTGGTGGGTTTCAGAAGAAAGCCACGGCTCCAGAAAGCATCTCTGAAGCTCACGCTTTGGGCTATGCTCTTTCAGTCTTGCTATTTCCCTTGCGGGCCGCTGGCTGGGTTAGCGCCTTAGCTACCAATTATTCTTGTATTTTGCTCTTTAAAGCATTACAGATACCATATGAACAGTCTCTTCTCACTCACTCCCAGCTTGAACTTTGCAGCCGACGTGGCCCGTGACTTCCAGATCCCTGTCCCAGAGGAGTGGCAGGAAGTTGCCAAGAAAATCAAAGTGCCATTTGATGCAGACAGGAACTACCATCCAGAGTATGATGGGTACAGTCCAGGTGAGTCAGAAAAACAGGAAGAGCAGGGGCTGCATCCCATACTTGGTTTATCGTTTGAGGATGCGTTACAGTGCAATAACCATCTTGGATCCTGACTAAGTAGAGTGTAAGGCCAGTGCTGCATTGTTGGCCTTGTACTCACTCTATTGAAGAAGGGTCTATACTGATGCTGTATGAGTGCCAGTGGGTCACCTAACTCTGCTTCTTATTGTGGAAGATGTGGCTCCTGAACTGCTCTCTGTACTGGATGAGGTTTTTCTCATCGCTGGGTTATTATTAGGTTTAGAAGGATTAGATTTTTATTGGTAAATGTCAATTAAACCACACATGCACAAAGCGATGAAAAAATATTTCCATTGATAATAACTGAAATTTACTGATAGGCAAAATAAGAAAAATGCTACTTGAGAACTTATTAGAATTAGATTTAACCCAATTTATTTTGTATATTTTGACCTGTGACATTGACAATTTGTGTTTTAATGGTTATAAAAACTTCTTGAATCTGAACCTCTACTGTGATTAAATTACTTGACCCTCTTGCATAATTTCCTGCAACAGTGAAAATCTAAATGAAGAGAAATCTTCTAAAAAGCTTGTAAACAAACCAATATTATCTATCAAAATTATAAAAAAATAAATCGAATTCTGCCACACTTAGTTATTATTAAAGAAGTTGACCTGTGTCAAGATTTTCTTTGCCAGGGATAGGTCCATAGTGCTTGGAGAATTTCCCCGGTTGCAAATGATGTGGTTACTATTTGAGTGCTTGTTTAGACATTGAAGCTATATTTACAAGGCTGCGTTCCACAGTAGTGCCTGCAGATCCCTGTTGCATGCAAAGAAGATAATTATGCTCTGAAATGCTAACTCAGTTAAATGTGCAGTTAGCTGATTTGCCAGGAGAGTGCCTGCTCGTTCATAAATAGGGTTAGCACCCGTGCATTTTTGTGAGCCATGCCACTGTGCCTTGTTTTGAAAAGATGCCTGGTCTGGTTAACACCATGTTAAAACTGTGCCTTTTTGTTGGCATCCTGGCCAGGCATCCTCTTCTTGCTAGGACTACGTCAATGAACAACTTTCTAAACGAAGTGGAAATTACAATGTCTTGATCTAACTTCCAATGATCTTTCTACCTGCCAGCCCTGCACACTCCCCCTGGGATCTGAGAATCAAGCTTGGCCCATCACCTGTCATTCCTGGTTCCTGTATATGCTCTGCCCCTCTGTCTATCCCTTCTCCAGGTAAGCAGGTGAAACAGGCTGATGTCATCCTGCTGGGATACCCAATGATGTATCCCATGAGCGCTGAAGTCCGAAGGAATGACCTGGAGATGTATGAACCTGTCACTGAGCTGGATGGGCCAGCCATGACCTGGGTAAGCTGCCAAGCAGAGTGGAAGCCAAATGGTTTCTGTGTGAAAGGGGAGGACCTCCTGCGGGGCTAGGCTCCTTGCCGTGCACTCAAGAAGCACCCGCCTGGTTCTCTTTCCTGCAGAGCATGTTTGCAGTTGGCTGGATGGAGCTGAAGGAGATCCAGAGAGCACAGAGTCAACTGAGCAAGTGTTTCAACAACATCACCGAGCCATTCAAGGTCAGGCAGGTGCAATGGTGTTTGCCCCCCCAACCCCTGTCAGTAGACTCCCCTTCTTTCTATCTGGCCAGGTCTGAAATGGCTGTTCACACGCAGCCCCTGATGCTGGCAGGTGTCACTCAGACTGGCTCCTATATGTACTGAATTATCAGTCACAGCGTCCTCTCCTGTGGTACTGAGCTCTGCTTTGCCAACTGTGGGGTAGTTCCCCTCCCCGCTCTCCCCCACGTTGATGGGCAATGAGGGAATGGCAACCCCACCCTTCTCCCTCTCATCTCAGCCAGGAAAACAGGGCTACAGTGCAGGTCTCCTGCCTGCCCCAGATTTCCTTCTCCTCATTATAGGCGGGGGCAGTGGGACTAGCAGCACCCTGCCCTGCTGTCCCTCCCAGCTCCTCGTATCAAGGGTGGGCAGCAGGGCCAGGGGCATTGAAACATTCCCCTCGCCCCCCATGCTAGGAAAGGGCCCATTTCAGCTCCAATGATGAACAGATCTCACCCACTGGGGCTCCCTTTCTCCTCCTTGGCAAGGGGCAGCAGAGGCAGGGAAGACCTAACTAGGGTTCCCCTGTTGCATCATCACCACTTCTCTTCTTCTGTGGCAGGAGTTGGGGCATTTCTCTGGGCTCACAGGGGACCCAGACAAGCGAGGATAATTAACACTTTCTAAGCACATGTCATTTTATGAAGAGTAACGAATAAATCCTGACACTGCCTAAGCCATTTCTCTCTCCCTGGTTGGTGCAGATCTGGGTGGAGAACTCGGACGGGTCAGGAGCTGTCAATTTCCTCACCGG
The DNA here is from genome assembly GCA_007922155.1 of Mesoclemmys tuberculata. Taxonomy (NCBI): domain Eukaryota; kingdom Metazoa; phylum Chordata; order Testudines; family Chelidae; genus Mesoclemmys; species Mesoclemmys tuberculata. The sequence continues at coordinate 4,779,626 of ML675613.1, forward strand.
CATGGGGGGATTCCTGCAGGCCATCCTTTTTGGATACACAGGGTTCCGGTGAGAACAATATTGCTACCCATTGAATTTCTTGACAACCATGACAAAAAGTCTTTAAGAACCCTAAGGTTTAAATGTAGCAAGATGAGTGGACTGGAGAAAACATTCAGGATGTTGGGGATTAAGCTTTCTCCACTCTACAGCATCATCTCTGAATGTAAAGGTACCTTCCCAAGCATGTCCTCTGAAAGCGCTCTGCAGGTAATGGAGAAACAGCAAAACACAATCCCCAAGGAACCCCCGAGGATAATTAGTGAACTGCAGTTCACAGGGTGGGGTTTTCCAAAGCACTTGCCTAACACTGACATCAATCGTAAACCCATTAACATTAACAGGAGCAGAGTCAGGCCAATGCAGAGCCCTTCTGAAGATCCCACTCAACCTCTCCAACAGCGATTGAAACCCCAGTATGGTCCAAGGATCCCAAAGCACTCCCTAGACTCTCCGTGCCTTAGCATCTCCAACGCTCACCTTAGGGATCCAGACTTAGTCAAGTCAAAGTAGAGGGTAACTCGAGCTCCTTCATTAGCTAAGGTGGGAGGGACAAGGCCACCGAGGGTATGTCTACACTGGAATTGCTACAGTGGCACACTTGTAGCACTCTTGTGTGGACATTTACTACAGCAATGGAAGGGATTCTTCTGTAATAAATCCACTTCTCTCAACAGGCGGTAGTAGGTCAACAGAATTCTTCCTTTGAAATAGCAGTGTCTGCACTGGAGCTTAGATTGGTTTAGCTACATCTCACACTCCTGCACAAGGTAGCTAGGTCAACTTAACTTGATAGTATAGTCCAGGCCTTAGACTTGAAGACACTAATTCATTAAGTTAAGTTAAATTCATCTTAATTCAAAAATCAGTACAAACACCCATGACACTTTTTTTTTTTAATTAAATCCACTTTTTTCCTAATAGGCCAGTTTCCAAAAATGGAAGTCATCCACCAACATTAAAACACACTTTTAAAAGTCTACAAAGGGTGCCACAGAACTCTCGTTTTCTCACCTCGGGTACTACTTAAGAGTAGAGCTGGTTGAATGCTTCCCAACAGAAGTGTTTTCCATCAGAAAATGCTGATTTGACAAAATTGATACATTTGATGGGAAATCATCAAAATCTTTCATTGAGGTCAAATTATTTCATTTCAACCATATTGAACTTTTTGGTTTGATGTTTCTGAAACAAAGTAGGAATTTCTGTTCTGCACTTACATTTCTAAGTTTTGACTTTTTGTTTCAATTCAGAATTATTATTTTTGAATAATGGAATTTCCCACAGAACAGGAATTCTAGTTTCCAACTAGCTCTTCCTAAGAGAGAGAGACATCCACTAGGGACAAGGGATGTCAAAATAACCTGTTAGCAAACTGCAATTTTACGCAGCCATTTTCTTTCTGCTGGGTAGGAAGATGGTTATGAGCAGACAGAAGCACTCTCCTTTCTATCCAGCTGCTTCTCCTAAGATTTGGTTTCATCCAGTGATGTAATAATCACTGGCCAGTGATATCTCCATCAATGATTTATTGTGACATCAAGGGGGCAATTGAAAAGGAGAGTGGCACATAAACATCCTGGGAGCAGCATTTGGGGAAAGAGATTACAGAAAAGGAACATGAGTCTGCAGTGGGACTGCTCAATCTGTTTAAGATTTACCAGAGGGTGGGAGTAATGTCTGAGCCCTTTTACTAAAGCAGTTGTTTCTGGTTTATTTGTAATTAACCATGGGAAAATTGGTCGCAGCCACAAAATTTATATCCAGATACAAGAGACCCAGAGCAAAGCCAGCTCAATCAATACTGAATTAGAGCAAAACAGAGGTTGAAATATCACTCTAATGACCAGGGACACCATCCTTCAGGCTTAAAAACAATATCTTCCCCACAGTGACAGAGAAACTGTAAATAAGTAAAGGACCCAAAATAGACCACATGGAAAAAACTCACCATCATCAATCCCAAGAAGGGGAAATCTCCTACTGAGAGATAGTAACTCGGACTAGCAAGGTGAGAATGGAGTCCAAGCAAAAGCAGACAGCTCACCCAATGCATGTGCGAAGCCATTTCCAAATGTTCCTGCCACAGGGGTGAAAGGCAGTTGCACCTGCAGAGGAGGTGGTTTAAAGGATTTTGTAATGAAGTTGAGGGTATTAGGTGTGAGAAACTCTGGAGGGTCTGGTAGACATAGGTGTGAGTTGCAGATTTTCCATCCAAACTTCAACCTTAATCTCAATTTTTCCAGCATTCAAAAGTATTTGTACCCCATGTTCCACTTAAACATGGACTCAAGCCACAAAGTTTGAATTCAGATCCAAATCTCTCCTAGGAACTAGACTGAGATGACTTCTACCCCATCTCATTTCCCATGGGCTGCCAGACATCAGCTGCTAACAACCATGTGTGTCTAAGACTCTGGGCCAGAGTTGAACCAGTGACTTAGTGGTAAAGGCTCCACATGCCATTAGCATGCTTTAGAGCTAGCCAGGTTTTTGTGATGTAGTTCTGATTTCAGCTGTGACCAGTAACCTCAGGTGACCGTGCTGAAAGAATCAGTCATGAGCACAGAGCATACTGCTTAGATACCCCGACTAAGGAAACTCATTGGCAAAAGCAGATTGACTAGGATTTCTTTTTTAAAAGAACAAAAGACACCAGATCTTCAAGTCCATCTCTGCCGTGACTGTAATAAGTAAGAACTCCATTAGACCAACAAAACCAAACTCTGTCCAGGGGGAGTTGTCATGCACAGAAATGGAGCTGATTTGCTCTCTTCTGGAATCTGCTGTGGTTTTTGGATTTACACAGAGGTCCCCTCCCCTGTTTGATGAGCTGGTTTGCTTAAGGAGAAGCCCAGGTGGAGGTAATAGGAGACACTTTGCATGCTCAAACCAGCAGCTGGGCTGTATTCTAGCAGGGCTGTTCTGGGGGATGCTCAGGTTCTCACAGCTGGTGCCTACTTTAATCCCATTGTGGTTCCTATGTTAAGTGGGGGTGTTGGAAGGATCACTGATTGTATAAGAAAATGACAGCCCATGAAGGTGAATAGCTGGTGTCTGTTCCATCATAGATAAAATTCCCTGACACAGCCACTGACTCCCCTCTGCCTTTCCTAGGATCACAAAGGGCAGTCTGAACTTTGACCCTATATGCCCTGATGACATCAGCAAACTCAAGGTCATCGGAGTCTCTTACCTTGGCAGCAAGTTGAATTTCACTCTCACCAAAGAGACCGTTAGGATCAAGGTGACAAAGGCCTCGCGTGACCTGCAGCTGGCCCCCCTGGAGGTTGTGCTGATAGGATCAGGGGAGCACATTCCCTTACCTGAAGGTACAGTGTCTCCCAACTACAATATTGTCGTGTGCATTTCTGATCTTTGCTGCAGACTGCATTCTGTTGGGAAAAGTTAGGGGGCTGCAAGGTGACTGGGTTCTGTCCTACACTCTTTCCTGGAATCCCTGCTGCTGGGAAAAAGCTGTGGCTCTATAATACACAGGCTGGCGTGAGGCCAGCACTCCCAGATCGGTGCTTACAGCATCACCTGTTGGTGGGGGCACAGACTGGAGTAGCTGTCAGCTACCTGCAGCCAAGGCAGTTATCTCACCCTCCACAACCCTTCCTGCTGGGGTAGGCCGGGGGTATAATTAGCTGGCAGCATTTCCTGCTCTGAAGCTGCCTTAGATTGATCCTTAGCAAAATACTTAATGCTAACTAGGTGCATTCATTGTTGGAGTGTGTGCGGTCAGTATTAGAACACCTTGGCCCTGGAAAGTACCTTACTATAGGAGACTAAAGGAAATAACCAGAGGGTGTTCTCACAGCTTGTGTGTTTGTTTCCATTGCAGGGCAGAGCGTCTCCTTCACCACAACTGCTGGCCGGATCCAGAGAGCGTCTGCTGAGCCATTTTAGGCCTCAGATGTTGTATTTTTCAGGGCAGGTATTAAAACCACCCAAGCTACACAAACATGGCAGGAAACAGGTGTCCTAGAGCAGCACGGCCTGGGAGTCCCTGCTGCATTGTGGAGGAGACTGAGGTTTGGCTGCATATGCCCTGTGCATAAGTGACCTACTCTGGGGGAGGCTTTTTGATTTCCTTGCTTCCTTTGTGGCCAGTGAGCAGGTGCTTAGAAAATGCTACCTGGGGGTGGGAAGGAGGAAGTGTGCCTTCCTTCTGCTATTGTTCCCGTTTGGAAATGTTTATATTGACATCTGAATTTGGTTCACCTCCCAATTACCTGGAGTCTTGCCTTTCTCCCCTCCTTGCAGATTTACTGACCAATATTTACCTCTTCTCTGCTGGGCTCAGCTTCTGCAACATCCCTTTAAGCACCGATTTGTGGCACTTCCGTAAGCTCGCACTTAGTACGTTTGGCAGCATAGGACTGGGTTTTGCCCTCCGTACCGGGTACAATGTGTTGTGCACACATTATGGAGGGGCAGAAGCTGCTCCGTAGTTAACGTTGCATGTCATTTTCCATTATACGGTGAGAGTTTGAGTGGCACAAGGGGCAATTAGGCCACCCCCAACTCCCATTTGTGCCTTTGAAAATCTCTCCGTAAAATCTGATTTTTTTTGGCCACCCACTTAAAGCCCACCAGAAAAGGGAATATAGACTCAAACAGGTAGGTTAGCTCTGATGCGGACAGGGAATGTTTCTACCCAAGCTGAACAGAACAGAACAGAGCAATTCCTGCTTTGCAACAGCCTAACGAGGTGTCTGCTGAAATCCAAGAATAATTCTGACATTATTTATTGCTTTATAGCAGAAAACCAAATAAAAGGAGAAAGACAAAGCACAGGCTGCTGGATTCCCCTGACTGAAACCTCATGCCCGCCCCCCACCCTCTTTTCACTGCTTAGTGTCCAATGCTAAAATTGGCTCTGGCAAGTTCAGTTGGGCTCAACAGTGGTTCCAGCCCCACTGGGCCTGACTATAGGCTCCATTACAGCAGCATAAAATGGAACGATCTCCACAGAAATCCAAGGGGGTGCAATAGACAGGAGAATCAAACCCTTTATTGGGCGGTCACCAGCCAGGTGCTTGGAGGGGCACAGTGCACAAAATGGGGACAATCCCTGCCCCAAGGTGCTCGTGCTTTAATGGAGATGCAGCTTGGGGAACCAAGGGGAGTAAATCAGGTGATTGATTGGCAAATATTGCAGCTCCCGGGGGGGGGGGCTGTGGAAGAACAGAGTCTGGAAGAGGGATGTGAAGGTGGAGAGTGTTGGTGGCCTTGGTGGGGGGCGGGAGGTAAGGGCGCACAGACATGGATGGGAGGAGACACAACAGGGGTTGCAAATAGCATCAGTGGCAGGCATGTGGAGCCATGGACATGCCTTATGCCAGGGCAGTCCCACAAAGGCATTTGCTCCTCTTCCCTAAGGGCACAGCTTTATCCATGATCCCGGTGAGGGGAGCCAAAAGAAAGGCAAGCTTTTCCCAGTGATGGAGGCTGGGAACGTGAAGAGGGGAGCCATGCTCTGCCCATCGTAAAACGCCACCTGCCCCCCTTCATAGTCCAGATAAACCCGAATCCTCTGGGGGCAGTTCCTCAGGGGCAGGTGGGTCACGCTGGAGGTGAAAGCCCAGTAGTGCTTCTCATACTGCCCCATGGCCCAGATGCCCTCCGCAGGGTCCAGGCTGATCTCCCCCTTCCTCCTCACGGACTCCATGGCGACCCCTGCGGCCCAGCCGCCCTCATCCCCCACCGCCACGTCCCAGTAGTGCTTCCCTGCGGTGAATCCCTCCGCGCCCAGCACGCAGGGCTCGCCATCAAATCTCTGGGGAGTGCCAGGCAGCTTCTGAGGCTTCTTTCCCAGCCTGACGCTCTTCCCATCCACAGCCAAGACAAGCCGGGGATGCGCCGTTTCTGGATCCAAGGTCACGTTTGCTGCAGAGGGGAGAGGATGGCAGTGTTAGAGCAAGTGCTCTGGGCTGGGGTGGGTCTTGTTCCTTGCAGGGGTGGGAAAGGGTGGGGCTGGGGGAACCTCAGGGAGAAATTTTTTCCATTGGAGGGGGCAGGGCAAGTGAAAGGTTTGCAACTCCTCCCACCCCCTTCATCTCCTAGGGAGAAGCTTCCTCAGCCAGACCCCTACCTTTTCACAACCCTAGAGAGGAGTGGCCTCAAGCTGGCCCAGCCCTCCAAACTGCCACACCTTCCCAGACCCATGGAGAAGCACAGCAGAGAAACAGAGGTCCATCTGCTTACAGTAGTACAGCCTCCTCAGCCAGTCTGTATACAGAATTGCAGGCCCCAGGCCCTTGTACAGTGCATTGACATGAGCCCATTTAGCTTGATTTCTAATTTCTTTCTGCCACTTAATCCAGAGGACGTGAACTCTGGCACCTGCCCTGCTAGCTGATCTATGCAGGCAAACTCCCAGGCCAAGCAGACCCCCACTGAAGTGAGGGCGGGATCTGCCTCCATAGATCATCTTACAGGATTGGACCCATGTCTATATTTGCTAGATTTGGGTCTATATACATGTGAAAACTTTCATGTTCCCCTTCAGTCCCATAAATTTACCTTTATACAACTCCAGTTCCGACGACAGAGACACTAAACAGAGAAAAGAGTCAAAGATGAGAGGCTGTGCTGACATGGTTGTGCGGAGATTCCTACTGTGTCTATGACTTAGTTATAAGAGAGAAGCTGGCCCACAAGAGAAAGCAGACCTTGATCAGACTTTTTATCAAGAGCACATTTATAAATACGTAAAGAATTAATAAATGATTGACATTGTAAGCATATAATAGATATGAGAATATGTTTTAACTCTCTGTAAGGACAGCAGCAGAAGATATTGTGGAGGGCAATAAGCAAATGATCAACGTGTTGGACTCTTAATTAGACAGTTAATTAGAACATGTATTAATTAGGACAGTTGATGAGAATATGTATTAATCATGTATTAACTCTTCGGAAGCTGTTTATAAGTGTTCCCTTAATATAAAGGGTGTCCCAGATCTTTCTAGTGAATCAATATTGTGTCCATGCTAAAAGAAAGAGCTTCCAGTGTTTACGGCTTTGACAGATTCATGAGACAAGAAAGAGATTGTGTCCTTGAATTTCTCGTGGATTGGGACAAACAGAAGATTAATAGATGCACCTGGATTCAGACATTTATATTATTTTTAATAGCAGAAAGTTTTCTCCATAGCTCTCCAGAATCGCATTATTGCCATGAGATTTTTTTTTACTTTTAAATCATTAATTTCTTTTCTTAATTAGAAGATGACCTATGGGCATATTTCCACAGTGCCCTAACCCCAAGAGCTCTGTGGGATAAACATAGCATGTACGCAAACAAGTTAGCAATTCAGTGCACACCTGCTAGAGAATTGCACACCCACATCAGAGCTTACTAGAGAGGTCATCAATATGGGGCCCAAAATGTCAGTTTGTGGGGTTCTGCCTATGAAACAGGCATCAGGCTTTGGAAATGCTTCTTATATTGTTGAGACTTTGCTGTCAGGGGATCAGGAACAGCCCTCAACCCAGATCCAGAAATTTCTTAAACATGTAAGCTTGTCTGTGAACAATATCCAGGTAGAATAAAGTCTTCAATGCATCCAAACAGTTTTTGCTACAAATAATTCATTGGGCGCCACCAGACACAAAGGGTTCTGGCTCCTAGTCTAAATACCAGAGATTATTAAACGACAGTGAGTAATAACGACCTAAATGTCTGAAGCCTGTACCTTTCCCTCTTCATCTGTGAGATTCCCTTCTCTGCCCTCAGAGCCATAAAGGGTGAACAAGAAGACATTCAAAGTGGCCATTTATTACCTTTGAATTTCTGCACAATGCCCTGGAGAAATGCTGTTTTTCTAAAGAAATCCCAGACTCTCCGTTTCATTTCAAGAGGGAAGGTCACCGGATAGTGAACTTTCTTCCTTTGGCATCTAAAGAGAAACATGTATTGTTACTTCATGAAATAATAGAATAGCTCATTCTATGTAGTGGTAGGAGAGAAAACAGCAGAATAAAGACAATGGACTTCAAGAAGGCAGACCTAAGCAAACTCAGAGTATTGGTAGGTAAGGTCCTATGGGAAACAAGGCTAAGGGGGAAAAGAGTTCAGGAGAATTGGCAGTTTTTCAAAAGAGACAGTATTAAATGTAGATGCTGGAACGAAAAGTGCTGGGGGTGCTACCGCAGCCTCCTGGTTTGAAGTGGTGTCCATCATATATAGGGTGTACAATTTTTTCAGTGGCTCTCAGCACTCCCACTACACAAATTATTCCAACACCCCTGTTATTAAGGACACAAGAGCAACCTATTCCACTGTGTAGGAAAGATAGGACATATGGTAAGAGACACACACACACACCGGCTTAACCAGGAGATCTTCAATGATCTGAAACCTAAAAAAGGGTCATACAAAAAAAGTGGAACCTAGGTCAAATTACAAAGGATGAATATTAAAAAAGAATGTAGGGACAAAATTAGAAAGGTGAAGACAAAATGAGATTAAACTAGATAGGGATATAAAGGGTAACAAGAAAACATTTTACAATACATTAGAAACAAGATGACCAATGGGAGAGTAGACCCTTTACTCAATAAGGAGGGAAAGATGATAACAGAAAATGCAGCAACGACTGAAGTGTTAAATGCCTTTTGTGTTTCAGTTTTCACCAGAAAGATTAGTAGTGATCAGACAACCAAATAATGAACATCAGAATAAACAGAGTAGGACCTGAGGCCAAAAAAGGAAAAGAACAAGTTAAAAATCACTTAAATAAGTTAGATGGCTTATGACAAAATGCATCCTAAAATACTTACAGAGCTGGCTGAAGAGATCTCTGAGTCATTAGTAGTTATCTTTGAAAACTTGTGGAGGACTGCAGAGATCTCAGAGGACTGGAAAAGGGCAATGTATAGTACCTATCTATAAAAATAGGAATAAAGACAACCCAGGGAATTATAGACTAGTCGTCTTAACTTCGATACCCAAAGAATAATGGAGCAAACAATCAACGATCAGTTTGTAAGCACCTAGAAGATAATAAGGCTATAAGTAACAATCAACATGGATTTGTCAAGAATAAATCATGTCAAACCAATCTAATATCCTTCTTTGACAGGGTAACAAGACTTGTGGATGGGGGGAAGTGGTAGATGTGATATATCTCAACTTTAGCAAGGTTTTTGATACTGTCTCACATGACTTCATAAACTCACTAGGGAAATACAGTGTAGACAAACCTACTACAAGGTGGGTGCACACCTACTTGGAAAAGTGTACTCAGGAAGTAGTTATCAATGGTTCACAATCAAGCTGGAGGGCATATCTAATGGGAACCCACAGGGATTGGTCTTGGGTCCAATTCTATTCATATCTTCATAAATAATTTGGATAACAGCATACAGTGTACCATTTATAAAATTTGCGGGTGACACCGAGCCAGAAGGATTGCACGCACTTTGGAGGACAGGATTAGAATTCAACATGATCTTGACAAACTCAAGAAATGGTCTGAAATAAACAGGATGAAATTCAATAAGGACAAATGCAAGGTACTAGACTTAGGAAGGAATAATCAATTACACAACTGCAGAATGGGAAATGACTGCCTAGGAAGGAGTACTGCAGAAAAGGATCTGGGGGATATAGTGGATTACAAAATAAATATGAGTCAACAACAATGTAATACTGTTGCCAAAACAAAAGAGAGAACATTGATCTGGGATGTATTAGCCGGAGTGTTGTATGCAAGACAAGAGAAATAATTCTTCCATTCTACTCAGCATTGATAAAGCTTCATCTGGAGTATTGTGTTCAGTTCTAGGCACCACACTTTGGAACGGATGTGGACAAATTGGAGAAAGTCTGGAGGAGAGCAACAAAAATGATTAAAGGTCTAGCAAACATGACCTATAAGGAAAGATTGAAAAAAACCCTGGGTTTGTGCAGTCTGGAGAAGAGAAGTCTGAGCGGGGAACATGAAAACAGTCTTGAAGTACGTAAAAAGTTGGTTTAAAGAGGAGGGTGATGAGGGTGAGAGAGAAGGAGCCACGTACCTGCTTAAGGTGCTTTTGACATCCTAGAGGACAAAGAGAAATAAAGAAAAGTCATTCCACAGACCGAGGACCCCTCCTGCGCTACAGGAAAGTCACTTTGCCTTAGCAGTTCAAGCTTCAAAAGGACAGTGACAAACAGTAGAAAATGAGTACACTCAGGCCTGGTCTACACTTACCATTCGGATTCGGCAGCAGTCAACGGGAGATATGCAAGTGACGTAAATCACTTGTGTATCTCCCGTCGACTTCACTGCATCTGCTCTGCGCACCGTCCACACTGCGCTGCGCCACTCACTGGGGTGGTTTTCCTACGTCGATTGCTGGATTGACTGAGCGGGTCTACACAGACCGCTCAGTCGATCCAGAGACATTGAACTGATGGCGGCGAATTTGCCACCATCAGTGTAGACCCAGCCTCAGTAATGGGACAGATCCCAAGTTGGTGTAGAAGTCAGTGGAGCTGGACAGATCAACAGAGCAATGCCAGTTTACACCAGTTGAGGATCTGCTCCGATATGTCTTTACAAGACGGTGGAAAATAGAAAACTAAACAGCCATGATGAAAATGCAAAACCAGTTTGTTGTGTTTCATGGGCTGTTCACTGTAGCTGGTAACTTTAGCACAGACCAATAGTACAGTCTTTGGGTATCCAGAGATGGGCGCTAGAGAACAACCTGGAGTAGGTAGTTTATAATCTCAATTCTGGTCATTCATTTTGTGAAATTTGGGTTTGGTCTTTTGATGGATCTTTTCTCCACCTTAATTCAAAACAAGCTGACATGAGAGCTCTTTCATCCAATATAGATGTGGAGGTTTAACTTGATCACTGGGGACCTGCTCTGGAGCTTATTGAAGTCAATGGGAGACTATCCATGGACTTCAGTGGGCTTTGGATCAGGGCCCGAACCCTCCACTCCAAGAGCAAAGTAACTATTGATGGGTTCCACCGCAATAAGTGTGGTACAAGTGATCAGAGAATGCAGAATCCCCCGCCCCCATTTCCTGTGCAGGGATCTGGAGAGTTTGTAACACAGTCTCACCATCAGGCATTCCCACGCTGGCTGCTGCCACTTCTGCTCCATTTCACCTATCAGGCTATTGAGGTGGGATAGTTCTCTGGAGAGTCTGGTGAGACATTCATTCCCCTTTTTCAAGATTTCCTTGTCCAGCTCACCCAGCTGGGCCATCAGGAGTCGCTCCTTGGCCTCTAGATACTGATGCAGTTCCTTAAATTCAGACACAATCCTCTGCCTCTCGTGTTCTGTCTGTTGCTGTTGTAACCAGACACATACAAGAAAAGGGCAGGTCAGAAATGCTGATAACGAATGCCTGGGCGTGATGAAAGTTACCTGATGTTTCAGAAAGTCTTTTGTGAATTTAGTTGAAGCCACTAAGAATTAATCAGGTGAATGAAGAGAAAGCAGCTGCTTTGCTCATATGTACAGGTCTGGCTGTAATGCAATGGAGTAGCCTGTGCCTCCATGTCCGTGCCATTCCTCTACAACGTGGTCACTTCCCTTCTGCGTATTTAGGTTTTTGCCCCATACACACATTACGGCTTCTCATTATCCGTACTACTTCCCTTCCAACAGAAGATCAATGAATAAGGAAAATCCACATTAAGTTCAGAACTATGGGTTCCTCCTCCATCCTTAGTACCATTGATAAGATCTACTAATCCGTGTGCTGCAATTGGGCTCCAGGCAGTATATCCACTATATTTTAAAGTGATATGGTAGCATTGATGAAAGGTGCCAGAGTGTTAGCCCTAGGGGACTAAATCCTATGCCAATCTCTAAAGTCTAGTCTACATGGGAAAATTAACCAGCATAGCTATAGTAGAACAACTATTCCACCATAGCCATTCCGGAATCACTCTGCTTTGGAAGCGGAGTAATTATTTTGCAGTCAAGTTACTTTTGTTTCAGAACAGAATGTCCATACGTGGGAGTTATTCTGGAAAAGCTACCACTAACCAGTTATTCTGCTATAGCTATGCCAGGACCTTTACCCCATGTAGACAAGGCCCGAGACAGGTGCAGGCTTGGCCAGTGGCAGTTTCCAACACATAACAACTTTCCACTCAAGGAAATACATAGTATGTCTACACTGGCCATCCAAGGTGTAATTGCTGGTTGCGTTTGGCATACGTGAGCTAGCTTGAATCTAGCTAGCTTGGTCAAAATGGCAGTGAAGTCACAGCAGGACGGGTGCAGCACGGGCCAGCGACCTGAGTACAAACCTGGGACCCTGGGGACACACTTGAACAACTAACCCTGGTTGCCATGGCTTCACTGCTATTTTTAGCCATGCTAACTAGATCAAAGCTAGCTCAGGGAGGTGTAGACAGGCAGCAGTCCCACCTTTGATTGCCAGTATAGCCATACCCCCCTCTCCATGACCTGTTCCGTGCTTGTTCTCTCTGCCAAGAGGGCAGATAAGGTATGCAATTAGTACACCTGGAAGTAAATTTCCCTAAGAGTCAGATTTTCAAAGGTATTTAGGCTCCTAAAGACGCAGATAAGTGCCTAGCAGGGTTTTCAGAAGCGCCTAGCAGGTTAGGTTCCTAACTCCTATAACTGCCTAGCCTATATAGGTGCTTTTGTAAATCCCAGTAGGCACCCATCTGCATCTTTAGATGCCTAAATCCCCTTTGAAAATCTGGTCCTAAGTGATTCGGGAGCCTGTGAAACTAAGCACCCCGTATTCACACCACGTACGCTATTGGAATAATCTTTGTACAACATATGCCTTGTGAGGTATCATTTGAAAAGGAACAACTCGTTGATCATTAATAGTCTTGCATGATGTATGCGCGAAGATTCAAAAAGTATTGAATTAAAAAAAGTTATGGATCTATGCTGGAATTCTGACTAACATGTGTTTAAATCAGGTATGTCAGGGGAAATTGGGAAACAGGTCTGCCTTAGACAAAGGACTGTGTATTTGATTCTCTGACCAGCCTAGTCTTCAGGCAAAGACAATCAAGGTCCATTTTTACATATTAGGTAAACAAAGCTAGTAAGCTAACACATCAGGGAAGAAAGAGCGTGGATCTTCTTTCACCACCAAACTCACAGCTTGAATTAACTTTACTTTGCGGGGTAACCCTCAGAAGAACCTGTTTCAAGGGTTTACTGGTCTATAAAGACGGGGTTAAACCTCAAGCGATAAGCAATTGCATCAACTGATTGTCTGCAACATTCCTGTATTATGAGGAGTGAGGTCTTTTCTGAAAGCCTATGACACACGTGATTAATGTTATTGTGAATTCTATGTAGGAACACTACATAAGGAATTATGAACACTCATTGATATTAGGCTTTCCAGTCTGTGACCAAAGAGAAAAAACAGGCTTTCCCCTCAGATAGAAGGGAATGTCATGGCTATCTACCGGTCTCCAATGAAATTAAGCAAGATGTGGCCAGAAACAATGGAAGCTCCATCTACACAGATCTCATCAGGAGGATGCGAAGCCCACAAGAAGGGAAAAACAGCATGAGGTCATCCCACCTCTTGAAATAAAGTCACTGAACTTTGGAAGATATGAGCAAAGACGGAAGCCATCTTTGTCATCCATCGTGAGAAAGATACAAGAGGCCAGAACTCATGCTAAGGGAGGTGGGGGGAGTTGAGGTCTCTGAGAACTGAATATAGGTGAGAGAAGCCATCTTGAACAATGATTGTACCTTGCTAGTTTAAGTTTTAGACTTTTAGATGCATGTTTTCACTTTTGTTTGCTTGTGACCTTTTTTGCCTTTATCCCTCATACTTGAAATCACTTAAAATCCTATCTTCTTTTGTTGATAACGATGTTTACTATTAATCCAAACAACTAGTGCTGTTTTTGAATTGGATTGGATGTTAACTCCCAGTTAATGTGGCAAGCTGGGGGCTTTGTGCATTTAGAGGCACAAATGAACCCTATTATTTCTCTGAACTGTCCAGGAGAGGGCTGACGTTACAGATCACGTGGTTTGGGGAAAATTCAGGACTGGGAGTGTGTTGGGGCCACCCTGCAAGTAGTAATCAAGGTTGGTAGAAGCCAGAGTGGGGCCGTTGGGCTGTAGACAGGCTGCTAGGGTGCGGGCTACTGAACCAGGGCTGTCTAGCATACAGACAGTGAGGGTGTGACCTGCATGCTTGTAAATTGGTTGCGGACGTCCCAGGTTGGGAATTAGAGTGCAAACATTGTGAGACACCCATGGGTACAGGGCAAATGGTGACACAACCCCTCACTGGTTTGGAATGCACCCTGTACCCCATCACAGAGCATAGGGCCTATTTTTAAAAGGGACCTAGGCATTTAACACTTCTGAACAGGATGTAAGTGCCTATGTCTCTAAGGCACATCTGAAAATGTTACCTCAATCAAAGAAATCCTGACTTTTTTACCCACAAAAATGTTTAATTCTTCAATCAAGAAACAGAAACTGGAATTTTCATTCCATTTTGAGTTGCAATTTTCATTTTGTTCCAGTTTTCAAAACCAAAAATTATGTTATGGAGGTTCCCCCACTACACTCTCCCCTCCCCCCTCCCAGGCCCCACACAACACACATTTTTTAAAAAAATTTCCTTTCCCCTCCTTTTCCAGTTGAAAAAGAATGAAAGTAGAAAAAGGGAAAAAAAGGCGACCCCCCCCAACCCTAAATCTGGAAATTGAAACTCAAAATTACAGTTTTCAAAAACTGAAACAAAATATTCCGTTTGAAACAAAACGAAGGTTTTTTAGTTTCATTTGACTTTGAATTTTCCTATTGCAAAAAAACAAACAAAAAAAATATCAAAAATGTCATCGGACAATATTTTCCTGTGGAAACTTTCCATTTTGGTGAAACCCCAGCTATCAGTGGGTTTGACTAGCTCTAGCAATTAATCTCCGGAGTTTTCTGATGTGAGCACTTCTCTTGTTACTAAGAAATAAACCAACTTATTTTGCACAGGCCATCAATCAGTTTCAAGTGACTTTTGCTTTCAGTGACTATAGCCTTTGCCTGAATTTGAACAGGGTGGAGGTGGAATCTGGCGGGGACCCACTGAAACATTATTTCTTTGTCCTAGTCACATGATTTGGGTCAGGTCCAAGACAGTGAACAGCCCTATGACAGGAGTCAGTGATTCCCATGGTTTCTGGTGCAACTGCCCTTTAAAAAAAATCAAATGTAAATACACAAGGAGCTGCTGCTAAGTGACTCCATAAAATATTTTTCTACATAATCGGAGCATATCTTTTCACAAAAGCATAAACCAGTATTAACATCTCACAGAAGTTAAGCTGTTAACGGTTACTCTAAATGCTACTGAGGGTCTGAATTCACTTCAGATTCTACAGGGCACAACTGCACAGCTGTAGCACTTCAGTGTAGGCACTCACTAAAGTGACGGAAGAAGGACTCCCGTCGCCGTAGTTAATCCACCTCCCAAGAGGCGGTATCTAGGTCAATGGAAGAATTCTTCCATTAACCTAGCACTGTCTGCCCCAAGGGTTAGGTCAGCACAGTTACGTCTCTTGGGGGGAGTGCATTTTTCACACCTCTGAAAGATGTAGCTATGCTGATGTAAGTCTTCAGTACAGGCCAGCCCTCAGAGTAATCACACAGGACAGGAGGGGCTTTTTCGTGTATAATCTTCAGAAGGCTAATGGAAGGGCTGCTGTGGCTCACCCAGCCCTGATCCAGCCACTTTTTCCTGGGATGCTGAAACCTTCCCCTTTTCTGCACAGATAGGGTGAAATCCATATGTAGCATTCCCCTCCATGCGTGGAACAAGGGGGTACAACCTGGCCCACAGGGTAGTAATAAAACTGCCCCTATTTGAATTTGCCCTAAGTGACAATAGCCCCTACCAGCAGCTCCTGGCGTTCCTTTTCTCTGTGTGATTTAAATGCAAGGAGAGCTTCTCTCTTTTTCTTCAGAATCTCCAGATGGACCCAGATATGTTCCTAAGGGAAGGAAAGGAAAATGGTTCAATCTGGTTTTTCTTTTCTGGGCTGGTCTTTCCTGCCCACACAAAACAAAACAAACCCATTACACTTTTGCTTGGTTTCCATTTAACCTGTGCTTTGGCTCTATCCCGTTTATTAAACCAACAGGAAAAACTAACACACATCCCAGGAATCTAGCAGCTGCTGGAAAAGAGCAAGTTCCTCTCTAGTAATGTATGTGGCTCAGTGTTGCCAACTCATAGTTGTATTGTGAATCTCACACTAGCTAATGATTTTCTTAAAGCCCCAGCTCTTGGAGTCAGGTGAATACATCAGAGTTTCAGCTTTCATTAAAAACAAAAATACATGTTCTTAGGCCACAGGTCCATGGACCAAAGTTTGGAAACAAGAACCCTAAAGCCTCAAACACCAGAAGGCAAATAAAGAGACCCAACAATTATTATTTGTAAAATCTCATGATTTCTGAGCCAATCTTGTGATGTTGGGAAGCCTGACTCGTGCGTTTTGAATGCTCAGGATTGGTAATACTAGTGGCTCCATACGCCAGTCAGAGACTCCATCCAAATGCCAAAGTGCAGTAGACAAGGGGCTATAAATGCAACTAGAAACAATATAAAAGTAATATTAAAAAGTCAGTATGTAAAGATAACATACCTAGATCAGGACAATAGAAAGCAGTTTCCTACCTTGTATTCCTGGGCAGCTTCCTCTACTGGAATCACCGTGTGAGACCTGTGATCCTGGGATCTATCACAAACCACACAGATAGGGATTTGATCCTCTTTGCAGAACAGTTTCAAAGCCTCCTGGTGTTTCTCACAGACTCCCCCCCACCCTGGTTTTCCCTCTGCTTGGAACATATGTTTGATTAATTCTGTGATGTTTGCCAGCTGCCTGTTTGGTCGGAAGTTCCTATGGGGAGAAGCATTTCTGCACTGAGGACAGGAAAAGCTGCTTGGCCCTGATCTTTCCCAGGACTGGGTGATGCAGGCTTGGCAGAAATTGTGCCCACAGTCTAAGGACACCGGGTCTGTAAAATACACCAGGCAGATGGGACAGGTAGCTTCCTCAAGTAGGCACGCAGCAGCATTCACAGCCGCCATGGCCCCTTTGTCGTGTCCAGACAAGGTTAGTTTCACTTTCCTGTACTCAGCCTATTGCAACAACACAGGGCGTTTCCCTGCCTGAAACAGTCCATTGGGCGCAGAGTTGTGGAGGTCTCTGGGCCCCTGTCTAAGTGAGGCTTGAGTGAAAAGGCCCACTAGTTACCAGTAGGTAAAACACACACGCACCCTGCCCCCTCCCCGGCCATAAACAGACAAACACCGATGACGAGGATGACAACACTAATTTACAGCAATGATTAGCAGAGTAATTAATAATAAATGACTCTTACCACAGTAAGAAGCGAAGCCTTCTCTGGTGCAGCTGCCACAGCATGTCCCGTGTGGCCCTGCCTGTTCCCATCCCCAGTCCCTCATGGATGGAGGGTAACGGAGTTGGCGGGTGCTGGCAGGTTGAATGGGGCTGCCCCAGCCCCCCCCCAATGTAGGGTTGCTCCTCTCCCTCTGGGTGCCCGGCTGGCTTGGGGATTTTGGGGCCTGCTTTTCCGCTCCGGCCGGCTTGGGGCTGCTGTGTTCTCGGAGGGGGGCTGCTCCTCCACTCCAGCTGGCTTGGGGTTTGGGGGGCTAAATGACCTCAATATTACTGAAGCCTCACGGACTCCCTGTAATCTTTGGCACCCCCCCCAAAGGGGGTCCAGTGCCCCAGGTTGGGAACGGTTCCTTTAGAAGCTAAATCCTGCAAGGTGTTTAGGACAGTAGCTCTGGTCCAGGAAAGCTCTTGAGCACCTGGTTAACGTGAAACATGCGAGTCATCCAAGTGCAGAGGGACTCCTCCTGCTTTGCTGTCCACGTGCACGGTGCAGAAGTGAGCCCTAGCTAAGGAGCAAGGCGCCAAATGCTCTTCTCCGGGAATTTCTGCAGCTTATCTTCTCCTGAGCAGTGGTGGTCTTCCCAGCTGGCCCTGTGGGTGGAGGCAGCAGGACCCAGGGAATTCCTGGGTCCCAGGTGGACGGAAGCTGGGAGTGCTGTGGAAGCAACACCTAGCACTGCCCAGGAGGAGAGGAGCTCCTGTCACGCTGGAACAAATCCCTCGGCGTGATGCACTGAGTGTCACAGGCTCCAGAGCGTGTTTTGAGAACAGGCAGAGAGAAGAGGGGGAACAGGGGGGCCCCCGGAGATCACGGGGGCCCCCGGAGAACACATAGAACCACTCTTTCCCTGTAGTGTTCCTGAGTGACATCCCACTGAAAAGAAAGGGTTACCACGCCCTGGGCACATTGCCACAGCTAGAACCTTAGCAACGCGGCTGAGCCCAGCTGCTCTTCTGTTGTATTGAGGGGTACAATGCCCACTAGGCTTTGGTCTGTACTGACCTCCCGCTTCTTTCTAGCCACACCCACACGGACTAATGCCTGATGAAATGGACCTGATCAGCTGAGCCCCAGGCTCCAAAGGGGCCCCCATAATTTTCTCCCAGGATGCTCTCTGATTCGTTTTCTGGCACCAAGCAGCCCCCCCTCTCCTTGCCCTGGAGAGCAGTTTGGGGAACCTGAGCTACACTCACCAGTACTCTGCACCTTGGATAAGACCCCCCCACATCCAGGGCCTTTTGTGGCCACTCACCAGGGCAAAGCAGACAGGTAGCTCTTTACACCCACTGTGGATGGGTGCGAAGGACTACGTAAGGTGCAGGGTAAAGAGGAGTCAAACCCCCTGTACAGTGGATTAATCTGAGCCTTGTTAAACATTAACCCTTCCCTCCTCCCCTGCCCCCTGAACCTTCATGTTGCCAGCCCTGCTCCAGCAATTGGGCCAAATCCTGATCCCCAGCTGAAATCCAGAGCAACCCCATGTTGCAAACCCAATATATTTCAAACAGGAGGCATTGTAAAGCCACTCCCTGGTTTGGCAAGATGCCATCCTATGTAAACAAAACCCAGAAGCCTCAAACTAACCCCAAAGGAGTTTATAAAAAGCCCCAGAGCCGCTCCATGCCACTGATCACATGTGGCAATGCTTAAGGAGGGAGAAAATAAGAGCGCCTGCCTTGTAATTAAGCTGGCTGTAAATCAGGTCCCGTCAAGAGCAGCACAGCCACTAATCAGCACTGGGCTGCTAGAGCATGACGGGTTGGGAGGAGGCTGCCTGCCCTGATAACAGCCTTGAGGGCCTCAGGTTTCAGTGCACAGAAAGTATTTGAGAAGGATTTAAAATAACCTGCTTTAGAGGGGGCAGGCAGCCGCAGCAGATTCGCAGCTCCTTGTCCCGTCGGGTGGGAGAGCAGCAGAGACAGCACAGAGATCCCCCTCCTCAGAGACCCCTTCTGCCACCTGACCCCGCTGGGAACACTCTACTGCGAGAGCCAAGGGCCGCTTCCCGTCATGACAGCCTCCGCACACCTCCTGCCGGCATGGCCAGTGGGAGGCTCTCCTGGGAAAGCACGGCTGGCAAAGGTCCATCTGGAACCTCAGCTGCTTTCAGGCCAGATCCAGCCACCCTTACGCACACTGAGCAGGAATCAACAGGGCCCCTCGCAGAAGCTCGGTGCACATTACAGCTGTCGAATGGCTGCTGGTGTGCAGAGACCACAGCCTACCATCCTGACCAGGACTGTCCTTGGACTCCCCCCTCCACCTGGGGTCTCTTGTTGTATAGTTAGACTTTAAACGGCTTAGGGCAGGACCGCCTTTTGGTCTGTGGCTGTACACAGTGGGGGCCTGGCCCACAACTGGGGCCTCCTAGGCGCTACCATATTACAAATAGCAAATAAGACGACTCCCAACATGAGCCCAGCTGTTACCCAAAATCATGCCAGGAATCACCCCGCCTGCAGGTCCACCACGGGTGGCGGCAGCCACAGAAGCGGGACAGAGCTCAGCCAGCTTTCCCTGATCTTCTGGGAAGATCCTACAGCTCCACCCCCGTCCTCCAGCAGCAGTCGGGGGAGCAATGTTGGCCATGGGGCCCAGAGCCTAAATCCCTCTTTGCCGGGCCCTTCTCTGAATGAATCATCAAACAGACTGGGGCTTTGCCAGCGTAGATGGTGCTTCACACAGCTGGTTCTGGCATGTAGCTAAAGGGCAAGGCTAGTAGGTGTAGAAGGGAGATCCAGTGGAGAGACCGTCACCACCTACACTGCAAGGGAAGTTGCCCTTCCTTTCTGCTCAGGGGTGAGACACAGCTTGATCTTATTCTTGCCTTGGACCCCACCAAGCCAGCCCTCCACCTCCTGGACTCTGATGACTCCCAAAAATGCAAAATAGCTGATGAGGACCAGGTCAGAGAAGAGAGGTGGATTTGGGGGAGTCACTATTCGAATGTCCCTTCAGCACCAGTGAGCATCAAATCCCAGCATGGCTCTGCCAATCCCCAGTGCACTGGGGTGTGTGAACACACACACACACAGCGCAAGCAAGTCCTTTCAACGATATCGCTGCCCGTTCTGGAACACTGCAGGGACCGCCAGAGAAGTAAAACAGAACAGCCCAAGTTATCTACAGAAATATCACAGTGTCTCCACCCAAGGAGACCACAGGGGCAGAAGGAGCAGGAGCCCAGCCATTAACTGGCTGCCTGACCAGAACAAATAAGCTCTGGACAAAGATCAGTGGTGAACAAACCAATGAGAAGCCAGTTAATGAGCCAGTCAAGGCTCCACTGAAAGGCAAGGGAGTGGCTGACCGGACATGCTCAGCATTGGCCATACCCAGAGTTATTCACGTGTTTCAGGCATTGGGTCTGTGTACTAACCAATCAGTACTCCGCTTTGGAGTCTGGCAGCCAATGAGATTGCTTGGTTGGCAGGAGCTGTGCACCCATTGGCTTCCAAAGTCAAAAGCCACAATCTTTGGCTGATAATGACATGCTACAATTCTCCTGAGTCCCCTCAGCTTTGACAATGTCATGCTGCCCTGGGCCGGACAGCCAAATACACCCAGAGGAACATTACAAGCAGCCTGCAGACTAGCTCCCCACATCTGTGTGGAAAACCACTGTTGTTTTGTTAAATTAAAATAAGCCCATTCTGTGGGAAACATGTGCAAGGCAGAGGGGTGGAGTGCAGCGAGTGTGACTAAAGATCAAAGGTTCCTCAGGACACCAGGGGGATATTTAACAGGCCAGGAGATGGAGAAATAGTAAATTACTCACTGAGATCCCCACCCTGGCAATCTTGAGTGATGGGCAAACTTCAAAAAGGGCAGAGGTGCCATTCAGATGAGCATTATGACATATGGATGCTTAAACCTGCTTTAGCATGGGGAGATAGACTAGATTTCCTCTTAAGGTTCACTCCAGCGTTCCATCTCTCTGGTTCTCTGAACCTCACCCAGATTCTCAAAGTGCACAATCAGGTGAGGGTATTTTACAAAGATGGGCAGGTTTCCATTGTTTTAGGCTTCCACTCATGCTGGAAACCTCAGCCAAACAGCCTTCCTTGTGGTCATGTGGCTCTTGCTCCTGAATGGAATCAAGGAAAGGCAAACATGGAAGATCATGAAGGGAGGGATTGAGACATTTTCAAACCTGTTCAGATTGGTTCTTCATTGCTTAGAACCAGAGCACCCATCCCTATGGGAATCTTCAGTAAAATGAATTTGTGGGTCTTAATTCATATTAGGTAATCTCTCACAAACCCAAACTACCATCTAGTGGGCTTGATCCCTGAATCCCTAGCTCTTCTTAAAATGACCAGGCTCATTTCTTTTCCCTTTCTCCCCTGGGGCATAGAAGCAGGGGTCCAACCCCCTGTACTCACTAGCCTCCCAGATCTAGTGCTGATGTGTAGATTACAACTGGGGCCTCTAAGGGTGTAAAGGAGGGGGCAGACCTGAATTAAGACATAGGTTCTACTGGCCCATGGTTAGACCCTTGAGCTCTTGGAATCATGGGATCCCATCAGAATCAAGATTTCATTAAGAATAACCGTCAATTTCCAGCCCTCCTGATCACAAAAGTTTGAAACTGTGACCTAAGGGTAACAGAGTATGCCACACTTCTATTAGCCATTAGAAACTGCCACACACAGAGACTTGTGGTTTGTGAAGTTATTTAATCACTTAAATAGTAACAACCAAGGTTAGACTGAAAGTGCAGCCAGCGTTAGACACGGTAACAGGATTCCAAGGGAAGTCGGTACCTCATGTCTCCAACACCCCATGGCCAAGATCCCAAGACAAGCAAAGACAGGAGGAGGAGGAGGAAGAGGAGGAAAGGAAAAGAGGAACCACAGTGCGCACACACACAGCTGTTTTGGAAAAAGCCTGGGTCTGAGTCCGTGCAGTGTACCAAGATGGAGGAAGAACTATTTTCACGTCTCAGACCACATCAACGGGCATGCCGTGAAATGACATCTGGGACACACAAATCCCTCAGTGGTGCTCTGGTTGGTGTGAGGCATTGTTTGCTCTGGGTTACACACTGAGGTTGCCATGTGCAGTGGTTTGGTGTGCGGGGTTACACTGGAGGCCGCCGGAATGGCCCACGTGTGTTTCCAGAAAGCCGGGAGGCCCCTGGGTCACTTTCTGTCGTCATCAGTAGCGAAGAGCCTGTGGTTGAAGAAGTCCATGGACTCCTGAGCCAGCTTGGAGAGGTGGATCACACCTGTGATCACCAGGGCGATGAGCAGCAACGGCAGCAGCAGGCTCCACACCATCGCCAGGATGTTGTAGCATTTTGCTTTGGAGCTGAAGCGGCGAGCTGCCTCTACGTCGCCGGCCACCTTCTGATCCCGTGCCTGCAATAACCAAGCCAGGAAGGGCACAGCACATTAGTAACATCGCAGAAGAGGCCAAGGACAAGGCAAAGCCTTGAGTGAGCTGAGCAATGCAATCCAACTACAGGCAGCAGAAGCGGCTGCAAACCACCCACTTCAATTCTCAGCAGCTGTCACTCACCACATTTCCCTCCATCCCTTGTTCTGTAGCAGACTGCTCTCTCCCTGCTCCATTCTCTCTGAACTCCTGTCAGCCAAGTAAATAACTTACACCTCCTTCTAGCTCCACCACCCTGTATGTCCCAGTTGGTGAGTGCCTGGCTGTTTGTTTACCCCTCCATTACCAGACATCTCTCAATTTGACCCACTAAGTCTCAGGCAGTGTAACTCACATGGCAAGGGACCAGGAGAGAGGACTGTAGCTAGAAAAGTCACAGGGGACTGCAAGACTGAATTAAAGCAGTTCTCTTCCTGCTTTAATTTATGCCTTCCTCCAGCTCCTTGATATGTTAAGCCACTTTAAGATGGCTTGCACATCAGTAAGCACCTGTAAATCCAATTTACAGCACCTCTGAACTTACCCTCAAAGACAGTGGGCTATGATAAAGCTGAGACACACTCATGCTTTCCTTTGCTATTGGCACCTATTAGCAAGTTAAATCCAAGAGGGAACAGCTGCTTTGACCCGATATGAATGATCCTCAGTAGAGAGATCTGGGAACAGAATGGTTACTCCACACCTCTCCTTCCCCCCAGTTCTCTCTGAAATGCCTCTCGCTGAACTGCATTAAATCCATTCCTATCAGCTTAGGATATGCCCCTCTCCCATTCCCATATAGAACAGATTCCCAGCTGGGCATCCTCTGGAGCAGAGAAGTCAGTCCCCAGAACCTTATCCATGTACTGACAGTACTAAGTATGGGCTAACAGGAGAGAGTGATTGCCAGGGCATCTTGCAGCCTCATTAATGTGTGGGAATCTAGCTGGGGATCTTAGCTTAGATGATCTATATCAGCCTGAGGACATGGCACTTACAGAGGCTGCATTAGCACCAGATGCACATATATTTCCTGGTGCTCTTTATACAAACACTGTCATCAGCCATCCTGCCCCCCCTCCCGCCCCACACATGCACACAGAATCAGGAGGCTCAGGCAACCTGTCTTGGAAATGCTAGAGCAGTTGTCACGGCTAGTTGCATTTTTTAGAGTCGTTTTCATTTTTAAAGGTGGATCTCCAGCTAGTGGGCAGCACTGGGCAAATTTCCTCAACTAAGGCAGCACTAGCAAGGTGAGGTTAAGATCTGAGGCAAACAAACCAACTGCCAATAACTATGTCCTACCAGGTCATGACAGCCTTCCAGCATCAACTAGATTTTCCACATTGCTTCCTGAGTTTCAGGAAATTACTTCTTGAACAGAGAGATCCCAAAATCTCTAGGTAACCTGGCTGAAGTCTATAATTCCTACCAGAGTCCCCAGAAAATCCTGGAATCTCCAGGTCAACTCAAGAGAACTGGAGCGTATTCTTACTAGAGGTCCCCTTGGAAGGCATCTCCATGTAAAACTAGATGCATTGAAATGGACACTTCCTAGCAGAGTCCCCTAGGAAATCCTGGCATCTCCAAGTGAATGGGACATAGAAAGGTCCATTTCTGCACTAAGGAGTCAGTTTCGATGGGCTTGTGCAGAAGGGGCGGAGTAGAGCTGGGCTGTCTTACCTTGACGGAGTAGGCTAGAGCCACAAGGCCAAGACAACAGAAGTTCATATAGATAATGTTGAAAATGGACCAGATCAGGTGGTCCCGGGGCACTACAGAGGGTCCGATGGTGATGACGGTGGGAGGAGGGTCCTGCTTGCGGGACGTCATGGGCAAGTAGTCCTCGCGAGGGTAAGACGTGTCCATGGTCCTGGAGGGGAAAATCCTCAGCTCTCCTGCAAATAGCAGCCTTTAAGGGGAGCCAGTGCAGAGCAGGCCCTTTTTATAGTCCCAGCCTGAGGCACAGCTTCATCTCCCTCTATATATAAAACAGGGAAATTACAGCCCTCGCCTGGCTGTGGTTATCAGAAATGTTTGGCCAGAGCTGAGAAAAACATACTTGGGTTTGTAAGCCTGCCCTCCCCCAATTGTGTACAGAGAGCTTTTTATAGCCTGACAGGCTGAGCCCTCCCTGCCAGCCCTGAGGGCAGCTTTTCCAGAGAGCTGGGTAGCGCCAAGTCAAGGACCCAGGAACCTGGCTTTGAAAGGAGGTACTGCAGATCCTGAAGCCTGTGAAGGGCTATTGATACAGGAGGAAGCTGGAGGCACTATGATATATTTGTACAGGGAATATAAGTAGTCCCCCAGGCATTGAAAGATCTCCTTCTCAACTGTTAAAATGAGCAAGAGCTTCCCAGAGGGGACCACATTTCCCCTGCCACCTCTCTATATTTTGTCTGTGGTTTGCATGACCCTTTGCTAAATATTTTAAAGCATGCTATTTGCACCCCTCTACAGCGCTGAGCCCCATTGTACTGTTCCCATGCCAGGAACTTCACAAATGAATCTGACAAAGGCAACACACTTTGAAATGGAGACCTGCTGCCAAGGCTAGGGGAGGGCTGAAAGGACAGAGCCAACAAACAGGGCAAACTGCAGCCTAGATCCTCAGAAGTACTTAAGCCCCAAACTCATTGTCTTCAATAGGAGTTAAGTGCCTAAATATCTTTGAGAATTTGGTCCTTGTGCCTGTCCTGAAATGCCTTGTAGAACTGTTCTCCAAGACAGCGCCAGTAAGCAAGGGGCTATTCATGGCATGGGTGAAGTTCTATTCAAGGAGGAGATGTGAAACCAGAACTGCCCTCAGTAATGTGTTTTTTTAAATCAGAGGTAAAATCTGCCCCCAGAGGGTCCATTCCAGGCTGGCAGATATCCAGGTCAACTTCTCTTCTTTTGGAGTCCAGAGCAGGTCCCCCCGCCCCCACTTCTGAAACCCCAGAAGCGCTGGAGCAGCTCTGATCATAAGCCCGACCAGCCTTCGCTAAGAATATATGACATTCACAGCTTAATGCAAGATAAACCATTAGCAAGTCTGAAATTTGTAACATCTCCTCTGTGCTCAGGAGTTCTGGCTATTTCAGGCTGACCCCCAGCAATGTCGCCCTGTGAGACACCTGAAAAGCCAATGCCATTGGACAGCTATATCATTAAGGGATTCTGGTCTTTACCAGACCAGGCTGGCTGCAGGTACATACAACTCTCACATCCAAGAGATTGCTGCCTTTCAAAGTAGTTTGCCCAGAATAAATGCTAACTAGATATTGCAGTTCAGTGGATGGGTTGCTTAGGACCCAGGCATGTATCAATGCAAGAGTGAATGCAGGCAAAAGCAGGAGAGACAGGATGTCACAGCAGAGATACCCAAGAAAAATAAAATTAGCAATTGTACAGATTAGATGGATGACTGATTCCAGTACTGGCCTTGATACAACACAATAGAGAACTTGGCTTGGCATGGCTGTGGGTGTTAGAGGACACCATCCACATCACCAAGGTGCCTACAGTCATAAACCTGGAAAAGGAGAGAGCTGTTCACATTAAATCTAGCAGCACTGGTAATATGCAGAATATTTCTCTTTCAATCACCATAGCTTTCTGCCAGCTTGGGACAGGGTCTTGCCCTTGCCTCAAGATCTGTAACAGTCACTACTGCAGTTCACAGGGTGGCAATTCATAGTGCCCAGGTGGTGTCTAGTACACTTCAAGGTGCAGTAAAATAGGAATGGCTATGACGACACACCCACCCACCCACTCCCCATTAGAAGCAAGAGAAAAAGACAAAGGAAAGTGTAGGTCTGCTACTTAATGGGGAAGGAGAACTAATCGTGGATTGCACCAAGAAGGTTGAAGAGTTTAATCATTTTCCTTCAATCTTCACTGAAGAGAAATTGTGTCCAGATATTTAACACAATATTAACAGCAAGGAGAAAGACAAGCCAAAATAGGTAAAGAATATTTAGATAGGCCAGGCCCTGATGAGATTCATGTTTGGTTACTGAAGGAACTAGCTGAAGCAATTTGAGAACCATTACCAATTATCTTTGATGAGAACTCATGGAGGGTGGGTGACGTCCCAGAGGATTGGAGAAGAGCAAACATCTTATCACTCTTTAAAAAACAGGAAAGAAAGTGAAACCTGGGGAATTATAGACCAGTCAGCCTAACTTCAATACCTGGAAAGATAGTGGAACAAGTTGTTAAATCAATTTGTAAGCAAATTGAGAAAAATAAGGTTATAAGGAATAGGCAACATGTATTTGTCAAAAACAAATGCCAAGCCAACCTAATTTCCTTCTTTGACAGGGTTACTGGCCTAGTGGATGGGGGAAGCAGTACACATGATCAATCTTGATTTTAGTCAGGCTTTGGACATAGTTCCACGTGACAGTCTCATAAGCAAACAAGGAAGCGTGGACTAGATTAAATTACTAAAAGATTGGGGCAAACTACTTGAAAGAATACACTCAAAGAGTAGCTATCAATGGCTTTGCTGTCAAACTAGGGGGAGATATCAAGTGGGGTCCCACAGGGGTCTGTCTGGGGTCCAGTTACGTTCAAGTCTTTCATTAATTATTTGACTCATGGAATGAAGCACATGCTTATAAAATTAGTGGATGACACCAAGATGGGAAGGGTTGCAAGCACTTTGGAGGACAGGATTAGAGTTCAAAAGGACCTTAAACTGGAGAAGTGGTTTGGTTTGAATTAGCTACAATGAAATTCAGTAGACACAAGTGCAAAGTAACCTAGGCAGGACCAATCAAATGCCCGAATACAAAATGGAGACTAACTGGCTAGGCAGTAGTACTGCAGAAGAGAATCTGGAAGTTATAGGGGATCACAAATTGAATGAGAGCCAACAATGTGATGCAATTGTGAAAAAGGCTAATCTCTTTTGTGGTATATTAACAAGAGTGCGCATGTAAGACGTGGGGGACAATTGTCCTGCTCTACTTGGCACAGGGGAGATCTCAGCTGGGAGTACTGTGAACAGTTCTGTGTACTACACTCTAAGAAGGATGTGGACAAATTGGAAAGAGTCCAGAGGAAAACAAAAAAAGATGAAAGTTTTAGAAAACTTGATCCTGATGTATGAGGAAAAGTTAAAAATTTCATGTTTAATCATGAGAAAAGGCAACTGAAGGGAGAACTGAAAACAGTCTGCAGATATGTTCAGGGCTGTTATAAAGAGGATGGGGGTCAATTGTTCTCCATGACTACTGAAGGTAGGACAAGAAGGCTTAAGTAGCAAGGGAGATTTAGGTTACATATTAGGAAAAGCTTCCCAACTCTCAGGGTAGTTAAGCTCTGGAATAGGCTTCTAAAGGAGATTGTAGAATCCCCATCAGTGAAATTTAAGAACAGCCTGTCAGGGATGAGCTAGGTTTACTTGGGCCTGCCTCAGTACTGGGGCTGGACTTGATTACCTCTTGAGCTCCCATCCAGCCCTATTTTTCTATCTCACAAGCCAAACAATGAGTTTGCCTAGCCAGGCTAGCAACACACTGTACCCTGAACCAGAAACTATCTGGGGAAAATGGGACACAGGGAAAAACTGGAAGAGATGCAAAGGCCAGGTTTCTCAAAGCAGCCTATTTCCTTTCCTTGGGTTTTGTCTCCACCATGTGGCCATTTAATCCTACAGAAAGATCCATTCCTCATTTAGGGCAATTCGCTTCCCACTGATAACAGGAAGATTTCAGCCTTGAAGTGGACAGGGAGAGGGAAGGGGCAACCATTTATATTGCCAAGGATGAGAAGAGAATTTCCCCTCTGATATTGCCAGGTCTTTAGGGAAAGATGCCCAGCCCAATGTATACCAGGAGCGGGATCTGATCTTGGAATGGTTGAAGATCAGATGAATTATTTGCAAGGCTCGGTGGTACCAGAGAAGATGTGGGTGAAAAGCCATTGAGCTTGGTACAGCGCTTCCACGTTTTACTTAGCAAAGTTATTGCAGGAAAGAGGTGTTCCCACCACAGAATCTAACAGACTGCTGAACAACTCTGCACCGGGCATTGGGATCAAGCTCTGACGCTCAGCCTCCAACTAGAATGGAAACAAGTGAACCCACCACCTGTCTCCAATTTGTTGTTGTTACTCAGGATGGAGGATGACCAACGATCTCCCTGTAACTAACTCTGTCCCTGGTATTGTTGTGGTTTGGGGCACTGTGGGGTTGGGGCATTACACTAGGTAATTCGGGTAAATGGAAGGCCAGAGTGCCGATGAAGTTTTCTTGTGCTAGGCTCCTGCCTCCAGCCAGCCCCCCCTTTGGGTTACTTTGGGACATTTTCTTGCTGCTGTCAGCTGATGGCTTGCTTATCAGCATGATATACTGTGCATGCTACAGGGGCTGCTTGCAACACTAGCTGTTTAAAGCACCCATTGTTCTCTCTCATGGCCATCCCAGGGACTTAACGCTGAAACTGCTTGAAGAAGGGAAAAGGGAGGGGTGGGAAAGAACTCCTCATTGAAATAAAGAAGGTATAAATCAAGTTGATGCTTGCTGCACAGGATTTGAGACAGTCTCCCTGCACCATTTCGGATCCTGAAATAAACAGCTTTTGGAAGGATTTCTCCGACTCAGTGTCTAATTGGGCTAATTGCGCACCAGGCTCAAACCCAAACTGTTGGGGCCTCACTCGGGGACCTCCAGGACCACCAACAGTTTTGTCCAAATATCATGAGTCAGGCTCCAAAAAAGCCATAATAGCTTAAAAATCAGGAGTTTAAAAAAAACACATTGGGTGTTTTGTTTTTTTGAGCTTTTAGGATATTCTCAAGTCCCAGTTTTATGATTTACTCCACAACCAAGAGGGTTAGAAACTCACCTTTTCTTTGTTTAAATGAAAAGTTGAGATTGCTTTCCATGCAATCACATGACTCCAGAAGCTGGGGCTTTTAGAAAGATACTAAATCCCATCCCTCCCCCCCACACACCCACACACCCCTTCCTCCTTCCATAGTGGGCCTGTGATATTTACCTGGGCCTGGAGTCCCAGAAGTGTTACTGCCCCGTTGCCAGGCAACCCTCCTTTAAGCAGAGAGGAGGCTGCAGGGAGGGAATGAAAGCAGCTGCCCAGATGTCCCAAAAGAGGGGAGCTCTGGTTGGTTTTTTTACCCCAGGTGCCTGGGAGAGAGGAGGCAGCCGCTCCCTTTGGGTTGTCAGTTGAAAGGGAAGAGACCGAGGAAGCATCTAACTCCCTTCACTGAGCGACCAGTTGTAGAATTGTCTCACTCTTCAGTTGGGAAATTCTGAGGAGTTCAGTTCCCACAGGGCCTGCTGCACCACTGCAAAGGGAAGGACCGCCTGCAAGACACTTCCCGTTCCTCAGCCTACAGCCTGATTTTTTTTTTGAATGTTTAAGAACTGGTTATTAATATACATTGAATCCAAAAATATTACAATCCCTGCACAGGCAGGGACTTACGCCAGGAGGAAACGCAGAAAGCTTACATCTAAGGCAGTCGCCCAGTGAGGCCTGATCACCCTTATAGAGTTAGGCCGACAAACTGCCTTGTGCCAACCTAACTGTGTAAGGGGTTACACTTAAATTTTGATGCTGCCGATATAACTGCCCAGATACAACTTAATAAGTCCACCTCCATGAGCACTGAAGAGTCAAGGTCGATGTAGTAGGTCAGCAGTTAATGTAGACACTGTTTATGTCAACTGTTATGGGATTTCAGGAGCCTATCCACAATGTCCAACACTGACATGTGACACTGATCGATGTGCTCCTGGTGACGCCACACAGCAAAGTGTAGACACACACAAGATACGTGGGTTACTGTATGTCACGTGCCCAAATGGAGAACATGGCCAAGATCGGGGGGGAGGAGGAGACAGGTGCCAGGTCACCTTTTTTTCCTGTGTTGCTGCTGGCAGTGAGTTGGGCATATTTCAAAAATCCACCCCAATGGAGATCGGAGGAGCAAAAAAAAAGTCATGTCTAGGAAAACTCAGACGTATGGTAACCCATGCTGATGTAAGTTATGTTGACTTAATTTTTTTAGCGTTGACATGGCCTGAGGAGGACTCAGACCAGCCCTCGGAGCTAAAATCTGTTTGAGATCCAGAACACTGCAATTCAGACATCTCAGATAAGATCCACACTGGAGAACCGGGCCTGCACCAGTACATCACTGACAGGGACTGACATGTGAAAAGGCTGACAACTAGAAACAGGGAGAGGTTGAGTGGCTGTGTTAGAGACCACAAGAGGGGGGAGAAACATTCAAAAGAGGGTTAGGGCATCCTCTGTGGATGGCTGTGTAAAATTTTTTTTTTTAAATCCAGCCCTATTCATCCATATTCATTTAGTATAACTTGTTCTTTGCATGTTTTGTGTTTATAATTTCTAATTGTTTAGATAGAAAGTTTATTGGAATCATTTGGTAATTTGAGAACTGTATACTTATGCCATAAGCTTAATATCCATTGTAAGGGTGAATCACCCATTATTTCCCACGAGGCACCACCATTAGAGTAGCAGTTCGAACAATCTGGATCACTAGTGGGAAGAGTCTTGAGTTCAGCAGGGAAACTCCCCATGACAGAATATACCCATGTTGTTCACACCCTACACACCAACATAATCAAGTTGGTACAAGGTATGCCTTTGAGGCATTTAAAAACTCAGTTGGTTGATCAGTAATATGACAAAAGCACGTAAGTGTTGCGGGAAATGATAACCATGAGCTAAAATCATGATTAAAAGTATGTTTTCCAGATAAGTCTGGGAAATGGCCAAATCAGTTCCTCAGAGACACAGGCAAACTGATGTCTCAGCCAGATGTAAACAAGGCTTATGGACCATTATCTGCTAAGTGACCATTCTTTGGCAGGAAAGGGAGCAAGTGCAAAAAACCTTCATCTTAGCAAAGAAACAGAATGGAGTTTTCTTCAGAGCAGATTGTTTCCTTGCTCCCAGCTAGAAATGCTCTTCAAGGGGGAACAGGAGTATAAAAAGAAGTGGCAGACACCACAAGAGAGAAGACACACACACACCCACCCTCCATGCCCATTGTCTGAAAAGACAAAAGAAGCAGCAGTTGGACTCTGAGGGAGGGGTCCTGACCTAAAGGAGTTTGGCCAGGAAGACTGTGGAAAGCATGTTGTCAGAAACTTTTTGCTTTGAATCGAATATAGTTTGTTAAGTTAGACACCAATAAGTGTTCTCGGTATTTTTCTTGTAACTATTTCTGAGTTGTAGGCCTTTTTACTTGTACTCATTTACAACCTGTCTGTAGATCATCCACTTGTTTTATCTACCCTCATGTGTCCAAGTGGAAGCATCTGGGTAACAAGGGACTTAATTCATTTCTACTGTCCAGAAGAGGCTGGGCAGGACAGATTCCCCCCAGAAATGTGAGACCAGGAGCATGTTGGGGTTTCCAGCCTTAACAATTACCATAGGCTCAGAGCCAAAACGTGGCTGGAGACACAAAGCTGGGAGCTTCTGACTGTGGGAGGCTGTTTGTGAGCAGCCTAGTTTGGAGGCTCCCGCAGCAAGGGATTGTAAAGGGCAACCCACATTACAGAGCAGGGGTGTATTCTGGTATGTGACTGGGACCTCCAGAGGTCACACACCCCACACCTGCTGAGCATGTACCCTCAAGGCACCTGGGGGTGACAACTATCACAAGACTAGTGATAAAATCCATGAGCATGCAACACTAACCCTGCCCATGCCCTCCAACCTGCCGCCCCTGCCTCACCACACCCACAATCCTGCACAACCCTTTAGCTCTCCCTTCTCCCAAGGTGTTCCAGTGCCCACCCTGACAGGGGGGCCTCTCTGCAGCTGGCTTTGCCTTTGCGCCTGCCCTGCAGGCACTGAGCGCAGGCAGCCAGCAGGCAAGAGACAAAAGACCCTTACCCTGCTGCAGAAAGGCCAGTCTAGCAGGGGTTCAGTGCTCACAGCTGGGAGCCCCAGGGCCAGGAAAAAGGACTAAGAAGATGCCTCTCCATAGCAACAGGACTGCATCATTTTTCCTCCTGTTGGCTCCCCTCCCACTACCTTGGGGGCTCATGCCTTTCCTCTTCCTACCCTGGGGCCATTTGACCTGCTGTTTCAGCAAGAGGCACATCTCAGGCAAGCCATCTCCTTGACTAGCTTTGGAGGGGTGAACCAGACACCACAGCAGGGCTCAGAGGGTATTTCTTGATGAGCTATTGGAAGTGGTTACACTTCCAAGGCCAGGTACTGGGTTGTGCACAGACTACCTAGAAAGGGACAAAAGGTCAACATGTCTCTGCCCTAGAGAGTCAGGATGTGGCAGATCTCAACAGTCAGTGGGTGCCTTAGGAGGAAGGGCTGGCCCATGGTTCTGTAGGGGCATCATCCCAGCAAGTATAGAGCACTTATAGCAGTGTGGCCCTTTTATTGACCAAGCTCTCATGGCCACTTGACAGGCACCCTGCTCCCTTTTGCAGCTCCCTTAAAGACTCCAGCCAATCTTAGTGTGACTCAGAGCACCTCTTTTGGGTGCTGGTTTAATACCATAAGAAGCCCAGAACAAACCTCAGAGTACTTACTCAGAAAATAGTCCAACCGAGTCCAAATCCCATACTGCACTGCCACCCCTGCTCTCCCTGACCAAAACTCAGCCCCCTTAACCCTGCTTCCACCCCCTACAGCTGTCTGTTGTCTTTTATAGTGGAGCCCCTGATTCCTCTCAGGTGGGGCTCATCTTGTAATTAGAGCTGGCTTAGCACCAGGCTTTCTCACCCACGGGCAAGCCACCCTGTCCCAGCACGAACTAGAACTCTGCTATATGGCAGGAGCAAACACCAGGCTAGAGTCAGCAAAACAGCTGCAGGATGTGGCCCCGGGGACTCACAATCTGATCCAAAGGTAGCTGGACAGAAGCAGGAGCCCTCTTTGCCATGACTGATTCACATGCCGCGCCAAGACGTTCTCTGTACATCAGCCTATGGAAATAATGGGCAGAAAATGTCCAGGACACAATATTCATTCCCAAAGTGGCAGTTGATTTGGGATGGCTCTGTGTAAAATGTGCAATGAGCACCCCAAAATTCACTCCCCACAGCCCTGGGGGTTAAGAGTGGGGCAGAATTCACGACCAGACCCTTGTGGGATTGCCACTGCTTGAGAGCACCCAGATTCACCCCCTGCCCCATCCTTTGAGATCATGTCCAGCCTGGAAGGACAATGAATACCACTCAAACCCCTACGTACACCAAGATTCACGTACACCAGTGTGCATGCACATGCACACACACACACACACAAGCCACTAAGCCTCACATTGCCTCCTCTGAGTGCAATGAAATTCAACCTCCAAATCCTGAAAGGCAGCAGGTGTCACTCTGTTCACACAGACACCTCTGGATGTTGATGCCAAAGCAGGTAGGCCACTGGTGTGCTAAGACCACTGCCTATCAAGCTGACCAATTGTGTCTCCTTTTTCCTTCTTCTCTCTTGTCTTATACTGAGATTGTGAGCTCCTTGGCGAGAGGGAGGCAAGCTCCTTTTTGTACAGCACCAGACGCAATGGGGTCCTAGTCCATGACTGGGGCTCTTAGGTGCTACTGCAACACAAATAATAAACAATAACTTCAGTTCCCACTGGAGTGAAAGCTATGGCAGATAAACTAGACATGGCCCGGCCATCTCTCCCCCTGCAGCACTGAACGTCCCTACACTTCCCAGCTATGCTTCTTCTGCCCAGCCACTTCCTCGGCAGGGAATGGAAATGCTCAGTTACTGAACTGGCACAAGGCCCATGCTCTCCTGAGGGCTCCGTCTATCTTACTGGAGTTCGGCATACAGGTGGCTTCACTCATATCCATAGAGAAGCTATTGTATACCATAAAATATCAGCTAGGCTGGGCCTACTTATAAAATTAAGCTACCAAATATTAATAAGATGCATATTGCAGAGTATGTGAAATGGTGGCTGGAGTTCCTTTTGAAAAGGGGTGATTGTTTTCCATTGCAACACACACTCGCTGTTTTTCCATTCTCAAAGCATGTCTGGTATTTCATTAAGATAACTGTTTCAGTGAGGATTAATCGCCCCTCCTGTCTGGACCATCTTCCCTAATGAGCTTGTCATCTATGCTGTAAACAGAAATGTGTTACATGCAGGGCGCACTAGACCTTCGTGGCTCCAGACCTCTCAAAATACCTTCTGATCAAAGCCCATGGCTGGATGCCACCCCAGGTATTGCTCAATTTCATCACAGCAACCCCAAAACTCCTTTGTTTGAAGGGTGAAACACTGTAACATACAAGTGCTGGCTTGTTGACCAAGCACCAAATCTAGGTAGCTAGCACCTTTTAACTAAGTAAAACCCATGGGTCTCTCTCTTGCATTGTTTTCTGGAATTTCTTGGTTCATTCACGTAAATTACCAAAATGCCTTGAAAAACTTTGAACTTAAGGCTATAAAAAGCAAAGCAACACAGCTAGGGTTCAGGCTTCAAGAGTGAGGAATCACTCCCCACAAGAACCTGGCAAGAACTCTCATCTTGCCCGGCTTTCTTCTGAGACCACAGATCCAGGCTCTCGGGGGAAGCTGTTAAGAAACCATCGCTGCCTTTTGCCTGCATTAGTGAGGAAAATTGCTTTTACAGCTAATATATAGTGGACTTTTGGTTTGGGGGCTCGTTTGATATGTTTCTAAGTATAGTAATTAAAGCCTTTCTGTCATAATCGAACAAGTGCCACGTCAATTCCTGAACACACTAATAGCAGATCCCACTTAGTCAGTAACACTGTCTCCTGTGTTTTTTTTACTAAGACAGAGTTTTAAGGCTTCATATCAGAGGCTCACCTGCATCCTCGGAGGGCATTCCCATGCCCCATTCCCTCCCCCAAACCAGAGAGGCCACCTTACAGATGTCACTCAATGACTGGCCAAATCTCCCTCCACCACCCGACACCCAAACTGCTCTTCCAGGGGCAAAAGCAGCAGAAGACAGGTTCTCCTTCCCCTCCGCGCATGTCAAGTTTACAGCAAACATATTTGTGAAGCTGGCAATCCAGGTGGCAGCTCAGCTAAGGTCCCCAGGTCTCAGCTGAACACTGACAAATACAAAGCTGGAGTCAGTCTGGTTCACATGTGTTTTAGGAGTGTTCACATAGGTATTAGAACTATAAAGGATCATCTATCACAAAGTCAGGGTAACCTGGCTGGTGAGCTAGATTGGAGTACCCCAGGGGACTGTCTGTGGCTCTAAGTTAAAGCTGTTATAGTGCCTGAGGAATTTACATTTGATACTTAGTTGGTGAAATCGAAGTATAGAAGCCACAGCCAATTTGGGGTTTGTTCCCTGACTCTTAACAGTCTGCCCTGTGTTTGGTACTTACACTCGAGTCCCTGCATGCAACCTGACATAGTCAAACCCGCGACTGTCAGAAATACCATTGATTATCTGTATTTTTGCTGAAGACTTTGTTTCCTTGCATCACTGAGATATGTTATCTCGTCTATGTGGTACACAAATAAAAACACGCTCATTTCATTCAATATCAGTGTAGGGTTCGGAAGAATTTGTCACGCGGAATCAGTGCAGTTGGCAAGGCTAGGCCCTAAAAATCCAGCTTGGGCCGTGAGCAAGACTAGGCCTGTGCTTGCCTGGATAGCCCCCTGCCATTTAATAGTTAAGTTAATCTTTGTCTGCTATTTCAGTATAAAGTATGTCAGCTGTAAAGAGATTGTGGAAGATAAGCAGTAGCATCCTGTGGCTGCCACTTGCAGTGCTTGTTGCCTTCCACGGGCTGGCAAGGCGTCTAACCACAGGATGTTGAGCAGACATTGGCAAAGTGCAGCTGCCTTCTATTCTCCGGCCTGTAGTTATTAACCAATAGGCTAATGAAAAACAAGTTTAGAACCCAATCTCTAATCGAGATTGAGAGCTACGTATTGTGTTGCTAGGAAAAACCTTCTGCTAAGGCAGAGGGAGACAGGGGTATAACAAGCAGCCTCGGGAACCGCTCGGTGAGACTCCCCCGTGGATCCGTCAAGCGCTTACTGGATGCCCCGGACGGGACGGTTCTCTGGTTGTGACTCACCTACAGAGTGGTTGATGGGTCTCCCCACTCTATTGCTTTGGGTAGGTGCTTTCTTCCTATGCTTCAGGATAGCTGGAGAGGGTGGCAGCTGGGAATCCTGCCTTTGAAATTGTGCCCAGTTTCTACTAAGGTAACTGGAGGGGGGAGTTCCTAGAGCCACTGCTTTGGAATTGTGCCCAGCTTCTGTTAATGCAATAAAATACTCTCACTTAGTCATTTCACGCTGTCGGTCTGCCTCCTTCCACCACCGAGATCATAAATTAAGAACCCTCCACCCCCGCGGAGTACAATCAGCCATGTAGGAAAGTTCAGTCATGTCATTTCAGTGGCTGCGTGCTCTGGCTCTCCAAGCGCTGCTGTTATAGACCATATTGCTGATCCCGTTTACACTGCTTCAGAACACAAGAAGAGATTTGAAATCAAAAGGTAACAAACCTAAATGCATTAGAAGAGAGTATATCTTTACAGAATGAGCCTGATTTCAGCAGGACACTGAGAAATGGCTTAGCAGGATTCTTTTAAACAATTACCTTTATTAATAAGACCAGCATCTAACTGTATTTAAAATGTGTAAGAGGTCTTCACTACAGCTGGTCTGGAAATTTTCTTTGAAACAGTTCTCCACTGGAAAATAGCTGTTTAGATAAAACCTTTTTTTGTGAAATCATATCAATTTAAACAAACTCCATTTAGAAAAAAAATGGGAAAAAACACATTTTGAAAATGTCAAAACATCCCATTTTGATAGTTTTGGAATAAAAAGTTTTGATTTTTAGTTTGAAATGACTTTTTGTTTTGAAGTTTATTTTACTTCATTTAAAAAATTAAGAATACATTTTAAAGGGTTGAAACTGGAACAAAATATATCAATTAACCCATAACTATTTTTTTTAATGTTGTTCTGCAAGAAATTTTGGCATTTCATTCTTATTTGGGACAAAGAAAAAAATCAAATATTTTGAAATTCATTTTCCAACCAGCTCTAATCTTAACCAATGTGTTTCAGGGCACCAGTTGGGGTCAAGCAGTAATTTCACCCATGGTATAATCTTGCAATGTTAGGCACATTCTGGGGAGTTGTTGCACATTCAGATTTGATGATAAAATTAACAACATGAGATGTCAGATAGCTGGCTCATTTGCAATTTAATCAAAGATTATTAGTCAAAGATTAATACAACATGATACCAAATACAGAGAGGAATACATGTTACCAATCTAATCACTGGAGAAGTTACAGCCGCTCAATCTGGTTCTGCCACCAGCAGAAGCACAGAAATAAGGGTGGCATGGTATTGGGGGAGGAGGTTTGCCATGTTTTAGAGGTGGTTCATCGCAGCCTGAAATACTTTCAAAGGGGGTCCCAGCAAAACAAGTCTGAGAACTCCATGAGTAAAAGATTATACACAGTTCATTATTGGTTACATACATGCCTTCCTTTGATTCCCCCACTAAGGTTCAACCTCAATACAAAGAGCTTTTTCAGTTTGATAGGTAGAGAGCACTAGATTTGTAGATACAAAACACTTTGGTTTACACACGAAAAGGACTTTGGTTAACATATATATGTATAAAAATATATCAAAGAATTGTAGTGGTTTTAGTATGTACTAACATGCTTCACTGTGAGGTCGCCAGCATTGAGGTACCAGACTAGATGAGATTACTATATTCTTTCTCACCTGGGCCTTTTCTGCCATTTGGTGTGGGATCTGTTTCTTGTCAGGCCCATCTGTGGTGGACACCAAGTTGATGGTCTCCTGAGTTTTCTAGATTCGTGGGAATGACCTCACACGCACATTCCTCCCACCTCTCTGCTTCATGGGAGCACTGGCTCAGACCGAAGGCCTAGTTCCTGCCTCCCATGAGAAGGGGCAGGTGGGGGAACAAATTCTAGTTCTACTTTAGAGGGTTTTTTTCCCTCAATTCTTTTCTTAGGTTTCCAGGGGTTTCCAGTCCCCAAACTCCACTAGAGCTGGGCAACAAGGAACTCTACATCTTAAAGCTTCCTAAAGGGCATGCGTCAGCACAAAAGGGCTTTGCAAATGTGCTAACAGAGCCTGAGATCAACTTCTCAGATTCCTCAGTTTGGGAATGGGGAAGCAGTGTGTGCAACTCACCATTTCCCTCTCCCCACAGCTATGCTCTCTCAACAATTCCCCACCCCCTTCCCCTGCACTACTCCTAGGATTGCATAAGCACCTCCACAGGTACAGGGACATGACAGGATGGGACAGTGCCATGTAGAAAGGATGCTTGGGGTAGATCCATGATGAAAGGGGCCCCACCAAGTGCTGGCAAAGGAAGCACAATTCAGTCCCAGGGATGTACTTATTCTAGGAACAGAGCCGGGGTGAAGAGCAGGAATGAAGCCATGGGCTGAAAGAAACACATATCTAGGTATGGAATACTGAATAACGGCACCCGAGTGCCATATGCTTCTGCTTGGAATGGGTATGTCATAGAGAGATGCATTTAGTTATTTAAGACTCAGCCCAATTCTTCCCCTCCCTGACACAATGGGAGAGGAAGCAGAGAGACTGCCCATACTTTCAGCACATCTGCTGCTTCTGTATTCGAGCCCTGGACCTGGCTGCATGGAGAGCGGGTGTGCAGGGAACGAGATGTGTGGGGACAGAATGTGCTGCTGCCAACCACCGTACGACCTTTTTTAAAAATCAGATGAACAGCAGAGCACCTTTCCCAGGCACCCCCTAGGCTGCATTCACCCAGATCCCTGTTCTGCAATGCCTGGGTAGTTTTCCCACGTCAGTTCTGGTCCTAAAAGGTTCAGCCATCCAGCTGGGCCCCAGCTCGATCGCCCTGTCTCAGGGCATCAATGACCAGAACAAAAGGTTACCAAAGACGAAGGATCCCCAGTTGGGTTAAGGCTCTCGTTCTCCAGAAGGCACTCACCGGGCTGGGGCCCTAAACTGAGTCCACAAGTGAACAGAGAGGAATAGTCCCCTCAAAATGAATCCGCATCAGGCAGGGCAAGCCCCCCCCTTCCTTCCAGGAGGAGCTGTAGGGCAGCTGTTGCACAAAGAGCTCCTGCCTTCAGCCAGCCTTCGCTGCAGGAGCTGCGGACTGAAGGTCTGCTCCCCCGTCCCTACTCTGCCAATAACTCAGCTGGGTTTCTCCCATTTAAGTAAATACCCCCCATGCTGACATCTCTCACAGGTGCGGCGGTGCCACCTGGCCCCACATTGGCTGGGGATTGTTGCCCAGCTCACATAGATCAAGTTAAACATTTCACCCTCCCCGCCTCATTTTGTCCCCTTTACACTTCTGTCTTCTCCACCGGGCAGGTGGCTGCAGGAAAAGGCACAGACAGGAGTTCGCAGATGGCTTCACTGCTGTAAATACTGCCCCAGTCGAAGATTATTGGTGGGTTGATACAGGCAGATAAAAAATGGGCTAACGCACAAAGTCGGAATCCAGATCTAAATGTCCCAAAGCATGGAGATGGGAGGGGGATTTGGAGCCCAGGTTTTGATTTGTCCCGTTGTAGAAATGGGAGCCAATGGCAAAGCCTGGACCCAAACTACCCCAAAGAACAGGTGGTTCTGTTCCATCTCTAAGTACACAGCGAGGTAGACTGGAGCCTCCGGTGACCTCATCACCCATTCATCTCTGTGTCAGGCGCTGCAGAGAGCGAGGGTCACCGCAGCAGGGAGCACGGATGATCTTCAGTGTAAGAAATCCAGAAAAGGTAAACAATTGAATCAGGCTGGAAGAGGAAGAAGCAGGTAGTGGCCAATTCCACGGCTAGAGTGCCCAGAGCAGAGGAGTGGGGGCCCGTGCAGGTTTGAAATGAGAGTGAGGCCATAACTAGTATTAAAGCTACAAAGGTGCTATTAATGAGGCCATTTCTGAACTTGTGGCCTGTTGTGAACTTGCACCACAGCATGAGCAACCAGCATTGGGTTGTTTCCTCAACACTTGGGTTATCTTCCAGTCTCCTTTCTGAATACCTGGCTGGTGCCAACCAAAGGAACTTCATTTAAAGATGCTAGGCAAGGACAAAGACAAGGACCAGGACCACAAAAACAGCAATTATCACGAGCAGTGAACCAATGATGTTTAACACCTTGGCGGTGGTGCCATGGCTCCGAGCACCTTCCAGGTCCCCCAGGACTTTCCGATCTCTGGCCTGGAAAAGAAAACAGAAGCATGTGAAAAATCGGGACAAATCTTAAATCCTTTTGTGCCAGGCTAAAGCACCCACAGCCTCTTCCCCTTATTGAGCTATAGAGAAGTCCCTGACTTCTGCAGCTGAAAGAAAAAAAGCCAGAGTTCAAAGGGAGCTAGTGCAGATGTTTATTCACTGAGGTTTCACTAGGGCTGGTAGAAAATACAAGTGTCAGCTTTGCAAAATGGCCAGGATTTCAAAAACATTGCTTGTGCTGAGCAATCGATATCATGCAATTCATGGCTTTTTGTAAATATGCAGCTCCTTTGCATAATGATGAATGTATCATGTTGCTTGTTTGCATGCTGGTCCCACCCATCAGTGTAATATTCTTGATTCACTGTTGTTGGGTTTTACAGTGCCATCTTTGTCTAATAAGGAAGCAAAGGGAGGGAGGAAGGAAGGTTTGAATAAGCAACAAACACCAAAAAAAAACATGACCACAAGATGGTGCTATAACCTAACAGGATTGATGCATGAATAATGGCTAATATGAAACTAAGCAGGCACTTGTCATTTGATCAACCACATCTGTTGACTGTATACTTATATGTTCCTGGTGGAATTAATAAACTGTTGATTAGTTAGAAACCCCAAGTGTTCTGCTTTGAGAGAGGCTGTCCAAGGTAAAAGCTGCCCTCAGAAGAACCTGCTCCTAAAACTGAGCTCTGTCCAGCTCAAAAGCTTGTCTCTCACCAAAGGAAGTTGGTCCAACAAAAGATATTACCTCACCCACCTTTCAGCTTTAAAATCTAACTGGCACTTAGCCAAATGCATGAAATTGACTCCCTTTCCCACGTACATAAATACACAGGCCCTTGCAAGGATAGGACGGGTGTGAACCCCCAGCACTGAGAGCAACCGCTCTATGCCCAAGTGAGTTGGGGACAAGTAGAAGTAACAGGGTAAAATGAGCAAAGGAAGATGCAGCAGATCAGGAAAATGATGACTCCCTACTGAGAGGTGTGTTTCATAGTGGTACAGCTGCTCAAAGGAAGGGGTGGAGCCCACATCACCTTGAATATGTAAAACTATCCTGCGGGATATGTATTTTGAGGGGGTGGACAGACCATGGTGTTGTCAGAGGAGAGGGACAAAATGGCATAACTGGAGAGTTGTTTGCTACCCAGGCAAAGGCTGGTTCTGAAGACCTAGCATGGAGGCCTCTAAAGTCTGCTAAGAAGTCCCACTTGTGACAGGAAATCTGGTTACTAATTGTCATTATAACCTCACCTGTAGAGCCCTGGCCATGGACCATTACAAATACACTGGATGCCCTAAACTCTGGGTAAATGTATTGTGTGTTAGTCAAAATTGCATAGAAAGAAAACTGGAGCGATGGACAAGAAAGCATGAATAATGCTGTTTCCCCAATAGTAAATATTGAATTTCTTTCTTGGTGCACCTCAAGTGTCTCTTGGTCTTGCAGAGGAAGAGACATCAGAGAGCCTGAACAGATACTAATAAAGGAAAAAGGAATGCACAGTTCCTAAAACTTTGGGGGTATGTCGTTTGCAAGTTCCCAGTTTGCTAAAGCTAGTCCAGTTGTACACACAGCAATCCACATGTGGCTGTGTGCCTGGTTTGCATGTGCCATCCCTGGCACGACACGTGTGTTCTTCTGTGGGTTGTTTCTATACTCCAGCTCCAAGAAGCCCTTTACTTACCATGAGCGTGCTGGATAAACCTCTCCTTGTGGAAAATGGGGCCAGTTAATTCCTAGTGCAGACTGGCTACTTCCCAAGTTGAGCTCTCACACTTACTGGAGAGACTTGGGCACCCAAAACAGCCCATGGATAAGCTGAAGTGTGTCCCGTGCACAGCAGTTTGGTGTTCCCATCACGCTGTCCTGCTGATTATTCCCAGGTCTCGACCTGCACACTCTTTTGAGCACTAATGTCGGGCGCCATTCCCCACGTTGGCCCACTCACCAGAGGCAATGCAGTGAGCGCTGAGCAAGGTCCTTTCCCAACCGTCTAATGGGAAGCAAGGAGCGAGAGGAAAGCACTGATTCACAGAAGGGGACTGCACCCAGCCAGCTGCTGTGGCACAATCTTGACACTCATTGCGTCAGCCGCACAACGCAACCATCGCACACTTCGGATGTTGCGCCATAACTCGGGCTCCCTGCAACTCTAGTCTATATCCACTGATTGAGGGGCTCTGCGGCCTCGTGGAAGATCACTGATCTGCTGCTCAGTCACAGACCCATCGACTAGATGATCCTTGCTGCCCCTTCTAGGGGTAGGATTTGTTGCCAAGGGTGCAGGATTTGTTGTTGTGAAACCCATCCAAGAGGGATGGCTCCCTGGCCTCTTTTGGAAAACCACCAGCGCAGGAGGGCCTGGCCTTCTCGGCCAAAAAACTTCTTGCAGCCCCTAAATACCTCACCATCCAATAGCCCCCCTCCCTCGCCAGTCATTCATTTCCAAGTCC
The DNA here is from genome assembly GCA_007922155.1 of Mesoclemmys tuberculata. NCBI lineage: Eukaryota > Metazoa > Chordata > Testudines > Chelidae > Mesoclemmys > Mesoclemmys tuberculata. The sequence continues at coordinate 4,823,138 of ML675613.1, forward strand.
CAACCTCTGGCTGAGGCTGCCTTCGAGTTAGATGCTGACAGCCAACCGGCTCTGCTGCCAATGAGAAGGGTCTACCGAGAGCAAGACTGAAGTCATCAATAGACTCCCAAAGAGCATTAGAAGGATAGGAACTTCTGGTTGCTTGTGACCTGGACTAGTTTTGACCAGGTGACACAAATGTGACTGGCTCTGTATCCAGATTCAGTCCTCCCTCCTCTGCTACCACTTTCAGACCGGCAGTTGAACTGAGTGCGTGTAGACATACATGCCGCCTATAGTTTTACAGGGTTAGCCACAAACAAATTATGATTTGACATTTTTACATTTTTTTAAAAATGTAAATACATTTCTAGAGCTCTTTTGGCAGCCCTCTGATCAGCTATGGTGAAGATTCATCTGCCATAGGTCACGGACAACAGTTTGTTGCTCAGCTAAAATACTGGGGGGGGGTGTCTTGCGTAGATATGCCAGAGGGGAATATGTTAAAGTTTGTCTCTGAACCTGGAGAAACATTTGGACAAAAGCATTGTTTTGTTTAGTTTGAAGAGCCAAAGAAATGGATTACAGCACAGACAAAGTAAATCACTTGGCCAGCCCCACTTTCCTCTGTTAATAAACAAATGTGTCAAACAAACACAAAATACTCCGAACCCAAAAGACTGCACTCAGCCCGGCCCAGAGACAGCTGCTAGGGGGAGCCGCACAGGACGGCCCCGAAGCGGGGGAGTCCCGCTGGCCCCGCAGGGTAGATGGAGCCATGCTTTGGGAGCAGCAGAGAAGCCAGTCAGGCGCTGGAGGGGCCTGAACAGAGAAATGAAAGCCAGGGTCCGGGCGTGTGGAGGAGGGGAACTAAACCGAGCGGGGGAGATTGGGGGGCTGCGGAAAGGGAAAGCTCGGAGTGCGGGGGTGGCTGGGACCTGGGTTCCCGGCTGGGCGTGCTGCGGGGATGGGGCGCTGGGGGCACAAGGGGATCCAGATGGGCTGCAGGGATCAAGGCGCTGGGGAGACCCAAGCGGGCTGGGGGGACGGGGCGCTGGGCGCTCGGGGGCCCTGGGCAGGCGGGGGGCGCTGGGGGGTCCGGGGGGCGCTCGGGGGGCGCTGGGGGGTCCGGGGCAGGCGGGGGGCGCTGGGCGCACGGGGGGCGCTGGGGGTCCGGCCCGCTCACCTTGATGGAGAAGACGAGCGCGGGGAAGCCCAGGCAGCCGAGGCAGGCGATCGTCTGGCAGAGCAGGACGTTGAAGAGGGACCAGAGCACGAAGTCGGCGGGCTGCTCGGCGGGCGAGCCCTGCGGGGGGCCGGGGTAGGGGGGCGCCGGGCCCCGGGGCTGCAGGTCGACGGTCACGGCCTCCCCCTTGCTCTCCATGGCGGGGCGGGCGGGAGCGGGACGGAGCCAAGCGCGGGCCGCGGCGCGGCTGGGCTGGGGCTGCTCGGAAGAGCCGGGGACGGGCGGAGACTGGCTGGAAAACGTGACTCAGGAAACCAGACCGCCCCCGGGCCGGACTCCGCCAGCCCCCCCGCACAAACTGCCCCCCCGCACGGATCTGCCCCTCCCCGCACAGAGCCGCCCTGCCTGCCTCTGCCCCCCGGCCCCGCTGGAGGACGAGGCAGCTCCCCTCCTTGGCCGAGGCCCCCGCAGCCTTCCCCGGCTCCCGCTGCTCCAGGACAGAGGGAAGCTCCGGGCAGAGCAGAGGAAAGGAAACGCTGCAGAGGGCAGGAGAGAGACGCCCAGGGCTGAAGGGATCCGGTGGGGAGCAAGAGGCAAGGATCAGGGTGCAGCAAGGGGCCCTATGGCACAGGGAATCCAGAGGGGCTGGCCAGGAGAGATGGGGTCATTTGGGTGTGGGGGTGGGTTGCAAGTTTGTAGTGAGCCCAAAAAATTATCCTTGGGCCCTGCCAGGAGCCTATTGCACTAGGTGCTGAACGCACATGCACACAACTAAAAGACGGTCCTTTACAATGTAAGGGGTCTACACTCTATGTGCTTTAGGGGTCTAACTGTGTGACTGCCCTGTAAGGCAGAACAAAGCAGAGGAGTTACTATGTCACCACAAATCCCACACAACCACCAAGTCACTAGCAGAGAAAGAGGAAATGGCTGACTACTGTAACCCAGTGAGAGTTTGTCACAGTAAGCCTACAGATTGTGTTCATATTCATGCATGGGAAAAAAAAATTGGCCTCTGGGTTAGGGAGAGAGTTCACAAATGGTCACTGGACAAAGATCTGGAAAATAACTCCCACAGTGCAAGAAAATCACTGCCCTTTGGTATTTGATTGGCCCCTCCTGCTCGCCTGCTGAAGTAAGGTTTAGGAACAAAAGAATTGCCATATTGAATTACACTAATTGTCCCTCTCATTCGATGTCTGGTTTCTGACACTGACAGCTGCACTAGAGGAAATTACAAAAAGGCTTGTACTGAACCATTGTATGTAATGAGACGCCCTGAGGCAAATTTCTTTTTAGCCACAGGAAATTAGGGATGGGCCCTGAAGAACTATTGTGTTTCTCAAGCATCTCATTTAATGAAAGAGGGGGAGTTTTTGAAACCATTCAAATATCTAATCCCTCTTCTGATCCTGCTAATCTCTTTACCTCAATAACATTGTAAAACGAGGGAGTTTAAGGCAAGAAGGGACCATGAGATCATCTAGTATGATCTCCCCTATATCACAAGCCACCAACTCCATCTAGCACCCACACACTAAGCCCAGAAATCAAAAGGAGACCAAAGTATTACCGCCTGCAGGAGACTAAACTATTGTGTGCAACAGGCAAACAGGAGGCCCAAGGTGCACAAAGGCCTGATGCCCCTGCAGTGGCATGGAATTAAGTGAGATACACCCAGATCATCTGGAATGTGACCCTCACCCACATGCTGCAATGGAAATTCAAAACCCCCCTAAGGACTCTGCCAATCTGACCTGAAGGAAAATTCCTTCCCAGCCCCAGCTATGACAGATCAGTTAGACCCTGAGCGTGTGAGCAAGAACAACACAGCCAAGCATCTGAGAGAGAGAACGCTAGGTGCCGCACCCACCCCATGTCCTATTGCCGGCCATGGCCATCTTTCCAGAGACAGGAGATTTAAAAAACCTCTCCCAGAATACCCAGGGGGAGTGAGGGGTGGAAATCCCTTCCTCACCCTTGCTAGTGGCCGGCTGAAACCCTGAAATATGAGCTATAGGAACAAAAACCAGATATAAACCAGAAGTGAGCCCTAGGGCTCTTGTGGCACAGGTCAGTGGTGTGGTGCAAAAATATTTCCAGATCAACGGAAAACATTAAGAAAGCAGATAACTTTTTAAAATTCATCAGAATGTGCCTCCCGCATAGGCTACCAGTTGTGAAGAAATGAAACCCCCAACTTCTCCTTGAGCAACTGCGGGGAAGTACAGGATGAAAAATAATCCAGCCCTGTTAGGTCACTGTGCTGAGAGCTGCCAGCTAAGGAAGGCAGTGAAATGGAACGCACCTCTGACCATTACAATAGCGTGTGGGCAGGACTTGGAATGGAAAAATCTGACAAAGCCAAGATCTCCACAGTTGAATGCCATGGTTTAGTCAGCGTTCATCTGGTTTCCGGGAACAAGACTGGCCACAAACAACTGTTAGAAGAAAATCTAGGATATGCAATAGTCCCTCCCTCTCAGATCCAGCAAGGCCCTTCTGCCTCATTACAAGGCAGTATTTAATTTAGTCTTTACATTTACATTAGGTTGTGATAAGAATCAGCTCTTATTTCAGAATGCCAAGAATTGAAAGGTCTGGATCTAGGGATTTGGTTTCACCCATTCTAGAGTGGGCCAGACAACATATTCCAGCCTTCATCCAATTTCCCCTCCCCACTCTTTGGATGGCAGGGTGGGAATTCCTATTAAGCTTTCTGAGAGCAGCTGCTGCACACTTCCCTATATTCAAATGTTGGGCATCTCTCTTCAGTTTAACCTTGAATGGGAACGTCCTGGCTCTCCTGGTGAGCTCATATTTCAGAACAGGAATTTACCCACACATTACATGCTCTCACCCTTAACTCCATCTGAAGGACCTTTTGGTCCGGGGATTTGCTTATAAAACAATCCTGAATTCCTGGTTGACAGGAAGTCTGCTCACAAGTGGGTCACTGCTTCCCAGCCCTCTTCAGAGCTTTGTAGCCAGTGGAGCACCGTGGGTCTCCAGTGCCTGGGGGCCAAGCCTACATTTGTGCCCCCTCTGGCCTCACGCCCTCCCCCCCCTGCAGGGCAGGAGGGGTCCCAGTGCTGACCCCCAGATGCCCAGGGGGTGAGGCTTGAAAGGTGAAAATGCAGGCTTGGCTCTGCTAGCCCTCCGTCCCCCACACTTACCTGCCATGCGCCCCTCCCCACACTTACCCACTTGTGCCAGTTTTGGGGCATCCACCTCTCCCGCTGCATCCCCACAACCTGGCGCCAGCTTGGATGGAGCGGCCACACCCCCTGGCCTGGGGAGGGAGGCTAGGTCAGCCCTTCATGGCAGGCGGGGGCAGGGGAGGTTTGCAGGAGTCTCTGAGGGGCATCCAGCGCTTACCCACTGCTCCAGCTGCACAGCCTGGTGCCGGCTCAGATGGGATGGCCTCACCCCCCAGCCTGGAGGTGGTGGGGGCGCTGGGCTGGCCCTTCACAATGCACAGGGGGTGAGGGGCGCAGGAGGCACCCCTCAGAGCCTCTTGCACCCCCTGCCTGTCATGAAGTGCCAGCCCGGTGCACACGTCCACCCCGCACTTCCCTCCCACTCCAGCCCTGAAGCCCGGAACCAGCTTGGATGGGGCAACCTTACCCAGCCCCCCACCTTGGGGGGGTGCACTGGACCGGCCCTTCATGACACACAGGAGAGGTGAACCCCTGCCTCCTGTGCACTGTGAAGGGCTAGTCTGGGGACCTGGACCCCCCCCCAGCCGTATGTCACTGTTTGTAGCATCAAATGTTTTTACTCCCCTCCCCCTTGTATTTCCTTATGAAATACATTAGAAAGGGAGGGTGACAGTTTGAGCCAAGCTCATTTCTTCTACACTCTGTCCTCCCAGGTTCACCCGCCAACGCCACAGCTCAGTGCTCTGCCAGCTCTGCAGCCTGCCTTTGGCCACAGCTGCTCATGAAGTGCTCCTACACGCCCTAGAGTTTTCTTTTTGTCACCACTGTCATCATAACTGGGCCTACAAATTGACCCCACTTGTGAGCTCAACTGAGGAATGTAAGTAAAAGTTTATTAAATGTCACAGTAAGCCTAGAATAATAAATGTTGATGGGGAAAGGTGCCAAAGGGGGACCACTAGACTGAAGTACTTCAAATGAAAAGGCCTTCTGCTGTAATTCAAGGCCAAGGTTCACCTCATGCTTGATAAACAAGAGGAGTGTGGGACTGGAAATCAATGGCCCAAAACTGGCACGTTAGGAATTAGACTTAACTGGTGGCCAGAATAATGAGGGGATGGGTTAATGCCCCCATCACTCCCCTTGGGCCTCACAATGAGACTAGGGAGGGGTAGTTACTAGAAGTGAAGCAAGCACAATTGCGGACTGAAAAAAGGAGGAGCTCAGACCCACATGAATGCCCCCCACCCTTTTCCTGGGACCCACCGTGACACCCGTCTTCCTTTTTCATCCTAATTCTGAGAGATGTTCTGACCTCACTGGCCCAGACAGAAGGGACCCAGCTGACAGCTGCTACAGGCTGTGTTTAAATCCCAACCACCGCCAGGGCTTTAAGCCTCTCTTTCCCCCTTCCTCTCATCACAGATGTCTGTCTGCCAAACCACAAACATTACTTAACACTGTTTTGAGTTGGACACAAGAGAGGTCGTGTTAACGCGTTTGGGCCCCTATATTGCATCTAAATTACTACACCTCCAAGCTACAGTGAAGGATCTGCGTTGTGTGGGCTCCACAGGGCTGCAGGAGAGAGAGAAGCCAAGGATAAAGGAGAGAGATTGGGACTCTGTGATGCCCCCCAGGGGTACCCAGGTTTGTGAGGCACCTCACCACCACCTGCCCTTAGCATGAGGGATCCTTGTCTGTGTGTCATCTCCCAGAAACCACCAGCCTCTGCCAACACAAGCACTACCTCCCAGGCCGCCACAGACCACACTCTCTCCGTGTAGGCTAGTGAGAAGCGCACGACAACCCCTGCGTCCTCAGAGCGTTCCTTGCAGCGTACAGCCCCTTCTCTGCAGCACATTCACAGAATGGCCAAAGACAGCGCACACCAGCCTGAATTATTTCAGCTCAGGATGTAATCTGCTTAATACCACAGCAGCGCAATGTGATGGTAGTGAAAATAAGAATGCATTTATTAAGAGTACAGCGATTCAAAAATTCAAGTGGGCAGGGGGAAGGATAATAGAAACAGAATGGGTACATATAAAAAACAGTAGAAGCCATGTTATACTTGAGTCTCAACTCAACAAGTTAACCCTTGTCTACGGTAGTTTCTGTCACCTAACACAAACTCCCAGCATCTCCAACCAGCATGGCTGGGATGCCTCTTTCCTGAAGTTAAAAGCACTGTTCTTCAGCTCCCTTGGGGAAGGTAAAGAGCCTCCCACTATCCCCTATGTCACATTTCTCTGGAGGACCTCTGGATTTTCTGCAGGCACATGCAGACTTCCCAAAGTCTGTATGTTCCTCTGTGTCAGTGGGCCTCTACCTATGGTATTCGGCTCTCCGTCTAGTGAGATTTCATAACAGGCCAGGGGACCATGAGAAGACTAAAAAGGTTGCTTGCTCTTCTGGAGTTTCTAAGGCCTCCAGGAGGGGAGCTGTAGCACTGGCATCAAGCTTATACATCAAGGCCCCTGCAGGACTCTCTTTGTCTCCTCTTCCATGTTCCCCACAGCCCTGCTGCTACCAAGATCAGCATTAAATAGGAGCGCTGGTGTTCCCACGAACCATGTGTTACCAGGTTAAAAATGGATTATTGACCCTGGGATGGAGAATTTAGGGTCCAGAATCTGTCAGTCCCGCAAACGCACCTGCGCACACCCCTCTACAGTAACCTCTCCATCCTATTAACGTATGACTGGGATGGTGGCGCTTTGAAGGAAGGAGGTTCACCCAGTCAGTCTCAGTAGAGTGGTGGTGGCTGCGAGGGGGTGGTGGTGGGCGACGTAGAGATATACACTCAAGAGAATTGCTGGATTCCACGTACAGAACAACACTGGAACATCAGGAGAGCGCTGCCCCTTCACCCACTCAGGAGCCAAGCCCCCCCACCCAAGACAATTTAAACAGCAGTACAAAGGCAAGCAGAGCAGAGCCAGGGAAGTTGAAGTTTGGTGACGTTATCCAGCCGAGGAGAATCCTGAGGGGTGGTTTATTGAGGGGTGGTTTATTTGCCATAGCTGTTGCCGTACTGGTTCCCCCCGGACATTGAACGGGAGATGGCCATGCTTCCTGTTGCCAACAGGATGATGAAGAGAACTACTAACAAGAGGCTCAGTGTCAGGACCGTGATATTCAGGCACTTGGCAGTCTTGCCGTAACTCCCTGCTCCATCGGTGTCACCCACAACTTTACGGTCTCTGGCCTGAGGGGAGGAAGCAGAGAGAGAAGGGGAAATAATCATCATAGAATCACAGAATATTAGAGTTGGAAGGGACCTCAGGAGGTATCTAGTCCAACCCCCTACTCAAAAAAGGACTAACCTCAGCTAAATAATCCCAGCCAGGGTTTTGTCAAGTCGCAGCTTAAAAACCTCTAAAGATAGAGATGCCACCACATCTCTAGGTAACCCATACCAATGCTTCACCACCCTCCTAGGGAAAAACTTCTCCTAATGTCCAACCTAGACCTCTCCCACTGCAACTTGAGACCATTGCTCCTTGTTCTGTCATCTGCCACCACTGAGAACAGCCTAGCACCATCCTCCCTGGAACCCCCTTTCAGGTAGTTAAAGGCTGCTATCAAATCCCCCCTCATTCTTCTCTTCTGCAGACTAAACAGGCCTAGTTCCCTCAGCCTCTCCCCATAAGTCTTGTGCTCCAGCCCCCTGATTATTTTTGTTGCCCCCTGCTGGACTCTGTCCAATGTCTCCACATCCTTTTTGTAGTGTGGGGCCCAAAACTGGACACAATACTCCAAATGCAGCCTCACTAATGCCGAATAGAGGGGAATAATCACTTCCCGTGATCTGCTGGCAATGCTCTTACTAATGCAGCCCAATATGCCATTAGCCTTCTCGGCAATCAGGGCACACTGCTGACTCATGTCCAGCTTCTTATCCACCGTAACGCCCAGATCCTTTTCTGCAGAATTGCTGCCTAGCTCGTCGGTGCCCAGTCTGTAGCTGTGCATGGGATTCTTCCGTCCTAACTGCAGGACTCTGCACTTGTCCTTGTTGAACCTCATCAGATTTCTTTTGGCCCAATCCTCCAATTTGTTTAGGTCTTTCTGTATCTTATCCCTCCCTTTCAGGGTATCTATCACTCCCCCGAGCTTATTGTCATCTGCAAACTTGCTGAGGGTGCAATCTACCCCCTCTTCCAGATCATTAATGAAGATGTTGAACAAAACCGGCCCCAGGACCGACCCCTGGGGCACTCTGCTTGTGACCGGCTGCCAGCTAGACATGGAGCCATTGATCACTACTCGTTGAGCCCTTTGCTCTAGCCAATTCTTTATCCATTTTATAGTCCATTCATCGAACCCATACTTCTTTAACTTGCTGGTAAGAATACTGTGGGAGTATAGAATAATAACGGTAAATAGTGAAACGGTTGAGGCACTAAGGCCCTTTTTTCAGATCCACTGAGCATTTGAGGCTCTCAGCTATCAGCAGAAATTCTGGGTGCTCATCCACTCTGAAGACCAGACTCCCATCAGCAAGTGCTGCTGGTCAGCAGAGGCTTGGTGGGAAACAAAGAGAGTGACTCCCAATCTGAGACCTCCCCACTCTGTGACTTCAGCTTCCTTTTGGGCCCTGAATATGCCTCTGTTCATATTTCCAATGGAACTGCCTCTCACTCTCTTCGCGACCTCACTCATTTGCCCCACTGGCAGCCTTGACAGCATCTCTGCTGAAATCCTCCTCTAGAGATGGTCTCATCTCCCCTCACCTTGATTTCCAGCAACTCTTCTCTAGCCTCCCGAAGCCCCACCCCACAAGACTCCAACATGTGCAGAGCCACCCTGCCTGCCTGCTCATCCAAGAAGCACCTGTGTATCTTCTGCACCCTCAGAACTGCCCCCACTCCCTCCAGATTAAGTTCCAAGTTGCCCTCCTTGTTTTCAAGTCTCTCTCTGTCCTTGCTGTAGCCAACTTTATCAGCTCCCTTCCTCTCATCCTGCCCATTCCTTTCATGGCTCTAGCAGCTGGTCCTTAACCTTTCAGAGAGACAAGGTGGGTGAGGTAGTATCTTTTATTGGGCCAACCTCTGTTGCTGAAAGAGACATGTCTGTACCGACCACCAACTTCTATGGCCCATTAAAAGATATTATCTCACCCACCTTGTCACTCTTGTATCCTGGGATCAACAGCGACGCCACCATATTTTCACACAGTCTAGACATTTTCAGTAGGGAGAGACCTTATGGCAGAATTATCTGTTTTAGTCACCATATAATGCCTTTATCCCATTGTTTAATATAGTCCATCGAGTGTCTGGACATGCACAGTTCTAAAGGAGGGCAGAATTTGAACACAGAAGTCCGGTGACATGTTAACTACACCACCCAGGAGAGCCAGCAGAGCACCAGTGATGCCACACAAAACAGGCAGCTGGTAAATTCAGCCATAGAGGGGACCATTATGAGGTTATAGTCCACCTTCCTGCAGCAGACAGAATTTCACCCAACAGTCCCTGCATCTAGCCCAACAACTTATGGTTGAGCCAAACCCTGCAATTCCTAATGGAACTGTGTTCTTGCCATTATTGGGGACTTACCAACACATGACATTATTCCAAAATAAAATAGCATAACTTTAGAGCAATATAGCTCTTGTGGAATAGCTCCCTGGGTGGACGCTTACTTTGGAATATTGCAATTGTGGGTTCATGGGGTAAGAAAGGTAAGGGACAATGCGGTGTTTGCTAAATACTCATCAGAGCACCTACTTAGTAAAAGGTAAAGTATATTATGTGTGGTTAGTGAGCAGATAGAGGCTGAGATTAAAGAGGATTCCGCACCGTTTAAAGTGCCATCCCTGTACAGCTAGGCCAACACCCTCTGCGTCCACAGCAGGACCTGCTATGGCATGGTCAGGTCTTCATTCTCCTAATAAAAGATGTCCTGACCAGCACAGGATAGAGAAAAAGAGTGGCACCACCTTCAATATTAATCTTAAACCAGCCATTGAAATTTTGTCACGACAAAACTGATACTTGTGAAATACTGTAAAGCCTGCTCTATGCACAGCCACACTGATGAAAGTTAAGACAAGGTCTCCACTGCTTCCCTCTGGACTTAAAATAAAATGTAGGTTATATCTGGACTATGCAAGACTTTAAAAAATTGGGGGGGGGGCAGGAGGGGAGAAAAGGGGGAAATGGACTCCTGCAATCTTCTATGGTTGACCTTACCGCTGTTGTCAAAACTAAGGCCATTGTGCTTTTGAATGAGAGCATCCACAAGTGGGTTTATGGCACTGTAATTTGTGTGCATTAACTTCACACCTTTAGAATCACACTGTGTAGACAAGACCTTATTAGTAAAGGGAAGGGAATAAGGAAAAACTGAGAGGAGGGGAGGTACTTTAATTTCTTTACTTTAAAATGCTTTAACTGGTTTTCCATGACACCCATACAGACGACTGTAGACATTTAGATGCAATTACCTCTTGGCAAAGGAGCAATGTTAGCCACACAATCCATGTCCGAATTGTCATTACCATGAACAATAATGAATAATAATTTTAACAGCTGTCAGCCTTATAGCCGGTGCCCTTAAGACTAAGAAAATTGCTGGTTTTGCCATGAATTAGCTCTCACTCTGGTTGAACAGTGAGACAAGGCACATTGGTCTCACCTAAAGGCAAACAAGGTGCATTCTGCCCCATGCCCAAGCAAGGCAGAAGCATAACAGGATAATTCACTGAAGAAAAATCTGTGATTGCAGAACAGGGGATTTATCAGAATGAAAAACATCCCCCAAGTGCAGCAGAACAAAACATGCAGCATGCATAAAAAGCAGATAGGAAGTAAAATATGCAGTTAGAAGTGTAAACAACTCAGTTGAAAAATCAATGGCTAAGTATGCAACGCATAAGTAACAGAAGAGTAAAGTGTGTGTTTCAGGCTTTGCAGAAATGGGGGGTTACTTACAGATAAGGATAGTTAATACATTTTACATTGCAAAGGGGGAGTGGGGGGGAAATCGCATGTTATTGGAAATCCAAAATGGTTTTAGGTCTATGGATTCCTTGGGAAAGGTAACAGCAAAAGTATGAAGCTAGGGCACCCTAAAGTTTCTAAAAGAGAAGGAAATGAATAGAACCTCAAATATACATTTTAATTACGGCATTTTAGGAGACTAAGGCATGATCTTTTTAACTCTTGTGACTGTCCACCTATCTTGGGGTTCTAGATTTAGACAAATTACAGTAAAAAGAGAGAGTTGTAGCACTTTAAAGACTAACAAATTTAATTTTTGCAGGCATAAGCTTTCGTGGACTGTAACCCACTAAGCTTATGCCTGAGAAAATTAAATTTGTTAGTCTTTAAGGTGCTACAGGACTCTGGGTTTTGTTTTTTGCTGTATACAGACTAACATGGCTACCCTTCTGGAACTTTTCACAAATTACAGTTGAAATTTGCCTTGGAGAAGGATTTCATGCAAGATAGCATGGTGCTCTTAGAGTCAGATTTTTAACAATGTTGCCGCAACTAATGGGATTTTCAAAAGCATGTAGGTGCTTTCGATCTTTAAGAAAATATGGCCCTTAGCAAATATTTGGGACCCAAGTTCTGCACACAAGTGGTGATGAACCTTTTCCAAGCACCAGGGATAAAACAGACTACAAAAGCAATCTTCGTTGGCGGGAGGATCAAAGGAAACTGAAGAAGTGTCCATACCGATCTCAGGAATTAGTCAACCTTGAAGTCATAGGATCTCACCATAAACTGGTGTTATTAGAATTAGAGTTAAAATCGGTACATTACAAGATCGCAGTACAAAGAGGAAGTGTTCCATTAGAAGGGGGATTGCTGAAACTACTAGCCACTGCTTGTGTTTTCAAAGCTTATTTGCTGTTCAATTACAGATTAAATAGCACAATGACATCCATCTGCACATTAACAGTAAGGGAAATGGTCAAATGCGAACAATAAAACACGGCATTGAAAGGGGTGCAACTGTATTCCCAGTGGCTTACAAGAAAAGGAGTAAAACTCAGGGGCTGGGAACTATCGATCAGACAAACCCGCAAACGGCTCTGAAGCTTTCAGCGGGCAGAGGATTATTTGAAACACGACAAATGGGTGTGACGATTACAACTGGGGAGAGGGACGAGGGGCTGTGTGTAAAATATGTCTCGGAGTCAGGTCTCCTCTGGCGGCCCAACACGTGTCACAGAGGGAACAGCAGGGTGCCTAGCCCTCGATCTACACCTTTAGGATGACGGCCCTGGGAAGTCTGCCCCCCACGCCCTACTGGTAACCCCTGCAGCTGGTTAAATGGGGTAACTTCCCTCCTGCCCTCCCTCTGCCGGACCCCTGTCACTCCGGCGGGGTCCCGCTCCCTCGCCCCGGCCCCCGGCTCACCTTGAAGGAGAAGGCCAGCGCGGCGAAGCCCAGGCAGCAGACGTTGCAGAAGATGGTGTTGAAGAGGGACCAGACCACGAAGTCGCGGGGCTGCTCGACGGGGAAGCCCTGCACGACGCGGGAAGGGGGGTAGAGGTACGGCGGGGGAGTCGGGTCGCCCTGCCTCTTGCCGTCGCGGGGCTGCAGGTCGATGGTCACCCCCTGCTCGTGGAACTCCATGGCCGGGCGGTGCGCGGCGCTGCCGGTCTGGATGGCTCGGAGCGATCGCTGCGCTCTGAGCCGGCCGGACGCGGGCAAGGGGGGCGCTCCGCTCCAGATATGCAGGCGGGGCGGGGCGGGGCGGGGGCACCCGGCCGGGAAACGAAAGCCAGAGAGAGACCGAGGAATAGAAACTTACTATTCCCGGCCCCTGCACCAGGGCTCCCGTGTTCTGCAAGGGCCGGGGGGGGCTATCGGGTACGATCCAGGGGGAAGGGGCGCTGTGGGGCCACGCCCGGGCGGCCGGGCTGTGTTGGGACCGGCCGGGGGAAGGAGGGGACGGGCTAGGGAAAGCTGGCGCAGGAGGGACAGATCCGTGGGAGGGGAGCCGTCGGGGCAGGCGGGGGGTGGATCTGCCACTGTGGGGATACGGGCTAGGCTGGGCGAGCTGCTGGGGCAGGGACAGGGGACATGTCTAGGCTCTGCCTGGAGCGCTCCTCTAGGGTCCTCACTGTAACAACCCCTCTTGGGCGAGGCTTAGGGCGCCTTTGTGGCCACCCGCCTCCAGGGCAGCCCTAGCACGTGTAAGAGCAGAGCAAGGGGAGGGTTGCTTTGTAAGGTGCCTGCTGATTTCCGCCGGGCCTCTGCCTTTCTGCAGCGTCTGCCTAAACTACATGGAAATTCCTTCGTTGCCCTTGCGTGACTGCCCCACGACACCTCCAAATGAACCCTGACATCTTTTGAATAAACTGAAACCCACCTGATTTCTGCGTGGGTGTTAGTCCCTGATAGGCCCTGTTTGTTTCCAAACCTCTGAAACCTATTCGATCTGTTCCAGGAAGAGACCCATGAGTCTGCCCGTGCCCACAGAAGTGAGAGCCATGTGCAGCTCTTGAATAGGACGGGTTGTGTCTGATATGCACAGGGTGACCAGATGTCCTGATTTTATAGGGAGAGTCCTAATATTTGGGGCTGTGTTTTATACATGTGCCTATTACCCCCACCTCCATCCCAATTTCTCACACTTGCTATCTGGTCACCCTACTAATGAGTCATTTGTGAGAAGAGAGACTCCGAAAAGACAGAGAAAAGGGGTAAAAACAGGCATATGCAGCAAGTTAAAAAAGAAACAAAATCTCCCCAAGACTGCAGGGAATTGGAGAAGCACAAGAAGAATGATTAGCATGCGGGACAGATTGATTTAGCAGGAGAGGTTGAACGAGCACAAACCACCACATCTTCCACTGGTGTCATCAGCGCAGTTCCAGAGCTTCATAGAACCAGAGAATATTAGCGTTGGAAGGGACCTCAGGAGTGATCTGCTCCAACCCCCTGCTCAAAGCAGGACTAACCTCAGCTAAATCATCCCAGTGAGGGTTTTGTCAAGCCTCAGATTAAAAACCTCTAAAGATGGAGATGTCACCACCTCCCTAGGTAACCCATTCCAGTGCTTCACCACCCTCCTAGTGAAAAACTTTTTCCTAATGTCCAACCTAGACCTCCCCCACTGCAACTTGAGACCATTGCTCCTTCTTCTGTCATCTGCCACCACTGAGAACAGCCTAGCTCCATCCTCCCTGGAACCCCCTTTCAGGTAGTTAAAGGCTGCTATCAAATCCCCCCTCATTCTTCTCTTCTGCAGACTAAACAGGCCTAGTTCCCTCAGCCTCTCCTCATAAGTCTTGTGCTCCAGCCCCCTAATTATTTTTGTTGCCCTCTGCTGGACTCTGTCCAATGTCTCCACATCCTTTTTGTAGCGGGGGGCCCAAACCCGGACACAGTACTCCAAATGCTGCCACACCAATGCCGAATAGAGGGGAATAATCACTTCCTGCGATCTGCTGGCAATGCTCCTACTAATGCAGCCCAATATGCCATTAGCCTTCTTGACAACCAGGGCACACTGCTGACTCATATCCAGCTTCTTATCCACTGTAACCCCCAGATCCTTTTCAGCAGAACTGCTGCCTAGCCCGTCGGTGCCCAGTCTGTAGCTGTGCATGGGATTCTTCCATCCTAAGTGCAGGACTCTGCACTTGTCCTTGCTGAATCTCATCAGATTTCTTTTGGCCCAGTTGACCAAGCTGAATTCTGCCTTGGCTAACTGATGATGAGTAAAGAAGGGTTAGAGCTGCCCACGTAGTTAAAAACACCGAGAAGGCAGCTTCGTCTCAGTTACCCAAAAGGATGATCACTAGTGTATGAGAACCTGAGTAAGGGACCCTTAGGGCTCTAAATGGATGTGAAAGAGTCCTCATTCCGCCCCTAGAATATGCTGAATGGACAGGTCAATGCGTACCATCAGATCCTCTTCAATCAGATCTTGTGTCTGACAGTCAAACTTGACAGCCTCTGAGGCCAGATGCTTAGCTGGTGTAAATTGCTATGGTTTCATTGATTTTAATGTAGTGCTACTGATTTACCACAGCAGAGGATCTGACCCCTGTCCGTTTTAGCTCGCCAAATAGCTCAGAGTTTGTAACTGGAGAAGTCCAAGTCCTGGAAACACACAAGGCAGGGAGTTTGGTGCTGGGATGTGTGGGCTGATTTTTCTGTGTGTTCTTGTTTAGTTTAGTCTGAGCTGCCAAATCTGTTATTGTTTGCTGCAGAGTTTTGGCCCTTTCTCCTGGGAAACGTGCACAATTTAACATTTTTCCTGCTGCTGTGCTCAGTTCTTGGTATTTGTGTCAGTGTGTGCTCATGTGCCTGTAGGACTGGTTTTGAACATCTCCAGCTTCCCTGACCTGTGTCATAATTTGAATTATGAAATTCAGATCCCCACTTGTAACATAATTCCAGGGAAACATTTCTCTCTCTCTCTCTTAAATATTTGTGTCCCCCAGATTTTTAATTTCATCCTACTCTAGTTGAAACATGCTGTGAGAATGTTTTGGGCAACCTTGCAGTTTTTCAGTTTGTTGCTTGAGATCAGAGAACAAAGACTTTTATAGAATTAAAAATTAGATTGCTTGATTTATTCATGCAATCTGACATTTTAGGATAAAACTTGGAATGGTCATTACCAATTTTTCTAGACTCATCAGCCCCAAGAGAAAGCGAGAGTTTAGATGCCTCAGCCCCAAGAGAAAGCAAGAACCAGGATGCCTAACTCCCATCCTCTGCTCTAACCACTTGACAATATTGCCTCTTTTTTAGTTACGCTGGTCTGATTGAGGCTTTGTACAATTTACCTTTCACCTCTCACCCTTGGCCAACGTTTTTGCTTTTCTCTACCTTGAGAAATCCCTCCTTCTCCCCGCCTCAGAGTCAGCACTTATGTCTGAAACCAGAGCACGTCCTCTCGTCCATCCCCTACACACCCAGAACAGCCTGAACTCCCCCATCAGAGCAGTGTGCAGGGAAGGCCTAGGAAATGGATTCCAGATCCGGCGGAACCAACCACCAGCAGTCTGGGGATAAAGAAGAGATTTCTGCCGGGGGGAGGTTGGCACACAACCATCCATTATGTGTGGGTTTATGCCTTCTCCTGATGCAGCTGATCCTGGGCAGGATGAAGTAAAGAACAAAGTGGGTGGGAGCATGGAGGAGGTTGTGGGGTGTTCTATTGATTTAGATGTAATATATGGGCTAAACATATTGACATAACCCAGTCACTGTCCAACAGTAAACAGTGTTAATCAAGGTCCAAGGTTCGGTACACAGATCTAAGGCTCTTAGTACCAGGGCAAACACATCATTAAACTCCTTTTATTAAAGATACAGAAAAGAAGGCAAAACAATTAATGAATTTGAAATGTACGGTTTTAAATAAGGCTTTCATTTTAACAAAACCCCTTGTTTCCTTTCCCTTTAGGTGGAGAGCGCTTTAGAAGGGGAAAAACCTTGTCTGACAATCCCTTAGATGGTATCAAAGAGTAATAACCGTTCTCTTGGGGAAAAGAGAAAAGGTTAGTTGGGATGACCGGGAGCTGTTGTTGATAAAGCCTGATCCCATATCATCTCAAGTGGTGTTTGGGATTCAGCTGGAGCTGGTAGTGTCGTCTGCATCCCTCTCTCTGGCCCGATCTTGTCAGGCCATCTCTTCAGATCAGGATTAAGATGAAGGACTGGGATCCCAGGAGATGGTGGCAGCCAGGATGAAACTTGTTCCAATAACCTCCATCTGTACTTTTCCTTTTCCCCCAAAGTCTCTATTTTTAAGGACCCAAAAAGAGAGTGATGGGTGGAAGTGGAGGTTATTTACTGTAAGTGGAGGCTCTTTGAGATGTGTGGTCCCTATCTGTATTGCACATGTGGGGTACGCAGTGGGACATCAGATAAGGATGCTGTGGGCACAGTGTTACCTGGCAGCTCTGTGTTCTTGGGGAACCAGGGTGCAAAACCCCTACTCTCTGTCTGGCTCACCTGAATCTCCCCTCCCCCCCGGCCTCTGCTTGAACCAGAAATGAAAGCGATTAAAAGGCTGTGGGAGACACACCTAAAACCCTCCAAACAAGGGTGGTAGGATTGAGACAACTCCCCATGCCTCAACTACATAGAAGACGTAAAAAGAGGCATCTCAATTAGCACATGGAATGGAGAACTGGAGCCTCATTTACATCGAAGATGGAACAAGAATTAGCATGAAGAATGGAGAACCAAGCTCCAAAGCAGGAACCGCACTGAACTCTGGGATTGGCAAGGCAGGGACACACTGCATGATGGGACATCTCTGCTCTTGATGTAAATGAACTCACACCTACACCCATCCAGCTCCGCAGTTATCAGACCAGTCTAGTTACTGATATGCAAAACACTGAATCTGCCTGGTGGCATTGTGAGCTCCCTCAAGGAACAGTGACCATAGCTGGGAGTGATCAGCTCCTATTGTCCAGCACAGAGAAAACCACTCGGGGGTACTTCATTGAGACACTGTTCACCCATAAACAAACCTGGTACTGCAAAATACCCCTACCCAAATTCAAACCTCTCTGTCCTGATGCCTGGACCCAAATGCTGCCTGCTTCCCCATTTCCTGACTGGTCCTGTTGTGGACTTTGCCTCTCTCTCAAGTGCTCCTAACCCTAAGCTGAACAGCCTGTCTCCTGGAAACTTCTGAGCTGCAAGGAGTGTTGAGATCCCCCCCCAATCTTTCCCCAATTCTCTCTCTCTCTCTCTTTAATCCAGGTAAAACTTTCTATTTTTGTAATCAAACCTGGGCTAGCCTTCTCCAATGCCCCTACTGTAATTTTGTTGTATTGTAAGTGTTAGATTGTTTTTCTCTCCTTGTATGGCATCACTTTTAGTATCATAAGTTTTATACACCTGGAAATAAACTAACTAACGTAATCAAGCTGGTTGCCAGTTTCTCTCTCTCTCCAGATGCATTTACTCCTTTGTGTTCTTGGTTTCCCTACCTTGCTCTGCAGCAACGCTTCTTTTACCTAAGCCAAAGATCCCTGGAGTGCCCAAAAACTCTTTCCTGAAACTTGTTCTATTGAACCTAAAAATAGCTTGATGAATTTTCTTTGTGTGTCTGGGTGTAAGGAACGTATATGCAGGGCATAAAAACACGCCAACCTAAAGTGCTCTAACAGCAGAAAGGGGAGAGTAAAGACCTGGACTGCCATCCTGACCCTGAAGGCTGAAGAATGCATATCGATGACCCTAAAGTGCAAATAAATGACCCTAAAATACAGAAGGATCCAGCCTGGGAACAAACAAAGTACAGAAATAAGAGAATAGTCGTGGTTGCAATTAGCTGGTGATTAACAACCATATTGAACCTGGAGGCAGCATGACACAGCAAGGCCTTACATGAGAGGGGCAAGGATAAAAGATGGGGTAAAAACATAGAAAACTTTGGGTTTTGTTCTGCATTCATCATCTTGGTGCATCCAATTCGTGACCGACAGAGGCCTGGCTCCCTCCTCATGCCCAGCCTAGTTGACCAGTAGGCTGGCTCTAGCAACGCATAAAAGGACTGTTAATTAAACCACACCAGCTTTCAGAACTCTTTGGGTATGAGTGCGTGCGTGAACGTGATTGCTTTTGGATATTCTTTTCATTTACAATAATCGCGGCGTATCCCTGTGTCCCCCTGGGTAAGATCCTGCTGGTCTTTTCATTTTGAAGTATAACACAATCTCCTATTCAAAAAACTGACCATGTCAGCTCATGTTTTTGCTGCTCTGACCTTTCCACCCAGGGACATGCCTTGCAGTGTGACGGCCTACATGGCGTGCGTGTATGCAGCATCGGTTGGGATGCTGGCAAAAGGAGCCAGATTAACAGGCCTAGAGACTGACCTCCCCCATTTACCCACAGAACAGGCACAGCATCCTCGTCGGCCTTGCAAGCTTCCCCTGTGCCGCCCTCCCAATGGTGACCCGATGTTAGAAGGAACATCTCTAACAACACAATGGGGAAGTCTTTCTCCAGGCCAGCCCAACCCGGGGCCTCTCCACGGAGGCCACACACAAAATTTCCTGTAATGCCAGTTGTGCTGCTGGCTTCTAAGATGTGAGCATCTGTCTGCTAGGAGCTGGGCTGAGCGCAGCAAACAAATTGCATGCCGGAAAGCCCAGCCTTTGGCCTATGTGACCATGAAGCCCCGCAGCTCCAGGCAACCGTGTCATACCCACACACTCAATTTGCCCACCAGGGAGCCGTCTCTGTGGTCTGACTATCTGGTGCCTGCGAGCAGGGGCGGAAAATTGGCTCCCTAACTGCCCGATCTCTCTTTTGGAAAGTGGCACCTCAGCTCCTGGCTTCCTAGGTCACGGATGTGGGGCATGAGGGACCACTGAGCCTCATAAAGAGATGTGGGATGGGGGGGGGGGTGAGGAGTGGCTGACAGGATTGCTACATCCTGAGCGGCTTTGCATGCAGGCTGGAGGTGGCACAAGCATGCGGAGAAATACCTGGAGCAAACAAGAGGATCTCGGAAGCTCTTACTGCACCAAGGGACCCAGCTTGCACCCAGGCCACCAAACAGCCATTAGACGGCACTTTTGGCATTGCCCATGGGCACTGGCTCTGAACCTGTAGCGTGGCAGCTACAGCAGTTCAATAGCATCATCCTGAGCCATCCAGCCCCCCTATCCCGCTTTCTGCTGGCGCGTTTTTCAAGCTAGCGAGCTCTACCAGCTCCCCTCACCCTCCTGCAAGCTGTGCATGGGTGGTCACCACCTCAGCTGGCAGCGAGTTCATGGTTGCGCTGTTTTTTCCCCCCTTGTGCTCGTCTGCAGCAGAGCCCAGGCCGCTCAAGTTCCGGCACAGTCTCTCTTCTGCATCGCTGAGTTCTCTTCTGCATCCAGCCTGTGCGGTGCACAAAGTTTCTCAGAACCACAGCACGCCCACTCAGAACGGTTTCACCACACACATCTGGCATGAGAGGATAAGCACAGAGGACATGGTGTGAAACAAGGAGACAAAAGCACAAAGTGAGAGGACGAGCAAATAATTCCACGGGCGTCACGCCAGCCACGGTATTTTTTTTTCATGCTAAGCTGTTGTTTATAAATAGAAGTTAAAAAGAGAGCCTCTGAAACCCACACTGGAAATTGTCCCCCTCCCATCGCTGAGATATTTCTGCACCCACCCTCCCCACGGCTGAAGGCCTCCGCTGCCTCAGAGCTCTGCCATTTCCTACTTCAGCAGCCAGCATCGAACAAACCTAATTACAAACCACGTAGCAACAACAGCCCCTGGTCACAACCTCTGTCTGAACCCACAGATTCTCTCTGGCACTCTTGGGACTGAGGTTCCAGACTGGGACTCGACAGGTCTGAGCTCAGTTCCCATCGGCCAGCCAATTTCTGGGTGGCCCTGGGCAAATCACTGGGGCTGGGATTGGAGCTTTGGGGGCCCCCACTGGAGATGCAGATTGAGATTTATATGGGCCCTGGACACAAAGAACATTTGGGCCCCTCACGCCCTGGAGACCTGTGGCACTGCAACCAGGGGCCTATAGCCCCTCTCATTTTTTAACATGGGCATGGCAGCCTCGGGAGGCATGGCACAGAGGTAGCAGAGGCTGCACTTCGCAGCAGGGGAACTGATAAATTAGCGGTGCAGGCCTCTTCCCCAGAGGTCTGGGGGGCAGGGATATGGGCCAAGGGCTGCTCTTAGGCACCCTGGGCCCCCGTCCAGAGCAGGTGGAGAGTCTGGGGCTCCTCACAAATAGCCCAGGATCCCTGAGTGCCTATTACCACTTCCTAGCTCCGACTTCTGGCCTGGCCAAGGAGTGGAGTGTAGGGGGAAGAGGAGGAGCTGGAGGGGATGCACAGGGGGTGGGGTGGGGAGGAGAGAAGCGAGGGGGCGGGAAGGGGAAGAGAAGGAGCAGGGGTGGGGCCCTGGGGGAAGAGGAGTGGGGGGCACAGTTACAGCACCAGTGCCCCCCCCCCAACTTCTACACCGGTTCTGGCACTCCTGAATCCACCACTGCCCAACAGAGCGGCCTGGGGTCAAGTTTTCCGAAGTGCTGCACTCATACAAATCCAACCAAAGCCAACGAGGTGGGGTAGCTCAGTGCCGCTGGAAAAAGCAGCCTGAGGCATCCAAAACCAGGGTCTGATATGAAAGGTTTATCTGTCTCCAGTTGAATCGCCTCTGCGCGGTGGGAGTTACATTTGTTTATGTCAGTGAATCTTTGTATCATAAATGTTACAATTGTATATGCTTCTTCACTCCAAATGTATCAATTTATAATGATAGGTTACTATGTTTCACACATGAAAGGAGCCTCTCCCTCTGCTGATAGAGTGAGAGTGTTTTAACACGTGAAAGGGGTCTTTCCCTTTGTTGCTAAAGTAAGAAGTTTCTGTCTTTCCCTTTGTAAGAAGTTTCTGTTTGCTGTTGAAGCCCTAAAAAGATAAGAAAGGAACGTGCAGGGTCTGGGATGGGAGCCCTGGCCAGGTTCCCATCACAGCCCCCTGCATGAGAACCAGATATCCATCAGGTGATCCGCTCATAGCCACTCTATAAAAGCTGGACCCACTTGTAGCGAATTTGGAGACCTCACCTACGGGTGGACGCACTGCGTAGGGCTTCCCAATTGCTGGGATGGGCTCTCCAAATCCTCGCTGCAACCGGGGCTCCCCAGCAACTGCAGATCTGGATGATGGGAAAGTATTATTAGGGCAATTGGTGATGTATCTCTCTCTTAATCACTATAGTTGATCTTATGTAGTAATGATCAGGTGCATTGCCTTACTTATTCTTTCTATTGCTTAGAATTAGAGTATAATAAGTTTATTCTGTTATGTGTATATATCATTTCATTTTCTGTAATATTTAGAAAGAGATGGTAAAGCAACCTTGTTCTTTCTACTGGTGTCTGTGTCCTTTCTATCAACCCCTTCAATTAGCAGAACAGGGTCCAGTTTTGAAAGCAGTGATCTTAATATCTCCATGCCTCCCTCGGTCTTCTGCCCATAGGGGATTCTAGTAAGGGCGGTAATGTTTTCCCACCTCACAGGGGCTGAGGATAGATTCATTCTTGTCTGTGGGGTGTGCAGAAATTGCACTGATAAAGACCATATATGTCCTTGGATGGATTCTCTGGTGATGGTGCCAGCTATAAATACCGGACTGGAGCTCTCAGTCCTTCTCTTCAAGGCTATCAATGAGACTGGGATTGGCAAGTACTTTCCTCAGGCTTAGTTGAACTGTCTCCCACAAGGCTAAAGCAGAGCTGTGTGTATATGGCAAACAAAACCAACCATGGCACTGCCCACGCCCCTGTTGAGCGGATGAGAGACAGTCAACCACATAACAGACACTAGGCACATCACTTACTGCGCGACAGGAAGGTGCTCGGAGACTATGGGGATGGAGACGGTATAAGAACCTGAACAGAATAGAAAAGAAACCACTTTGTACTCTGCTACATGCTGGACTAAACTCTGGAGCAGGATCTGCTGGTTTCTGTGTTGCGCCAGGGATCAAGGTGATGGCAGACTGGAAATTCTGCAACAGCTTGGCGTCAGCTTGAAAGCAGAGAGTTTATCGTATTTAACTGGCAAATAACTAATACAGTTATGACAGGGTCCTGTTATTTTTATATCAAATTAAGCTACTTTTATGCTACTGGTGGCCAGAGCTGCTCTCTGACAGGTGGTAGCACCGAGGACGGCCTTTTGATTTGGGTTTCAAGCTGGCACTCAAGAGATCCAGTTCATTTCCTGGGCAGACGCCCACTCTGACATGCCACGGTACTGCAGCTGTTAGCAGAAAGGAAGGTTTTCACAGTCCAAGGGTATTTTGGAGCCTAGGCATGCCCAGGGGCAGCTGAGGCTTTTGATCTTGGAGAAGGGATGCATTTCCTTGTTCCTGAAGTCCCATAAGACTTCGGGCTCCCAAGTGCATGTGGCAGGATGGTCTTCCCCTTTAAGGGCCAGGGCTAGCCAGCTTGGTTCAGTTCTCAGACACAGCTGGGAAAGGGCCTGCTGATCCTGTGAAAGGGCTGAGAGAGATCAGGTGAAGAAGGAGCTGTAGGAAGAATGGTGTGCGGGGGTAAGTCTTGGAGCAGGTGGGGGAGAGTTGCAAAGGGCCTCTGGGGCCTGCTTTGATCAGGAGACTAACTTTGTGTTTGAAAAATAAAACTGTGCCTGGAAGGAAAGCTCGGAACAGGCTCTGGGGGAGATAGATAGACCAGCATCCTATAAAATTATGCCAACATAACTTTTAAATATAGACCAAGTCTCAGCCTTACAGGCCTTGTCTACACTAGAATTTGGAAGGTGTTAGCAGCCTAATGTAGACAAGGCAGTGAGCCTTTAACATGGATTAAACTGCCTAGGCTTTAATGTGACCATTTTCACATGTGCTAGAGGCACACTGCTTTGAGGAACAGTGTTGTGCAAGGTTTGACCTACACCATCCCTTGGCTTTGGCTATATTAGCATAAAAAAAAAAGTCCTGATTAGGTTAGGGATGAAATCCTGACCCCATAGCTGCTAAAACTCCTATTGACTTCAGTGGGACCGGGATTCCACCCAAGGTCCGAGCTAGCTCACCCCATTTTAATTAGAACTAGCTCACCCCATTTTAATTAGAACCTTTCTTCTAGCACAGATACAGGTTGATGCCCTTTACACTGATCTATCTTCTTAGCGCTAACCTTGGGGATTGTGGGAGGACCTTGACCAGCGAAACTGAGACAAAGGCAATGTTTCCAGTTCTTGTGAGGCTCCTGACATTTGGTGGTGGGTTGTTGGTTTTTGTTTGTTTTTAAACTCCAAATCCTGAAATTAGCTGAGAATCTCCGCTATCATGGAGACTGGGCGGGGAATAAAGTGACTAGGTGTCATAACTGTGGAGAAAATCTTGAAAAGTGAAGTGGGGAAGGGGAAGTGGGACACCATGAGGAAGCAGAAGGAGGAGGGTGCAACAGGGGAGGCCTCCTGATTCATACTGAGAAAGTAGGGCAATTGGCTAGTTATCTCAAGTGCCTGTACACAAATGCAAGAAGCCTGGGAAACAAGCAGGAGGAATTGGAAGTCCTGGCACAGTCCGGGAACTATGACATGATTGGAATAACTGAGACTTGGTGAAGTAACTCACACGACTGGAGCACTGCCATGGATGGGTATAAACTGTTCAGGAAGGACAGGCAGGGGCGAAAGGGTGGAGGAGTAGCACTGTATGTAAGAGAGCACTATGATTGCTCTGAGCTCCAGTGTGAAACTGAAGATACGCCAGTTGAGAGTCTCTGGGTTAAGCTTAGAAGCAAGAACAATACGGGTGATGTTGTAGTGGGTGTCTGTTGTAGACCACCAGACCAGGATGATGAGATAGATGAGGCTTTCTTCAGTCAACTAGGGAAAGTTTCCAGTTCACAGGACCTGATTCTCATGGAGGACTTCAATCACCCTGACATCTGCTGGAAGAGCAAAACAGCAGGGCACAAACAATCCAGGAAGTTTCTGGACTGTGCTGCGGATAACTTCCTGGTGCAAGTGCTGGAGAAACCAGCTAGGGGTCGTGCTGCTCTTGACCTGCTGTTCACAAACAGGGAAGATTTGGTAGGGGAAGTAGAAGTGGGTGACAACCTAGGCAGCAGTGACCATGAGATGGTCGAGTTCAGGATCCTGACAAAAGGAAGAAAGGAGAACAGCAGGATATGGACCATGGACTTCAGAAACGCAGACTTTGACTCCCTCAGGGAGCTGATGGGCAGGATCCCCTGGGAGGCTAATATGAGGGGAAAAGGAATCCAAGAGGGCTGGCTGTATTTTAAAGAAACTTTATTGAGGGCACAGGAACAAACCATCCCGATGTGCAGAAAGAATGGCAAGTGTGGTAGGCGACCAGCTTGGCTTAACAAAGAAGTCTTTGGTGAGCTTAAACACAAAAAAGAAGCTTACAAGAAGTGGAAGCTTGGTCAGATGACTAGGGAGGATTATAAAAATACTGCTCGAACATGAGGGAATGAAATCAGGAAGGCCAAAGCGCAATTGGAGTTGCAGATAGCAAGGGACGTGAAAGGGGAACATGAAGGGTTTCTACAGGTATGTTAGCAACAAGAGGAAGATTAGGGAAAGTGTGGGCCCCTTACAGAATGGGGGAGGCAACCTAGTGACAGAGGATGTGGAGAAAGCTGAGGTACTCAATGCCTTTTTTACCTCTGTCTTCACAGACAAGGTCAGCTCCCAGACTACTGCACTGGGCAGCACAGAATGGGGAGGAGGTGAACATCCCTCAATGCTGAGGGAACAGGTCCAGGACTATTTAGAAAGACTGGACATACACAAGTCCATGGGGCCAGATACAATGCACCCAAGGGTGCTGAGGGAGTTGGCTGATGTGATTTCAGAGCCATTGACTATTATCTTTGAAAACTCGTGGCAACAGGGGGAGATGACTGGAAAAAGGCAAATCTAGTGCCCATCTTCAAGAAAGGGAAGAAAGAGGATCCTGGGAACTATAGGCCAGTCAGCCTCACCTCAATCCCTGGAAAAATCATGGAGCAGGTCCTCAAGGAATCCATTTTAAGGCACTTAAAAGAGAGGCAGGTGATCAGGAACAGTCAACATGGATTCACCAAGGGCAAGTCGTGCCTGACCAACCTGACTGCTTTCTATGAAGAGGTGACTGGTTCTGTGGATGAGGGGAAAGCACTGGACGTAATATACCTTGACTTTAGCAAAGCTTTTGATACGGTCTCCCACGGTATTCTTATCAGCAAGTTAAAGAAGTATGGGTTGGATGAATGGACTATAAAATGAATAGAGAATTGGCTAGAGCAAAGGGCTCAGTGAGTAGTGATCAATGGCTCCATGTCTAGCTAGCAGCCGGTCACAAGCGGAGTGCCCCAGGGGTCGGTCCTGGGGCCGGTTTTGTTCAACATTTTCATTAATGATCTGGAAGAGGGGGTAGATTGCACCCTCAGCAAGTTTGCAGATGACACTAAGCTAGAGGGAGTGGTAGATACCCAGGAAGGGAGGGATAGGATACAGAAGGACCTAAACAAATTGGAGGATTGGGCCAAAAGAAATCTGATGAGGTTCAACAAGGACAAGTGCAGAGTCCTGCAGTTAGGACAGAAGAATCCCATGCACAGCTACAGACTGGGGACTGAGGAGCTAGGCAGCAGTTCTGCAGAAAAGGACCTGGGGGTTACGGTGGATAAGAAGCTGGACATGAGTCAGCAGTGTGCCCTGATTGCCAAGAAGGCTAATGGCATATTGGGCTGCATTAGTAGGAGCATTGCCAGCACATCGCAGGAAGTGATTATTCCCCTCTATTGGGCATTGGTGAGGCCGCATTTGGAGTATTGTGTCCAGTTTTGGGCCCCCCACTACAAAAAGGGTGTGGAGACATTGAACAGAGTCCAGCAGGGGGCAACAAAAATAATCAGGGGGCTGGAGCACAAGACTTATGAGGAGAGGCTGAGGGAAGTAGGCCTGTTTAGTCTGCAGAAGAGAAGAATGAGGGGGGATCTGATAGCAGCCTTTAACTACCTGAAAGGGGGTTCCAGGGAGGATGGAGCTAGGCTGTTGTCAGTGATGGCAGATGACAGAACAAGGAGCAACAGTCTCAAGTTGCAGTGGGGGAGGTCTAGGTTGGACATTAGGAAAAAGCTTTTTCACTAGGAGGTTGGTGAAGCACTGGAATGGGTTACCTAGGGAGGTGGTGACATCTCCATCTTTAGAGGTTTTTAAGATGAGGCTTGACAAAACCCTGGCTGGGATTATTTAGCTGAGGTTATGATATGAAAGGATTATATGTATCTAGTTGAATCGGCCTCTGCACGGTGGGAGTTACATTTGTTTATGTCAATGAACCTTTGTGTCATAATGGTTACAAATGTATCAATATGCTTGTTCATTCCAAATGTATCAATTTGTAATAATAAGTTACTATGTATAACACATGAAAGGAGCCTCTCCTTCTGCTGATAGAGTGAGAGCGTTTTAACATATGAGAGGGGTCTTTCCCTTTGTTGCTGGAGGAAGGAGTTTCTATCTTCCCCTTTGGAAGAAGTTTCTGCCTTTCTCTTTGTTGCTAAAGGAGGGAGTTTCTGTCTTTCCCTTTGTAAGGAGTTTCTATCTGCTATTGAAGCCCTAAAAAGATTAGAAAGGAACGTGCAGGGTCCGGGATGGGAGCCATGGCCAGGTTCCCATCACAGCCCCCTGCATGAGAACCAGATATCCATCAGGTGATCTGCACATAGTCACGTACACCTGTTTTTTCACTCTATAAACCTGGACCCACTTGTAGCGACTTTGGAGACCTCACCTATGGGTGGATGCACCGCGTAGGGCTTCCCAATTGCCGGGAAGGGCTCTCCAAATCCTCGCTGCACCCGGGGCTCCCCAGCGACTGCGGATCTGGATGATGGTAATGTATTAATAGGGCAATTGGTGATGTATCTCTCTTAATCACTATAGTTGATCTTATGTAGTAATGATCAGGTGCATTACCTTACTTATTCTTTCTATTGCTTAGAATTAGAGTATAATAAGTTTATTCTGTTATGTGTATATATCATTTCATTTTCTGTAATATTTAGAAAGAGATGGTAAAGCAACCTTGTTCTTTCTACTGGTGTCTGTGTCCTTTCTATCAACCCCTTCAATTAGCAGAACAGGTTAGTCCTGCTTTGAGCAGGGGGTTGGACTAGATGACCTCCTTAGGTCCCTTCCAATGCTAATATTCTATGATTCTAAAATATGACCTGAGTGTAATGGACAGGCTTACAATTCAGAGGGCAAAGAAAGAGCCTCAAATGTATTAAAGATATCATGATGTCTGAGCACCTGGGGTTGGTAACACTGAAACTTCATGTCATGATCAGTGAAGGTGTAATGCTTTTCCCTTCTCGCATTAGCCATGCTGTGGATAAGCATGATTTGAGAGAAGTCTAGGAAATGGGAAGTGAAACCAGGTGTTTCCGTGGGTGGTTACAGTGTGATGCAAGCTCTAGGGGGCCAGCTGCTGCTTTGTGTGAGGGCTCTGGTTGCAATTGCATTTTTAAGACAAACACAGTCTCACCTCCTCCGTACAGATACCCTGATTCTCCAGTATATAATACAGCCTCCATCTAAAATTCTCCACGGAAAGAGTTTGGCACACAGGGCATGCCCCCAACGGACAGCACCTTAAAAGGATTGTGTGCTGTAAGCTCTCCCGTTTGTCTAGATGGATGCTAGCAGAGGAGCTGGCTCCAGCGCAACTTGTCTCTGGCCTGGTCTACACTAAAAGGTCACTCAGGGGTGGGAAAGATCCACACTTTGGAGTGCGGTAGTGTGTAGACCACTCTAGGTCCGCAGAAGATTTCCTCCATCAATATAGCGATGTTAAATAGTGTCTTACCTCGTCCAGCGTCAGAACCTGCTCCTGCCTTAATTTCCCTCCCACCCCAATGAAGGGAAGCACCACTCCTCTCTTCTTACCCTCGTTTATTAAGAGTTTGACTCAATACCCCAACCTACCTCTTACAAGAAGCCCCACCTTTGGGCTAACAAAAGGTGATGCCTGCTCACTGGCCCAAATGCCACCCATTATCTGGGAGGCAGATGACCAGCAATAGGCGGAGCTGAGCCCTAATGTTTACACTGAGGGAAACTGAGGCAGGAGCAGGTTCTGACACTGGACAAGGTAAGACACTATTTAACACCTGCCTTGGTTGCTTTGGGACAAGTGTGTGTGGACACTCTTCTATTGGATTAAGAGTTTCCTGTTCTGATAACATTTAATCTTTTTTTTAAAAAAAAAAAAGTTAGGCTGAGTTCCACAGATTCTCTAGACTTTAAGTGTAATTTTCAAGAGCACTCGTGTTGAACGAACTCTGCTCCCATTTAAATAAATGGTCTCAACCAGCAAACAAACAACAAAAGCAAAACAAAAAATACACTAGAGGCCAGTGCTGAGCACTTCTGAAAGCTACATCCTTTCCTTGTAGCCCTCTGGTGGACTGAAGTCCACTGACAGCGTTATCTTCCTGAGTCTGCAGACA
Source organism: Mesoclemmys tuberculata (assembly GCA_007922155.1). Classification (NCBI taxonomy): domain Eukaryota; kingdom Metazoa; phylum Chordata; order Testudines; family Chelidae; genus Mesoclemmys; species Mesoclemmys tuberculata. The sequence goes on from ML675613.1 coordinate 4,852,448, forward strand.
GTCGGAAACAAAAGGCTCCTCTACGGGGCATTAACATCCAAACCTCATGGCCAAGATTTTCAAATGCTCCGTGCTCATCGCTGACTTGACTTCACTTAGCTGAGAAACCTAAATGAGGAGGAGGCCACGGCTTGGGGAAATCCTGGCCAACGATGGCAGGTCAAACATCAGCATTGTCAGCTATTCACTGCTGATCATGTTCAAAGACCTCTTCGGTTCATGTGCTTATCTGCTGTGGTGGGCTATCACCCAGGGTGAAGACTGACTCAGTGAGTTTTTGCTTTCTCTACATCTCCCTGGGGCCACTGAAGGGTTGATCCCCACGAAACGTTGCCCAGCACTTTGTTTGGTCTAATTTAAATGTCCCACGAGCTGGGCTTCCACCACATCTCTAGGCCATGACCCAGGAGACCTCTTGTTTTTAGGACACTTTTCCTGATTTGTCCAACCTAAACTTCCCTTTTCTAAATGCTATCCCTTTATTCCTCATTATAACCAGGATGAAAAGGGGATGGCAGCCACCAAAGAAGGGGCAAGAGAGGAGGCAGGAAGGGTGTGGGGAAGTGGGAATTTCTGTGGTGTTTTTTTTTTTTTGTTTAAAGAATCCTATGTGTGTCTCATTTTCCCCTATGTACTGCAGGGTTATGTAGGGGATGGGTAAGTGCTGCCTGCTGAGGACTTCTGGGGGCACACCTGGACAGGGACAAAGAGAGGTCAGCAGCAGGACAGGGTTTGGGACTCTGTGCTGACCAGGAGGGACCATGCTGTAACTTTCTTTTCTCTGGGCTAATCAGACTTCCTATGCTGTGTTCCAAACTCTTCTGCTTTACAACGCTGGCTGCAGGTCACTGCAGAGCCTGACAGAGGAGGTGCATTACTGCCTAAGACTGTACAAGACTGTCTGTCTCAGTTACATTGTGAGCTCCATGCAGTGAGTGTGAAGCAAGGGTGCTGAAGGACCAGAGGTCCAACCTAAGGAGCTGGTGAAGCTGCGTGGCTTGCCCTGGAGGAAAAGTCGGGCCTCAAAGGGGTCTGGCTTACTGAAGAGGTGGTCGTCCCAGAGATTGTTCCAAAGCTGGGGCCATTGCACTGGTCCTGTGGGTCTGTGACCGAGGGTAATAAGGGAAGCTGCGTCAGGGTCACCGAGGCTGATAGTCCTTGTCTCACGGCAGGGGTCCATTCCCACAGACCCCAGTTGCTGCTGCTACATCTTGCCTTTATTTTGAAAATCAAATGTTAATAAATATAGTCTTGACCCAAACCAGTCACCTCAAACTAACCCAGTCAGTTAGCAAAACACGCGTGTCACTAGGGGTCGCAATCAAGGCAGAAGAGAGCCACCCCCGATACAGGAACATATTCTGCCTCTTATTGGGCACTTGTCAGTAACTTCTCTCACTGTCCTTCAGAGGCTTTCTGATCACGTGGGCACTTGTTCTGCGAACAGGCCCCGCTGCCGTTCAGCTGCTCAGTTGGACCCACCATCTGCAGACTGTAGCTGCTGCTTTTGGTGTCTCTTTCATACAGTGACTAGACGGAATGGCAGGAAAACCTACCCACACTATTCTGGATGGCCTCAAGAAACAGAAAACCCACATGGATGCTGGCTTTCTTAGATATCTTCTGACCCTCCCAGCTGGTCATGACGCACGATCTTAGTGCAGATGGTGTGATGCTGATAAGCCAAGTGCCAGCTCTGGCCAAGGTGCAGGCAACAGCCTAGAACGGACAATCTCACAGCTGGAAGCCAGCCCAGATCACTGGTGTGTTGGTAGAGTTCCAAGCAGATGTTACAGTGTATAAGAATGTGCTTAGCATTTAATCCTAATGAAAACCTGATGGGACATTGCATGCGTTGTTTTCACTTGTCTGTACCCTATTAATAATGGAATAGCAAACATTTGCCTTGTATGTACCCCCGTAACTAAGTGACCCATCAAACGAGCATTCCTCTCTCCCCATCATGAAAGAAAGGATGTGCGTAGGGGTCCTCCTGCCAGCTTGGCTTTTGTGAGCAAAAGCTGTAAGTATAGACACAAGGAAAAAGTCTTCATCTCTTGGCTGTTTGGATTCTAACAGGGCAGACTAACTGAATGAGAAGATAGAGATCTTCAGAGTTATTCTGGTTTGCCTGGAAATGCTTCTGGGAAACTGGCTCAATACGACATCTTTTGAAAAGAATATCTTTTGAAATTCTAGACCGTGGCTCACCTGTACATGTATCTTTACCTGCTTTAACCTCTCAGTAACTCTCATTCCTTTTTCTTAGCTAAGAAACCTTTAGTTAGTTTACTACAGAACCATCAGTGTTTTCTTTGGTCTGAGATTTGGCATGTAAGTAAGTGATCAGTTACCACATAGTCCAGCTTGCCTGGATGGCAAGATAGGCTGGAATGTCTAGAGGGACTGTCTGTGACTCCATGATAAGAATAATGTAATACTTTGGGATTTCACATTTGTTCATGGGTTGGTGAAATCTAATTAGAGACGATCCTGCTGGTAAGGTTGTCTACCCTGCTTTTTGACAGTCTGTCCTGTTGTGAGCCATTCCACAAAGCATGACAGACAGTATAATTTGTTACCTTGGCAGCTTGCCAGTCACTTTACAATTTGACACTGTTTCCCGCTCGCAACGGAGATCAGCACTGGGCATTCTTACCAGGGTGTCTCTCCTTTTTTTAGGTTCCTGGCATATTGCTCTTTTGTAACTAGTTTGGGGCTGTCTTTGGCTCAAAAAGTTTGTTAGACGTTGGCCCTACAGTTTTTGTCCTCCTGCCCACGGTACTTGAACTGGTGATTCTCCTAAATCACTGAGAGAGGTGCTGTAATATTCTAACAGTATTACATCATGGATTAGTTTTATCCACCCGGACTTCCTGAATTAAAGCTTTTTTAATTTGTGATGGCTGCTCTGCTAACTCATTTGGTTGTGCCTAGCGAGTGCGTAACATGCATGCTTAAGCAAAGAGAGCTGCTTAAATGAGTTACTCGTGAACCCTGGGCCGCTACTTCTTAAACTCACCTGGAATCCCACAGTGAGCAAAGTGAGTTTTACAACATGCCGTTACATTTCTGCTGATGTGCTGAGCAATTGCTTATTGCAAAACCATCTATGCCGTAAGCGTTCCTGTTTCATTCATAGGTGCTGGCATATGGCTGGCAGAACTATCAGGAATCTTGTATGGTTTTAGTTGCCCTTTTGCATTCTGCTACCAGTACTGATCACAGATTTCACCCTTGAACACCACATTTTCAACAGCAGCATTCATGCCTAGAAAGAACAAAACTTTGGGCTCTGTCCTTGCATATCTCAGTGCCCAGAGGCACTGAAATCCTTTGTACAAGATCTCATATGTAGCAACTTTCTTTAGATAGTCTCAACGGATTTGTGCCTGGGATTTTTGTTTCTTGTCCAGCTAGAATGATTCCCTCAGGGCTGTTGTAAGATGGGGTTGGTTGTCCACTCTTGTTTCAGAAATGGATAGTATTTGGGTCTGTGGACTTCTGATTCCTCTCCCTGCGGCTCCTTGCTTTCTCTACAAATGGGTGCTGTGAGAGCATGTCTATTCCCAGGAGCTTCTTACAGGGCCTGTCTCTACTTCCAGGTACAGTCCTCCTTTAGAATAACTCCAGCCTATGGCTGTCACATGCAGGGGAGTCTGCCTGGCCCAGTCCTCCTAGAAGGGTCTGAACACACACCAGTGGCAGAGTCCTAGCTTTGTTTTTGGACACGGCTGGCTCCCAAGTTCTTTATCTGGCTGTGCAACCACCTACTTCTCCAGCATGAATCACAGCTTCCTTCCTTTGGCAGCCCCAAAGGGCCGATATGGCAGGGATCACGGAGATACTGCCTGGCCACATCCGCTTTTCCCCAGCTGCACCCTCCACGCTGTCCATGGAGGGACAAAAGGGCAGAGGAGCTGGTATGAGGGGACCTCCAACATTGCAGGGAGCCCTCCGTGGCTGGCTGCAGGCCCTCTGGGGTGCCTCACGCTACTGCCATGGTGTAAAGCAGATGCAGCTCAGCCCAGGAGTCTGCATTTAGCAAGAGGAAGGGGAGGGGGCTGGCCTCATGGAGAGGCCTGACTCATCCACTTTCCTATGTGCAAGTTGACTGAGAACAGATCAGTATTTTGGCAGCCGGTGGAGGTGACTTCCCAGAACAGCTCTTGCAAAATCAGATCCAGCTGTCCCCTGAGGTGAAACAGCCAGCGCTGAACAAACAAACACATTTCAAAGGCTACACAGAAACTGGCCATTGGGATGGAGGCTGGGGGGCAGAAGGGAGAGGGAGATGCAAGAAACCTCTTCCCGCATGCACAAGAGCCAATCACAGTTGCTGTGCAGGGCCTGCTCCCTCCATGCACCCCTGTGAGTGCACATAGCCCCTAAGACACCCCCCCCGCCCCCGCCCACATGCTTCCTCGGAGTGGAGCTGCTGCCCCCGGTGCCTCTAAGCCGCATTCCACAGCTCTAGCCTGGCGTGGAGCATGCTCAGACGTAGCTGGGCAGGTCCTATGTCAGCAAACTTCCAGAGATGCTAGAGGAACCAGTCCGTGCTTGCTTCAGCTGCTGTGGTATCTAAGAGCAGAGTCCACATTTCACCAAGCACTGCGATGGTCCAGCTGGCAGCATGGGCAGGTTTAGGATTGATTACAGGCATGCAGTGCTGCCCCTCTGCCCCAAGCAGCTAGGCAATATTCAGAGGCTCTTGTTTTGTTTTTTTAGGAGGAGAAATTGCCGATAGGACTTTGGTGCAATCCTGTTTATTTACAGAATGCAAGCTCTTTTGTCCCTGAACATAGCAGGACCAAACAGTAGGCAGTTTCCTTGCTCAGAAATCTCCAAGTCAAATCTTCCAGCCAGTCCTGTGCCCCAACGAGCTGTCTCTGCTCTGCCTCAGGGCCGTAATCAAGACTGTTTCCCTTGTTGTCCATTAGCTTTTTTTGTCTTTCTCCTGACTTTCTACCCCTATCATGCACATTGTCTAAAAATTCCCTAATTCCTGTATTGCGGCTGGTCTCAGGGAAACCCTGCAGTCCACACAGTTTAGTTTCTTAGAACCAGGGCCTTGGGTGGTGAGTTCTATTGTTTCTAGCTATCGCTACAGTAAATGGGCTTAATTGCTCCTTAGCCTGAAAGGTGCTTAGCACACCCACCAGCTTTAACTAGTTCTGGGGTTGTCTGTAGACCAAAGACCCACTAGATGACAGCTGCTGCTAATGCCTTCCAGCATAAAACAGCTTAGACGTGATGGTTTTCAGGCAGATTTGACCATGCTGAATCAAGACCTTACCCAACCAGTAACAAATGTAAAAATGCAGAGGAAACCCTTGGTGGAAAGAGATGCTTTCCACCGTCTCTCAGACGTCACAGGAGCACAGGCGAAACTTTGGTGGGGTGAACTGATTACACTTCACCACTCACGGCAAAGGGCTGATAAGGCATTTTAGCCAGAAATGCACTGGGGTGGAGTGGGGGGAAGAAATCTTCTTGTTTGTTACCAATCTCCTGTGATGACTCAGCGGATGCATTCAGACTCCAGGTCTTTGTCTACGCGTGGTGCTGGCGGTTGAGGAAATGATTACCTTTTAAAGGTCGGCTCCCTCATCTGATGCCAATGTAATGACTTTGCCCCCTTCCCACAAAGCAGTGGGGTGCATTTACTCTTGCGGTAAAAAGAGGTGAAAGGCTCTGAATTTGGTGTTTTACATTGTTTCTTCATCTACAATGGTCTTTGACAACACTTGTTTTACTAATTACGTATATAAATTAGAGCTTCTCCTATCATCAACTAGGGACTGCCTCTCAGGGAGGTGGATTAACTGTGCTGAGGGGAGAAGATCTCCATGCTATACTTGAAGTTAAATCCCGGCAGCTGGGAATTGGCTAGAGAAAGTACGCTATGAAATCCCCGTTTTATACTGCACCATCTCCACGGTACCTGGATGCCTTGGGAAGTGTGGAAAGCTGGTCAGGGGCAGAGGCTGGAGCTGGAGTAGAGGCAGGCTTGTAGTTTCTGCTTTGCTGTTTCTCAGTCTGCTGGTCCCAGAGCAGGAAGAGATGAATGCAGAACTATGGCAGGGAAAGCCCTCAGGCCCAGCTTGGACTGGGAGGCTTTGGGGTAGAGTGGGTAACACTGTTGGACTGAAAAAAGGAGCAAAATGAAGGTTGTTCCTTTGACAAGACCATCTTCCTCTTCCCTGTTCAGTGGAGTTAGGTCTGTCCACACTAGACTCTCGTGCCTTGAGTTAATTGAGTGCCAGTTATGTCTAGGGGCAAACGTCTAGTGGAGATGTAACCCACTGGTCAGTCAGTGTTACAGTTCCCCGCTGGGCCAATCTGCAGAGGATGTGAGTCTTTCACAACCCCAGCTGGCGAGCTTTAGCTCAAGCTGAGGCAGCTTCTGCTTTAGCCCTGGAGATCCCTGCTGCGTCAGCCAAGATGGCAACTGTCATAGGGAAAAGCCAGAAGTTCACAGGGCAGAAAGCACGATTGACCAGAGAGGGATTCCCACATGGCCTTGGGAATGTCCTGACCTGTGACTATAACCAGCCTTTTCTCAGCCTCCCGCTGGTGGGGACAGCCAGCTTGCTCCATTGGCTGCATCACTCCTGGCACGGCCTATGAGCAGGCTGACTGGGTACCATCTGAGAGTGGTGAAGAATTGCAGGGAGAGGAGCTTTTCTTCTGACACTGAACAAGGAGCTTTGTCAGCATCAGAAAAACAATCCTCGCCCTGCAGCTAATTTCTGCCTCTCCCCAGCCTCCTGGGGCTTCCTGCTATAGCGCTAAAGGCGCAGCACCCCTAGCCTTGGGAGGGCTGTCACCTGTTGGGGGGCTGTCTAAAAGTTGGGGGCAAGGAGGAATGTAATTGCTCTTCTCTTTTCCCCCTGCCCTTCTTCCCTCTTCAGTAGGAAGAACAAGAATATATAACAGGAAGGGGCACTGTGGCATGGGTTCTGCTGTTCTCCCCTGCCTCGTTACTCTATGCCTATCCCTTTCCTGCAGGCCCTCGCCGTGTTATCTTGAAGAAGCCTCTCCCACTGCCACCTCTGGCAGAGGTGGAGTTGTTATGCTGAGGGGACAGCTTCCAGCTGGGGTCAGGAAAGTAACGAACAGCACAGCTGGGTTGGAGCAGTGTTTGGGTATTTGCTTTCTTCAGCTTGGCGGGGGAATAAGTGGCACAGAGGGTTCAGTGTGCTGATCCGGTCTCAGAATGTCAGTTCTGTAATAAACAATAGTTAATAATTTATCCATGGGCCTCCGGGCACCCTAACAACAAATGACTGGAAAACCTGATTTATCCTAGATCAGACAAGATGCCAAAACAGGGCTAGAACAGGTCAACCACAGTGCCACTCAGCTTACAGCTGCCAAACTACCCTGCCTGTTCTCCAACAGGCATCTTTCCCTGGTTGGGTTCAACGGTTTAAAACTCTAGACACTTTAATCCCATGAGAAATTCCCCAGCTGTCTTTAAAACTGATCGTTTTCTCAACACGCCCCTGGTCTCAACGCCAGGATGCCAGCAGCGGCTGTTCTGCAGATACACGAAAGGCCAGATAACGGCTTATCCTGCGTGCCAGCACTAGGGAGCAGAGGAGATGCAAGGCAGGCCTTGAAACTCACTATCTTTTCATGAGTGGGGGGAAGGGCGTTGGACTCTGCGGATCCACACTGTTCCCGACTCTGGCTGGGAGGGGGCAGGAAGTGGGTGAAGTCTAATTCCGCGCCCCCCCCCCCATGTGCCCAGTGGAATAGTTAGGACAGCATGGAGGGATGTGTATGTAGCAACAGGTAAAGACTCGGCTTACTCCTGCCTTGGGGCAGCAGGGCGTCTGGGAGAAGGCTTGTGAATCCTTGAGTCCCATGCTGCTCCAGGGGCAGAGAAAGGAGGTGTCCCTGATTACTACAGGCTAGCCCACAAACGGAATCTAGCTCAAAGAGGGGGGCTAACTAGCGTCAGAGTTTCCATTCTCGCCGAGCACGCGTCGGTGTTTCTGAAAACAAGTCTGCCCCACGTGAGGTGCCTAGCAACTCCAAGGAGTCACTGGGAGCTGCTGCTCAGTGTTTCTGAAAACCAGGCCCCAGCTGGGCTCCCGAAATCGGCTGCTCTTGGAAATGCAGATGCAATAGCATGAGACTCAACTGCTCCCTCAACTGCAAGCCGCTCTGAGCCTTGTCCTTAGCACAGCGATATCTTCCTCCCCCACAAGAACGTTGGGGCCCAGCCAGTCAACTCTTCTCACAATTCCCTAAGCTTTGAAGCCAAGCAGTCAACTGTTACCATCTGCACAGGGGGTTTAGAGGTTTTATTGGAAGCTAATGTTTCAAAATAACAATACAGGGTTTAGACCACAAGAGCAAGAGACATCCAGGCGGGGGTACAGGCTATCGGTGGGTACAGAGTCGTTGGGGGTCAGGGAGCAGAACGAGATCATAGCCCGTGGTGTCCTGGAGGGGGTGAAAAGCAGGGGTTACGGTGCAGGAGACATAACAGTGATGGGGAAACATTGCACGTTACAATGATCGCATGGGGTGTGGAACAGGGTGAACGCGTAAGTTCGTAACGACGCGGCGTCCCCCATGGGGTTCGTGAGGTGGTGGGAGCATGTTGAGAGTTCACAGATAATTACCTCAGCCTCTAGCCACCAGACTGTCTTTGGCTTTCCTCTGAACCAGAGCCTGGGCCAAAATGCTCGCTGAACTTTGGGGAAGTTTGGATCTGGATTCAAATTTCATGGCTGGGTCCTATATCTCCAGTGGCCTGAACTGAAGGCTGGGATCCCAAAGTTTGGGTTGGGCTTCCCATTGCAGGCCTGGCCCTATTTCTCTCCACTGGGCTGACCCAAAGTCCTGGCTCCGAATCCCCTCTGAAGCATCATATCCCCACTTGACATGGGGAGCCAGGACTGCACAAGAGGCAGGCCAATGGAGCATTGGACCTGGGGACTATAACATAAAAATAGAAGAGCTCCTGCCTCATTCACTGAGTCCCACGCACGGTACTGCTGCCTGAACTGCTTGGGGTCAGGCAACCCATCCATCAACTGCAAACAGGACAATGGTAATTGAATCCAATCCCAGGTCTCCTGGGAAACCCCGATGACCTGTTCTGCCAGCGAGTACAGGCTTGGAAGTAACAGGAATAAAGCAATCCTATGCAGCAGGATGTGTATGATGGCCTGATAGGACATGCCTTTGCCAAGTTTAGTTGGACGTGTTCCTGGAGGTTTCATCACATGACATAATCTTTAATTAAAGATTAATCTTTAATTTTTGGAGCCTCCAGGACAATGCTGGTGGGTTGGCAACCGCAAGAGGCTGAATTCCAGTAACTCCCAGGCACAGCGTTGCTAGGCCAAAATGTACGCCCATGAGAAATATTAACTCTTAAGGCAAACCCTGCTAGCCAAAGAAGTGCTCTGAAGATAAAGGGACTTGCTGAACTCGGGATCAGGAAAATGACTTCAGAATAGCTGTTTGAAGGACAAAAGATTTTTTTCAGTCAACTTCGTTCGAAGAGATCGGCTCCGTTTCGAACACCGAGCTGGAACTTGCTTCAAAGAGGGGCAGTGTGGCAGTGTCCTGGGCGACTCCAAATGTGGCTGCACACAAGATGGCTGATCCGTGGACCTGAGTCATCCGGTCCCATGAAAACACTCCCTCCTTCCAGCCCCCTCGCCCTGAAGAGGGCGCCAGGGCAGAGAACTGGAGTGAGGATCCCCTCGCAGCCTTCCTCCTTATTCCATCACGGAGAGAGGGATTCGTCCTCCTGCAGGGCCCATCCCCACACCTGGTGGATCTGCAGCAGGCCAGGATCTGCGCCTCTGCAATGGCTCTAGCCCCTGGCAGGCTCAAACCAGCCCCTAGCAACTTGGCTCCTGTGGGGCCATGCTGCCGGGGGCTCCCTGGGGTGGGGGCTCAGCAGGATTTTCCCTGTCCTTGTAGCTGTAGGCTGATGTGAGCCATGCTAAGGCTGGGCCCTGGTGTTGAAAGCAGGGAGTCTATCTTACCGGTGCTCCCAGTTCCCCCCCCTTACTGGGGTCAGGCAGCATGGAAGAGGGAGCTGGCTTATTCAAATGCAGAAGGGACAAGAGCTGGACTTGGGGAGGGGAGAGGGCAATGCATTGGAACACGGAGGGGAAGAGGGAATTTACCTAGGACTCGAGGCTGGCAGAGGGCAGGTGGTAGAGAGAAAAACAGATTGGGAGCTGCGCTGGGGAGACTGGGATTGGGAGATTGTAGATTTCTAAGACCAGGAGGGACCCTTACATCATCTCTCATCTCCTGAGAGGAGACCGAGACTGGCTGGACAAGGAGAGTGGGAGACAAGGGAAACATGGGGTACAGGGAACCTGTGGGTGGAGGGCTAAAATCAGAGCTAGCAGTGAACCCAACGACTGGGACCCCATGGGATTGCATGGACAACCTTAATTCTGGCATTTGCTAACTTTGCAACCTTCATGCCTGCATGTGTGTAAACTTCAAGGTCTAGCGCTGGCCAGCTGCGCGCATGGGTGAAGAAGAGGAGATGGGCATGGAGTGTGTTCTCCACGCGTGTGACTATGCCCACTTGGTGAGGCGCTGTCCTTCTCTGGTGGTGGCGAGGCCTCCTTGAGGGTGAGGAGCCTGCTTCAGCGTCAGCTAGCAGCCAAGATCAGGGGGCTGGAGCACAAGACTTATGAGGAGAGGCTGAGGGAACTAGGCCTGTTTAGTCTGCAGAAGAGAAGAATGAGGGGGGATTTGATAGCAGCCTTTAACTACCTGAAAGGGGGTTCCAGGGAGGACGGAGCTAGGCTGTTCTCAGTGGTGGCAGATGACAGAACAAGGAGCAATGGTCTCAAGTTGCAGTGGGGGAGGTCTAGGTTGGACATTAGGAAAAAGTTTTTCACTAGGAGGGTGGTGAGGCACTGGAATGGGTTCCCTAGGGAGGTGGAGGCATCTCCATCTTTAGAGGTTTTTAAGCTGAGGCTTGACAAAACCCTCACCGGGCTGATTTAGCTGAGGATAGTCCTGCTTTGGGCAGGGGGTTGGACTAGATCCCTCCTGAGGTCCCTTCCAACGCTAACCTTCTATGATTCTAGAGCAAGCAGCAAAGGCTCCGGCAGCGAGATCCAGAAATCTTAGGTTCAATAGCTGCTGATGACGCAGCTGGGGTGGGGCAGGGCAGGGTCGTTCCCGGTGCAGCAGAGGAATAAGTCTGGCCATAGAGAAGCGCTTCGGAATGGAAAGGCCTGAGTCCTGGAGCTCAGCTCTGGATCCAAACTTTCCCAGAACGACCGGGGGTTCCTCTCGCCTCCCATAGGTGTGAGCGAACCTTCTCCCTTCGTCCGTGCTCCCATTCAGCCCACACCAATAGCAGCACGTGCTCGTTTAGTCTCCTAGGCACAGCCCCACTTCTGTAGGGCAGGCCTTTGATCAGGATGTAACAGGCTCTGGGTTGCTGGATTCCCAGCGGCTGCCAGCTCGAGCGTCTCCGTTGTGCCTGCCATGGTCGCTGCACCCCTGCTGTGACTGGAGGGGCAGCCCCCGGCTGGGAGCACAAGGGCCCTCGTGTGGCATGTCAGTCCCCTAGTGAGCACCCTGTGTCTAACCCATGCTCCCTCAGGCCTGCTCACACTCCTGGCTGCTCCCCTCCGGTAGCCTGAGCCCACTGACCCGAATGTTGGAGGAAGCGAGAAGCCCCCCACTCCTCCTCTCCTCTTCCCCCTCCCCCGCCATTTGGAGCCATGCTGGCGCTTTGAGAATTGTGGCCGTAAAGAATAAGCCTGTTTACAAGAAAGACAGGAACGTTTATTGAATCACAGTACCCGCGGCTCGTTCTAGTCCAGATCGCTCTCCCAGCTCCCATCTCCACGTGGACGCGGCGTGGGACGTCGCCCGCAGCACAGCAGCCGTCCTTCGCCTCAGTCCCTGGCCCGGGGAGCCCACACAGTCTCCTCATGCCAAGAAGGGCTGGCTCCCATCACGCCCCTCGGCAGGGCCCTTCCAGGCAGGCAGTGAGCAGCCCAGCTGATGCCAACCTCTCTCAGCAGGAGGAGGAGGAAGGAGAGCGGTGTGGGGTGGATCCCATTCAGGCAACGTGGTGGCGCCCTGGAACGAATCCCTGTGCCTCAGCCTGGAAAGGAGGAATGGGGAGAGAGCTTCTCCAAGGATGAGCATGCCAGCTGTGTGTAGGGCAACCGTTGCAGTACCATGCTGCGGCCGGAAGGAGGGCACTGCTCCTTCCCCAATTCACGAGACAGGAGCAGGTGGCCAGGTACCAGTAGCAAGCGGAACTGGAGAGGGAGGGCTGAAGTGTAGGAAGCTGTGGCAGGGGAAGCCGTGCCTGGGGGTGTGTAATGGTCAGGCCGGCTCCCCTCCTCAACCGGCTGCGGTAGTTCTAGCCTCAGTAAGGCCTGTGTTTTGTGGCAATGATGACACCGGTTGCCAGTAGGATGATGATGATAGTGAGGAACAGGAGGGACAGGGTCAGGGCCAGGATGTTCAGGCACTTGGCGGTGGAGCCGTAGCTGCTTGCCCCACTGTTGTCACCAACGACTTTACGATCCCTGGCCTGGAGGAAGACAAATACAGCGTGTGATCCCTGTGCTTGGGGCCAGGGTGCGTGAACCTTAGGGCACATGGTCTCAGGGCCCTCCCAGGCATGGGGTGCACAAATTTCCCGGCACTCAGGCAGGGTGTGTGCCAGTGTATGACTCAGGTGTATGACTCTCAGGGCCTGGGCCTGTGAGAACCTTAGGGGGCTGGCTAGGGGCGGGAATCTAAAGGCCCTCAAGTATCAAGTGCTGCCAGGAAACACGTCTTTCAAGGGCAGACATAAAGGAACAGGAAACGCCCCAGAAACCCAGGGCTGACAGGAGGGAGAGAGTCTGTTATGGTCTCACAAATGTCCTTTGTTACAGAGGGGCTGAGTGCTTGCTCAGCCTACAGCGTGTGGGGGGGGCCTGTCGGGTCCCCATGGCCTTAGTTAGAGCCTTACAAAGTCACACGGGGGCTTATCTGTGACCCCCAGATTTGTAATGGGAGAAGTGCAGCACCCATCAGCCCTGGGGTCCCTGTGCCTTTAGACTCAGCCCCCTTCTGTCTCCCAGCAGTGGGGTTCCCCATGTCCAAGGCTCAGCCCCTTGGTTCTGGTTCTCTTCCCCCTTTTAAGGCAGTTCTATGAGCCATAGCACCTCTTTTTCCCATCCACGTGTCGCTAGAGGAGTTTGCCTCTCCTGCCCTGCCCCCTCACTATTAGCACTCAGCCCCCCATGGGATCCCCGTGCTCCGGACCGTCTTTGCCGTTCTAATAGTCTCTCATCCTGGAACAGCGACTCCTCCTTATTCAGGCAGCCTCTGGCAGAAAGAGGTTCCCGGGGGGGAGCGCTGTATGCTTCATCTAGCCAGGAGTGGGCGAGGCAGCTGCTGCTGGGGACGGAGGGTGCGGGGAGAGGAAAGGGGTGTTGTGAAGGTTACAAGGCTGGAAAGTTGCTACTAACTTTGTCCAATCCCAGGACCAAGGGGTGATTTAGCCAGGCTGCAGAGAATCCCGGCCTGGCAGAGAGGAACCCTCTCAACCCAGCCTGTGTAGCCGCAGCTACTTCACCTGCGGGGGGGGGGGCAGAAAAAGGGGAAGCCCGAGGAATCGGCAGCTGCGGCAGGGATCAGAGGGGCAGGCCATGGCGGCCGCGTCTCGCTCAGCCTCTGGCCCAGGTCTGATCCTGTCAAAGGACGGGCCCCACCTCACCAGCAACACGTGCGTCCGCCCAGCCGCAACACGCGGCCGCTGGCAGTGGCCTTGCTGCTGGGCAGACCTGGCCGGGCGGGCTTAGCACCACAACCCCGGGGCTCGGCCCCGGCCGGTCGGTCTCACCTTGAAAGAGAAGACAAGTGCCATGAAGCCGAGGCAGCAGAAGTTGACGTAGAGGGTGCTGAAGAGGGACCAGATGATGTGATCGCGGGGCGGGGGCTCGTAGGGGTGCATGCTGATAACGGTGGAGCTGACGGTGGGCCCCGAGGCCACCACCCCCATGTTATGCTCTTCCTTCAGGTGCTCGTAGTTGTGGTGCGGGAAGGCCTGGGTGCTGCGGCCCGGGAAGGTGTACTGGGTGTTTTCCATCCTGCCCCCACGGGACCTGCTGCGACTGAGGGCAGAGCCTGGCAAAGGAGGGATCCGCTGCGCTCCCCCGGCAGTCTGGCTGCTGGAGTGTGGACCGGGGCAGTCTGGAGCTCAGAGGCTAGGCGGGAGGAGGTGGAGCTGCAGCAGGAGGGCTGGCTTTTGTGTTTCCTGCTTTCTGTGCAGCTGTAGGTTTGTGTTCTCCACCCCCAGCTCTTTAAGTTTCCATTTCCCCAGGCCTGGAGAGCAATCTGGAGAACAGAGAAAGATTTTGTCGGCCAGCTGGAGGCCCCAGGATCCTGCAAACACAAAAGGCCTATGGGTAGGGTGACCAGCTAATCCCGAATTAGGGGCTTTGTCTTATATAGGACCCTCTTCCCCACCCACCTCTGTCCCGATTTTTCACATTTGCTATCTGGTCGCCGGACCTGTAGGCTTCAGCCTTCTTCCCTGGTATTTGCTTTCCTAGTTGCTCAGCCAGCAAACAGGGGGCCCACATGAACTAACTGGGCTACAGCTGAAAGCACAGCTCTTGCTGCACCATTTACCATCACTTTTATTCCCTGCATTTGCTATCTCTGGGTGGGATGGGGGCCATAGAGAGACAAGCCCAGAGGGTCAAAGGCACTGCACCCCCAGAGCTGGGGTTAACGTGCAAAACCCCACAGAAGGTGTTTTCTCCAAGCACCTGCTCCTAGCACATGGAGCTCTAGAAATACAGGCTGGGGTTTTGAGAGCCCAACGGCCGTAGGCACCCAGCTCCCCACCGAGCAATCTGAAAACAGGATCCTGCATCTCACACTCCAGGACACCTGTATGGAACTGAGTGGCACAGGTGTGATGCAGCTATGAACGACAGGATGCAATCAGACCCATGGTTAGACCCAATGCCATCGATCTCCCTTTGCACCGTAGGGAAGGAGCCCCGATGAAGCACAGAGCTCAAAGTTCTTTACAAGAAGGAATCCGTATCATTGCCTTCCTTTTACAGATGGGGAAACCAAGGCACGGGGCAGTTTAAGTGACTTAACCAAGGTCACCCACTGAGTCGGTAGCAGAGCTAGGACTAGAACCCAGGGTTTCTGATTCCCAGTCCAAGCGGCTAAATCAAACTTGCCGCTAACTGCAGCAAGACTGTGACTATAACACTCCCACATAGCTCACAGCCTACGGGGTTGGAAATACTGGTGACGGCAACTGCTGCTGGGCTCATGTGAGTCCTCCTAGCAGGGCAGACTTGCAGCTGGCTTTGCCACCATCTTGGCCTCCAGATGCTTGTCCCTGTTTCCATGGAGCTGGTCTCCTGGCCGCGCCTGTAACGTGACATGCTGAATTCCCGTCCCAGGGCACATACTTCTGGATTGGAAGTAGCGGGGTCCTAACCATATTGTGAGGCACCCTCACCGCATTACACTTACTGGTCCTGCACCAAACAGGGCAAAGGTGGCAACCCACTTTAATCCTGGGGGTGGGCGTTGGGATGCTCTACTCAAGCGGCTCCCGCGGCCAGGAGTTGGTTTGGGGACCAGCAGTCTGGCAGAAAGAGAAGGCCCCTCTCGGAGACAGGCCAGGGCTCTGTGGAGCTCAGTCAGGGAAGCTGCTTCTCTTTCAGCTCACTGGAGGCAGGGCGTACATGATGCGTGAGGAGGCCTGGGGAAAAGGGTCGCTGCGACCGTTATTGGCTGGGGCAGCAGCCTGTTTGCACCCTTTCCCTTCTGGGTGGGGTAGGTCTGGTGACGGGCGGGGATCTGCATGTCTGCACGAGCCCTGCCGTTTGCTCAGGCCCTAGGCTGGCACTGTCTATGCCAGCAAACGTCGGCGCTGTGGTTGTCCACCCGGTCAGCCCCCCCAGGGGTGGCCGTGGCGGGAGCACGAGGGTAGACAGGCCACGGATTGCTAACAGCAGCCCAAGCAGGGTTAGAGTACAGGGTCGTCAAGATGCCTGTGCCTTGTCTACACTACTGCTACCCGGGGTGGAGCTGGCCTGGGCTGGACTAAAGCTGGAGCGTTAGCTGGTGCGGCTGTGCTGCTAGAGGGCCCTGTAGGTACACTCCCAGCTCAGCAGTGCGAGGGCCAGGAGCTCAGTGACAGACCAGGAGCTGCGTGGAGCTCCCCATCTAGAGCAGTGGCTCCCAACTGTGGCCCTGGGGCCAAAAGTGGCCCGCCACTCCCCTCCCACTGGCTGCAGAAGGATGCTGCTGGCTAAGGACCCAGGCGGAGCGCATTGCCGCGGGGCTAGAAGGCCGGTGCTGGCTCCTTGCTGCAGCCGAGGGGATGGGAGATCAGTGCTCCCCTCCCCCTGGCTGTAGCAGGGAGCATGGCAAAGCGCTCCGCCTGGGTCCCTAGACGCTGGGGTCCCTGCTGGAGCCAGAGGGAGGGGAGCGCTGATCTCCTGTCTCCCTAGCTGCAGAAGGGAGCCACTGCCTTGGGACCCAGGCGGAGCGCACGGGGCTACAGGACGCGTACGGTTTCCCTGCTGCAGCCAGGGGGACAGGAAAGGCTCCTTGCTGACCTCCTTCCATCTGGCTGCAGGGGGAGGGAGGACTGCTGGAGGAGACTGGGGCCCTTCGGGGCGATAAAAGTTACATCTGTGGCCCTCGAGACAAGCAGGTTGGGAACCACTCTCCTAGAGCCTGCCCTGCGGCGGCCGCTGTCCGGGACTGGGTCAACGTTTGCTCAGTGATCTGTCACACCTGCGGGATGGGGCCAGCCACCGCTCCCTGCTGCCCTGCCTGTCCCAGACCCCCACTCCCCCCAAGAGTTGTGGTTGACATGAAGCAGCAGCAGCAGTTTCCACTTCCGTCAAAAGATAAAGGAAGTGGTGTGAGGAGATGTGTGGTTTCCCATGGGGCTGTGATTCTGCACCTTTCTCTTCCCTAGTCCCAGCTGCTCCACTGGCCCAGGGGCCGGGGAGGCCTCTTTGCTGCAGGGCTCTCTCCTCGGTGCCTCTCCTCAAGCAGCCTCTCACTGTGCAGGAGCACAGAGCTTCCCAGCAGCCCTCGATGGCACCGGGGTGCTAGAGCGGAACAGGGCCCAGCCAGGTGCTGGAATCAGAGCATGTTCTCACTGGGGGGAAGGACAGGGTGGGGTTTTGCATGAGCGGGCCCCTGAAGCCGTGTTTCTGTGAAATGACGTGGTCTGTTAACTCTGGCTTTCCTGATTCTGATGACAGGACCCTCCTCTCCAACCAGTTAAGTTTCTGGTGTCACGCAGAGCAAGTGGCAGAGCTAATGCAGGAGCGGGAGGGAGGGGAAGAACCTGGAGACATGCCAGTGCACCGGGCCTCCCTCTTCTTAGCTACTGCTGCTCAATCTGTGTCACATCTGCTCCTCCCTGGGACAGTTCCCCCATCTTCCCTCTCACTCTCTCCAGTAAAGCCCCCAAGCCCTCTCCCTGGCCCAGACCATTCATCTCTTCTCTCACACCCACTTCCTGGCACAGAGCCCTCCGATAGGATTCTGCTCCTCCCCAGCGGGTTCTGGAATCCTTTCTCTCCCACTCCCCCTAACTCCCTTCATGCCCTCGCCCAGCTGTCTGGGATCCTCTGCATGTCCAGCTCCCTCTTTTCTGCCCTTTCTCATGCCCTTTCCTCTCCTGGCACAGCTCGCCTGGCTGTTCCCCTCCCTCCCCCAGCCCATACCCTCCTGTGCGTGCGTTCACAGGAGAGATGGGGCTCCAGCAGCAAATCGGGATCAGGCCTTTTGACAGCCCAGCATTTAGTATCGATGGGTTTTGGTTTAGCCCATTATAGAATGGGGGGTTACTTCTTGCTAAATTCAGAGCCTGCTTTCAGAACCCACCCCAGTTATAGGGTGTGTTGACCTGCAGCGTTGTCAGCCCCGTGCATTCAAAAATCATGAATTGGGCCCCAGAATAGTCAGGATATTGAGTTAAATGTCAGTTAATTTAAAAAAAAAGTTTGTGCCTCTTTCTTTGCCGACTGGTTTCTGAGCTGTTAGGGTTCCCTTGGGTCATATTTTCAAATTTTTTCCTGTACAAGGGTGATGAGATGAGCTTTGAGGAATGAACACACATGCACGTGCATTCACTCTGTCTCTTTCTCGTGTCCGCGGATAAACACCAAGTATCATAACGCTTGCAATAAAAGTCACAGAATTTAGCAGTGCTGGTTGGGATTTTAGTTTGGCGATGTCTCTAGCTCTTGGTTTAGGAGCCACGTGGGGGGGGGTGAGGTGTGCATGTGTGTTACTGACCCCCCGCCCTCCCATGCCGCTTCTGTTCTCTCTGGACCGTATCCAAAGCCCACACAAGCCAATGGAAAGGGTTCCAGTGACTTTGATGGGCTTTGGATCAAGGTGTCTGTGTGCGCCCCTCCCAGAGGCTTCTCTCCCTGGGTGCTGCTGTGGGTACGCTGCAAGCTGCTCTGTCCTCTATGGGGGAGGAAAGTGAGGCAACAGAACTTCTGCTCTCCCTCCTACGGCCCAGTTTACACTGATCATCAGGAGAGCAGAAGTTCTGGGCTCGTTGCACAGACACTAGTACTGAGCACACATGGCGAGTGTTAAACCCAACACTACAAGAGACTCTTCCTGATTAACAAGGCGCCAGCAGACTGGTTGAAATCCAACCCAATTTGGTAGTAACTTTTAAATTATTATTATTTAACATGTCTGTTGTGGCAGCACCTAAAGGCCACAGCCAGACTGGGCCACATCGTGCTTTGTGCTGCTGTACAAACATATTGTGACATTCCTTGCCCCAGAGAAGAGCCTTCCTTCTAGGACTTCAAAAAAGACAACCCCAGGGTTTCCTTTCCAGGCAAGAAGGTCAGATGCTGAGCTTGCATTTAAAAAAAGGAAGGGTCGGCTATGCAGCTGATGTGCATCAGATAGCTGCAAAGTGTCAATGATTTACACCCCTGGAGGTTCTGGCCCAAACGTCTAGCTCTTCCATTTGTAGCAGGGCAGGAATTCTCGGCATGGAAACCTAGACAAAGACATGCTGCTGTCCAGGCTCGGCCATATCTACAGAGGAACAATGTTTTGGTATAATTTAAGGTGCGAACTTAAATTGCTATAGTTACAGCTGCATACCTCCCTGGGTGGACATGCTTTGGGGCATGAGTGGCGTGTTTTGGAATCGGTTTAGCTTGTGTCACTTGGGGAGAGGTTAAAGCTAAACTGACATACAGCACTCTTATACCAGAAGAGGAGTGTCCACATGGGGAGTTATACAGTATAACCAGAGTGATTTAACTGGGCACTTTCCCACGTAGATATGCCCTTAGCACAGCCTTGCACAAATCTGTTCTGCAGCCTAACCGCAGCAGCACCAAAGGCGGGCTATCTGTTCTCCAATCACACTTGTCTCAGAGAGGTGCGAACGCTGTCCTCCTCTTGGTGAGATGAGCCTTTGAGGTTAGTGCCCTGCTGAAGTGGTAGGTGCATTTGAATGAAGTAGGGGCAGTATTCAAACACACCATCCCTGGGAAGCAGTGACCTCTCTTTTTGAGTCTTGGGCCAGAGCCTGTTCTCAGTTATGTCACCACAAAGTGGGAATTGCCCCACCCACCTCGTTCCAGTTGGAGATGATTTCCAAAAGCTGGGCCGCGGAAATGCAACTACAGAGGACAAGCTGGGGAGAGCAGGTGGGAGAGGTTTTGCAGCAGAAGGACGGACCTGGGATAAAGTGCAACACAAATAACCCAGGGGGTTTCAGGTGACATTCTGACCCCACAGCATATCTTGCCCCATCCTTTAAGTCACTTTATTAAGTGCATCATTTTGCAGCTCTTCTGTTAAGTAATAGTTTGGGGTTTTTTAAGAACCACTTCTCTCTCTTGCATTTCTCCCCCTTTCCTGTATGCTCTATCCTAGTCTCTTCCCTTCTATCTATTTCAATTTATCTCCCGCTACAACAAAGCAAACTGTCCTAACGGAAAAAGAAGGGGAAACACACATTTCCTCAGAAGCTGGACTCAGCCAGGAAGCCGGCTATAGAAAGTTTGTGTCTCCTTCAGGATTAGAACTAGGATGTGGTCTAAATGACTTCAGCCACTGAGAATGAGGTGATTAATAGGTTACGAAAACATGCTAGGAGTGGGAGGAGTCTGGGACCCACTGAAAAACAGCCTCTTCTAACTGCGTCTAAGGGAGTGCCATGGGAAATAGCATTAAGTGGGAGTTAACTGAGTTGATTGGAAGAGGTAAATTTATCTCCATCTTGCTATAAGTAAGGGATAGTGGCAAGTTCCTTTGCCTTGAGAATCAAAGGAGTCTATTGTATTTAAAACCCTTGGTATGCTGTATCAATTCGTAGTCCTTCCGTTCAGCCTATCCAGGGCTCCATCCGCTTATCAACAGTTAATAGACATTCTTCTAAAGGCATGTGAGGGCTATATGGCTCAGTGCTTGGATGATATGGTTATCTACAGTGCCATCTGCAGGGAGCCTCTAGAAGAGGTTCAAGAAACAGGATTAACAATAAACCCAGGAAAATGTGTCTGGGCCTAAAAATAAGTCAGATTGCCAAACTCAGTACTGGGGGCCGGTTTGAGAAAACTCAGGTAGAAAAGGTACAAGCTATTCTAGAGAGTCCAGCTTCAAGGAGAAAGTGAGGTCCTTTTGGGGATCAGGGTGTCGTAGAAAGTTTATCGCTCTGCTCACTTCTTCTGAGTGAGCTGGACCAAGGAATACAAGCAGGCTTTGAAGAAAAACATCTGTGAATGTCCAGCACTTCAGAGCCCAGACTTGTGTGAATCTGTAGTCCAAGCGGATGTCTCTGGAGTTAGCCTGGGAATACTCTGAAAGCAAGACAAAGGAGTACAGAGCCCAGTAGCGTGTGTGAAACTGTCCACAGGAACTGCCCCCTCTCTTCTGATGCCTACTTCCTGGCACGGATGCCCGTGGGTTTTGTCTGTCATGATGACTCTTCCCACAGCTTTCTTGAATCATTTATCTCCTGCTCCCCAGGTCAGCCTTTTCCCTCCCCTCTCCACTCAGTAGCTTACCTCCCTTTGGTCCTTTCTGGTCCACTGCCCTACTCAGCTCTCTCCCTTTTCCCTTCCATATCTCATCATCTGTCTTCTCTGTGTCTCACTCATGCTGTCTGCGTTTCCGCATTAATGTTCCCTCTTCTCCCACCTCCTATTCCTATGCTGTGTTCTCTTCTACCAAGTTCTCATTCTCCTGTGCCTCTGTCACTTCTTTCTTCTTGCTTCTATTCCTCATTCCCACATCTTATATTTAGGTTCCGTTTATAAAGTGTATAAGAATAGAGGACTATCCCTTTAAATAGCTTGCGAACTCTCTCGTGGTGCTCACTGTGTTGTATGTTTTAGAGGTTTAAAAGCAACAAGAATCCTGTAGGACTTTAAAGACTAACAAATTTCTGCAGGCATAAGCTTTTGTGGGCTGCAATCCACTTTGTCAGATGCGTGAAGTAGAAATGACAGATAGGAGGTGTATATATACATCCAAGGGTAAGAAACAACATTGGGGACAGTAGGTGTTAGGAAGGTCCATTCAACTAGAGTAGCTAATTGATTAGAAGGTGAGAATGTGTGAACAGTGACAATTACTTCTGGTAATGAGATAACCATTCCAAGTCCCTGTTCAGACCCACTCTGATTGTGTCAAGTTTGCAGATGAGTTCCAGCTCTGCAGTTTCTTGCTGAAGTCTGTTTTTGAAGTTTTTTGTAGAAGTATGGCAACTTTCAAGTCAGCTACGGAGTGTCCTGGGAGATTGAAGTGCTCTCCGACTGGTTTATGGATGGTCCCACTTTTTATGTCTGATTTGTCTCCATTTATTCTTTTGCGTAGTGACAGTCCGGTTTGGCCAATGTACATGGCAGAGGGGCATTGCTGGCACATGGTGGCATATATCACGTTAGTAGACATGCATTTGAATGAGCTCCTGATGGTGTGGCTTATGTGGTTAGGCCCTGTGATGGTATCATTAGAGTCGATGAGTGGGCAGAGCTGGCAACGGGGTTTGTTGCAGAGATAGGTTCCTGGGTTAGTGTTCTTGTTGTATGGTGTACGGTTGCCGGTGAGTATCTGCTTCAGGTTGGGGGCTGTCTGTAAGCGAGGATAGGTCTGCCTCCCACGGTTTGAGCGAGTGAGGGATCATCTGCTAGGATCAGCTGTAGATCCTGATGATGTGTTGGAGAGATTTTAGCTGGAAGTTGTAGGTGATGGCCAGTGGTGTTCTGTTGTTTTCTTTGTTGGGTCTGTTCTGTAGTAGGTGGCTTCTGGGTAACCGTCTGGCTCTGTCAATTTGTTTCTTCACCTCCCCAGATGGGTATTGTACTTTTAAGAATGTTTTATGGAGATCCATAGGTGTTTGTCTCTGTCTGAGCGATTGGAGCAAATCCAGTTGTATCTTAGGGCTTGGCTGTAGACAGCTGATCGTGTAGTGTGTCCAGCGTGGAAGCTGGAGGCATGAAGGTGTGTATTGTGGTCAGTTGGTTTTTGGTATAGGGTGGTATTAATGTGACCATCCTTTATTTGTATGGTAGTGTCCAGGAAGTGGATTTCCTGTGTGGACTGGTCCAGGCTGAGGTTGTTGGTGAGGTGGAAATTATTGAAATCCTGGTGGAATTTTTCAAGGGATCTTTCCTGTAGATCCAGATGATGAAAATGTCATCAATGTAGCGCAGGTAAAGGAGAGGTGCTTGGGGATGAGTTTTGAGGAACCCGTGTTCTAGGTCAGCCATAAAAATGTCGGTGTACTGTGGGGCCATGCGGGTGCCCATAGTTGTGCCACTGACTTGAAGGTATAGATTGGCTCCAAATCTGAAGTAGGTGTGGGTCAGGACAAAGTCACAAAGTTCCGCCACCAGGTATGTCATAGCATCATCAGGGAAAATGTTCCTGATGGCTTGTAGTCCGTCTTTGTGTGGAATCTTGGTGTAGAGAGCTTCTACATCCATAGTGGCCAGGATGGTGTTTTCTGAGAGTTCACCGATGGATTGTAGTTTTCTCAAGAAGTCAGTGGTATCACGAAGATAGCTAGGAGTGCTGGGGGCATAGGGCCTGAGGAGAGAGTCCACATAGCTTGATGGTCCTGCTGTGAGAGTGCCAATGCCTGAGATGACGGGGCGTCCAGGATTCCCAGGTTTATGGATCTTGGGTAGCAGATAGAATAACCCTGGTTGTTACACTTATGAAATAAACAGCAGGATCTTTTTCAGGGGATAAGGGGATGCCATGTTTATTATGAATACAGAAAATAGTTTGAAAATGCAATTGCTTAAAACACACGGTCCCCCGCCCTCCCCCCACCCCACTGTTCTGCAGGAGAGATATAGTTACCAGTCTCTGCGTTGCTCAAGCTGACTCACTGGCCAGGTGAGTCAGATTCGAGGGAGGAGCCAGGCCCTGTCGTTCACAACATGATGCTCCTTGGGGTATGCAGAACGAGCCCAAAGTCCAGGTTTCTTCTTCTGATGTTAATATCCATCCCCATTCGGGTCTATGGATTTCTTCATATCAGAAAGTCTTCTTGTTTGCTGTAGCTGTCAATTACGTTTGTATCGTAAACGTGACAGCTCTCTCATCCTTCCTTCATTTTTGTTTTACACTTTGTTTTCTTTCTGTAACTCCCCTGTCCTCTGGGGTTATCTTGATCTTCGGCCATCTGGGTTGTAAACGTTCTTTAAACAAAGCATCATCTCTCTCTTCTGTCCTTGTAGGCTGTCTTATCTCTCGCACATTCACACTGCTTTCACTCCTCATTCACACCACTAAAAATCATTACATTGGTATTCTATTTCATTGGCATACTATTTTATATTTTCTTATTAACACAATACAAGAAAATATCTATACCAATTTACCCATTCTATCAATATTCATTTAACAAAAAGAATGTGAAGATAAAAAGAATGTAAAGGAATCTCATTTGTTTTCTCATTGCCCTGTGATTTACACATCAACCACATTCCTGATACGCATTGAGCACTTTCCTTCATTTGCAAATTATGGCAGTTGGATTCCAGGATGTTCCCAAACAATTATGCTTAGATATTTACGAGCGGGGCCTCAATGTGTCATAAATGTTAAATCACAGAGTGTTTGTGCAGAGTGTCCTAACTTGAGTGATGTGAGTAGTTAATCCTCATTGTGGAGCCTGAGGTGGCATGAGCGTATAAACAATTAGTGTGTCCGGAACATCTTATCTATAACACCCAATTTCATTACTGTTAGTATGAGAATTTAACTCTTGAGCTCCAACCAACCTCTAGTACTCTGGTTCAGGCTGATTTTACAGTGTTGGGGCCTACATGGTCGGGGCTCAGGGGGTGTGTCTGTGTAGATTTGTTTCTGTGTTTCTTTAGGGAGTTTCTTAGGTCGATGTTGTGTGTTGTGCATATTTAGTAAATACAGTTATCTGGGACCAGCTGTGCCAGGGCAATTTTGTCCTTTGTTGTTGTTGCTGCAGAAGGGCTGATAAATGATCAGTAGATGTTTACAAGCTTGTGACAAAGATGAAAAGCTTGTGTGATACAGATGCTTCTAAGCACATTGGTAGAAGGTGCTATCGATGGTTATAAACAACCTGTTCCACATAAACAACCTCTTTCACAGACCATAACAATGGCTTAGCCATTCATTAAAACAACTCTTAATCATTAACCCTTGATCATGCCTTGATCACATTTATAATGTGCACGCAGATAAAATCCAAATCAATGTTGTTTATAGCTGGTGCTTTAATAGGGCTAATTTAATAAAGCTGAAAACAACTATGAGCTAGATCAGGTGGGAGAAAGAATGTAATTGTAAAAATGTGAATGATAATTGGGAATAATTTAAGAATACTTTACTAGAAGCCCAAAAAGCCAGAATCCCACAATTGAGGAAGAAGGCCATGTTGTTGCTTTTTAAAAAGACCTTGTTTAGAGGGAAAAAGAAGGCAGCTATAAAAAATAATATGTAATAAATGAAAGAAAGGGAAAGTTGATAGTAATGAACATAAATCAGAAGTTAAGAACTGTAGAAAATTGATAAGGGAAGCAAAGGGACACAAGGAGAAATCTATGACCAACAAAGTTAAGGACAATAAAATGGTGTTTTTAAAATATAGCAGGAACAAAAAGAATCCTGATAATGACATTGGTCCATTACTAAATGAAAATGGTAAAATTATCAATAATAACGCAGAAAAGGAAGAAGTGTTCAATAAATATTTCTGTTCTATATTTGGGGAAAAAACATTATATAATCGCATCATATGGTCTTGATAAGTCTTTCCATTCCACTAATATCTCTGGAGAATGTTAAACAGAAGCTACTAAATGTAGACCTTTTCAAACCAGCAGGTCCAGATAACTTGCATTCAAGAATTTTAAAAGAGCTGGCTGAGGGGCTCACTTGGACCATTAATGTTGATTTTCACTAAATCTTGGACCAGTGGGGAAGTTGCAGAAGACTGGAAGAAAAGCAATTTTTAAAAAGAGCAAACAGAATGACCCAGGAAATGAGAGGAACGTCAGCCTGACATTGATTCAAGCCAAGATAATAGAGCAGCTGATATGGCATTTGATTAATAGAGAAATAAAGGAGGGTAATGTAATTAATGCAAATCAACATGGGCTTAAAAATTCAATAACTATGGAAAATTTAAAACTAACTTGATGTTTTTAATGAGATTACAAGTTTGGTTGATAAAGGTAAAAATATTAATGTAATATACTTGGACTTCTCTAAGGCATTTGTCATAGTACCAAACTAGAACAATATAAAATTAACATGGTACACCTTGAATGACTTAAAAACAAGCTAGCTGATGGGTCTCAAAATTTAATTGTAAATGAGGACTCTTTATTGAGTGGTTGTGTTTCCTGATGGGGTAGCGCAGAGATTGGTACATGCCCCTACACTACTTAACATTTTTATCAGTGACCTGGAAGAAAACATAAAATCATCCCTGGTAAAATTTGCAGATCATATAAAAATTGAGGGAGTGGTAAATAGTGAAGAGGACAGAGTGATTTGGCTCACTCGGTAAATGGGGCACAAGCAAACAAGATGCATTTTAATATGGCTAAATGTAAATGTATACACCAGGAAACAAAGAATATAGGCCATACTTATAGGATGGGAGACTCTATCCTGGGAAGCTGTAACTCTGAAAAAGATTTGGGGGTCCTGCTGGATAATCAGCTGAACATGAGCTCCCATTGTGACGCTGTGGCTAAAAGAGGTAATGCAATCTTGGACTGCATACAGGAGAATCTTGAGTAGGAGTAGAGAGGTTACTTTACCTCTGTATTTTGCCCTAGTGCAAACACTGCTGGAGTCCCGTGTACAGTTCTGGTGCCCACAATTCAAGAAGGATGTTGATAAATTGGAGTGGGTTTAGAATGGAAAACATGCCTAATAGTGATAAACTCAAGGAGCTCAATCTTGTTAGTTTAACCAAGAAAAGATTAAGGGGTGATGTGATTGCAGTCTATAAGTACCTACAAGGGAACAAATATTTACTAAAGGGCTCTTCAGTCTAGCAGAGAAAGGTAGAACACAATCTAATGGCTGGAAGTGAAAGTTAGACAAATTCAGAGTGGAAATAAGGTGTGCATTTTCAATAGCGAGAATAACTAACCATTCGTTAAGTTACCAAAGGTCATGCTGGATTCTGTATCTCTGACAATTTTTAAATCATGATGGGATGTTTTCCTAAAAAAATCGGCTCTAGGAATTAGTTTGGGGACATGGTGTGACCTGTTTTATACAGAAGGACGTCAGAATGAAACCCTTCCGACCTTGGAATCTATGAATAAATGGACCCTTCATATAAACGGTGACTTCAATTACTCAGGGCTCTCTCCACCACATCTTGTCTCACACACTCTCTCCTCCACCAAATGCTTTTCTGGTGCTTTTCTTTCCCTCCCCTGCCCCCCCCAAATCACACCCACACTGCCCTGTCGCACACCCCAACAGCCCTTTCACATGCTCTACAGCCTTCCCTTCACAAACACATGCAGCAGAATCTTCCCCCGCATGTACAGGCAGGCTCCCCACAATCGCAATCCACATGGGACGCGCTCTCCTTCCAAAGAAGTCCTGCGTGCGCACACATACTCAGTCTCACCCTCCCTTCCCTAACACAGACAACATCCCGCTTCTCTTTCCGTGTGTGCCTTCTGGACTGTTTGTTCCTGGTCAACATATAGCAAATTCTGCTCCGCACAGGTCAATAACAAAACATACAACACCGGTCCCCTGTGGACTCTCAAACTGATTAAATGAAAAACCAGGACACAGCAGGTGTCCTGGAAGAAATTTCTGGGAAACAGAGACATCCTATGTGCAAGTGGGTCTGCCCTGGTAAAAGCAGGCTACATGATTGCTTCATTCCAGCCAACTCCCTTGATTTACACAGGGGTAACTTGGATCTTGGGGCCGAGATCAAGCGGAGACTCTACATCTGGTCTCAGTGTTTTCTTCCCCCAGCCCTGGAATTCCTCCATCCCCTGAAGGGCAGAAGCACTAGAACGATGGACTGTCTTGGTGCTGTTGCTGTGTGAAAGGAGCTGTGCCCTCTTGCAAGAGCCGGCCACACAGCACGTGACCTCAAGCTGCTGTTACCTAGATAACTGCATCAAGGCAGAGCCCTGGGCAAACAGACATAACTCACCAGCCTTCGGCTGTGTCTACACTCTAGACCTTGCCGCAGCACAGCTGTACTGCTGCTGCCGTGCTGCTGCTAAGTCTCCCGTGTCGAGCTCTCTCCCAGCATAATTAAACCACCCGCAAGGAGTGGCGGTAGCTGTGTCAGCGGGAGAGCATCTCCTACTAATGTAACGCTGTCCACGCGGATGCTTTTGTCCATAAAAGTTATGTCAGTCAG
Source organism: Mesoclemmys tuberculata (assembly GCA_007922155.1). NCBI lineage: Eukaryota > Metazoa > Chordata > Testudines > Chelidae > Mesoclemmys > Mesoclemmys tuberculata. Next base: position 4,880,373 of record ML675613.1, read on the forward strand.
AGGGGTGGTTTTTTTCACACCCCCAACCCACAAAAGTTTTACCAACAAAAGTGCTAGTGTGGACAAAGCCTTAGTGCCAATAAAAGCAGCGTCAGAGGGACTGCATGATTTACTCGACCCCCTGGCTTGGCCTTCCTGCCATCTGCAGCAGCCCGAGGTGAAATTCCTCAACGTTGCAGCTTGTGCTCCTGGCCGTGCTACAGCTGCGGCCTTTAGCCTTGCGTCCAAGTGTTTGCCCTGTCCTGCCCTGTAAACTGAAAGAGAAGAATCACTGCCATGTGCTTAAATGTCAAACAGCTTAAAACAGTGGTGCCCAGCCTTTTTGGCTTGAGGGCCACAGATACCGTTTTTACAGCCCTAAAGGGCCACCAGTCTCCACCAGCACGGGAGTTTATGGGAACCCACCCAGGGCTCACGCCCAGTTTTTGGAGCCCTGGTCTCTGAGCTCGGGGGACTGCCACAGCCCTCCCAGCCAGCGCCCCGTGCAGCCAGCTCTGTTTCAGACTGGCTACTAGCCCTTCTGACAGACAGGAAACCGAGCAGGACAAAAAGGAACAAGGTCGCAGAGGGGTAAGAGGAATTGAATCCTGTTTCCTGAGGCTCAGCCCACAGCTTTAACCACTAGACCCACTTTCCTCTCCCACAATTGCTTTGCCCTCTGTCATCATCACTAGAGCTGCAGCGTTGGTCTGGCAGTGGCGGGCAAGTTACTGTCCGCCCTCAGTGCAGACGCAGGCTGAGACAGACATGCCAAGGAGCAGCTAGATAAGGAGTGTTAGTGTTTAAGTATATAATATAAGTTCATGTAACTATTTAGGCCTGTGTCTCTGCCCGAGATGGGATTCGGGGCCTTTGGGCCTGCCTGGAAGTTAAAGTCTCTGAGGTACACATGTGAGCAAAGAACAAACACATAGTGTTCTTTTGCTTGTCCACAATTAAATGGGTTTGCTTTCTTAGTGTGGAAAAGATAAGGGCTGCAGTTAGAATGTTTCCAGACATAGCAGTGGCGTGACACATGAATGCACAGAGGAGGGAAAGCTTTGACTCCTCTTCAAGGCAGATGCCAGAGCAAGGTCAAGCAACTGGCTGGGAAAGCGAGGAAGGTGTTAAAAAGAAACACAGACACAGGGCCATAAACTGATCATGGCCAAGATGTGACACCGCTCCCTGCCCCTCCCAGGGCGTACAAAAGGGGTTATACTATAGCCCCCAGACCCAGGCCGCTCAAAACGGAACATGACCATATATTGGAGGGGTGGTACCGGGGCAGGGGAGGGGGGATTCAGGTATAATTATGCATCCGACGAGGTGGGTTTCTGTCCACGAAAACTTATGCCCAAATAAATTTGTTAGTCTTTAAGGTGCCACAGGACTCTCCCTGTTTACGTATAATGAAGGCTACCAAGAAGAAGGAGGGGGGAGGGGGTTTCGTCGGGGAACCATGGTCAGGGAAAGAGGGAGTCCTCTGGGCGTATGGAACTAAAACGATGGTGGGGGGGAAGCGAACTCTCTCGGTGTATAGAGAGCTAAGCCCGACTGGTGTGAAAGGCTGGGGGATGATTTTAAGCTTGACGGTGTAACCCCCAGCAAACAAATCGCAGCATGCCTGCAGATTGGACTCTGGACTGTTGCTTTCTGGTGAACTGGGTCTGGGAACTGAATGGGGACAGGGCAGGGGAGCCCTAACAAGGAGCTACAGCATGGCCCTGGGGACCATTCACCCCTGCTCCCACCACACCAGGAGCCAACAGATTCCCACTCTGACTCAACTCCCTTGCCCCACTGCCTGAGTCAACTCTTTCCTCTCCAGTTTCCTGCTCCATCTCCTCCCTTTTCCCTTTTTCTCTCTCCCCTCCACCTCCTGCCTCTCTCTTCTGAAGCCTTGTTTCCATTCGGCCACATGCTTCACTGCTACTCGCTCAGGCCAGGATCCCAACGGGGCTCTTGCAAAGGCAACTAGACAGGGAGGTATGTGGGGCGAGTGTTAATTTCAATGAACGCTGGGCTATCTCACCCATGGCCTGGCAAGCCCGTTCATGGACAGATGCAGGCACTCCCAGGCCAGGGTAAGGATCTGTCTCTTCCTGCCTCCCTCAGATACCACAGCCTCTCCTCCAGTCTGAGAAGCACTTGACAGCTGGAATCAGATGACTTTCTTCTTTCATTGTTTATTTGTATTGCAGCAGCTCTCGGAGGACACACGTAACAGCAGGGCCCCCTTGTGCTGGGCACTGCACAGACAGGAAGGACAAGGAATCCATTTGAAGGCACTTAAAAGAGAGGCAGGTGATCAGGAGCAGTCAACATGGATTCACCAAGGGCAAGTCGTGCCTCACCAATCTGATTGCTTTCTATGAAGAGGTGACTGGTTCTGTGGATGAGGGGAAAGCAGTGGACGTGATATACCTTGACTTTAGCAAAGCTTTTGATACGGTCTCCCACAGTATTCTTATCAGCAAGTTAAAGAAGTATGGGTTGGATGAATGGACTACAAAATGGATAGAGAATTGGCTAGAGCATAGGGCTCAATGAGTAGTGATCAATGGCTCCATATCTAGCTAGCAGCCGGTCACAAGCGGAGTGCCCCAGGGGTCGGTCCTGGGCCCGGGTTTGTTCAACATCTTCATTAATGATCTGGAAGAGGGGGTAGATTGCACCCTCAGCAAGTTTGCAGATGGCACTAAGCTAGGGGGAGTGGTAGATACCCAGGAAGGGAGGGATAGGATACAGCAGGACCTAAACAAATTGGAGGATTGGGCCAAAAGAAATCTGATGAGGTTCAGCAAGGACAAGTGCAGAGTCCTGCAGTTAGGACGGAAGAAGCCCATGCACAGCTACAGACTGGGGACTGAGGAGCTAGGCAGCAGTTCTGCAGAAAAGGACCTGGGGGTTACAGTGGATAAGAAGCTGGACATGAGTCAGCAGTGTGCCCTGGTTGCCAAGAAGGCTAATGGCATATTGGGCTGCATTAGTAAGAGCATTGCCAGCAGATCAAGTTAAGTGATTATTCCCCTCTATTCGGCATTGGTGAGGCTGCATTTGGAGTATTGTGTCCAGTTTTGGGCCCCCCCACTACAAAAAGGATGTGGACAAGTTGGAGAGAGTCCAGCGGAGGGCAACAAAAATGATTAGGGGGCTGGAGCACCAGACTTATGAGGAGAGGCTGAGGGAACTAGGCCTGTTTAGTCTGCAGAAGAGAAGAATGAGGGGGGATTTGATAGCAGCCTTTAACTACCTGAAAGGGGGTTCCAGGGAGGATGGAGCTAGGCTGTTTCAGCAGATGACAGAACAAGGAGCAACCATCTCAAGTTGCAGTGGGGGAGGTTTAGGTTGGACATTAGGGAAAAGTTTTTCACTAGGAGGGTGGTGAAGCACTGGAATGGGTTACCTAGGGAGGTGGTGGCATCTCCATCTTTAGAGGTTTTTAAGCTGCGGCTTGACAAAACCCTCGCCGGGCTGATTTAGCTGAGGATAGTCCTGCTTTGAGCAGGGGGTTGGACTAGATACCTTCTGAGGTCCCTTCCAACGCTAATATACTATGAAGAGTCAGAGCCCTGTCCTGGGCAGCTACCATTCTAAACAGGCAAGGTGGGAAAAAGGGATTCAGAACGCAAGCGCACGAGTGAGAACGGAGGCACGGAGAGATCAAGTGATTTGCCCAGGGTCCCACGGGAAGTTTGTGGCAGAGCTGCGAATTGAGCGCAGTCCGCCCAAGTCCCAGCCAAGGCCATGTGCCCACAAGAGAAATGAGAGAGAGCCAAACCCACAGTCAGCTCAACAAACCACTGGCATTGTGTTAAGTGCAGTTCCCAGCCAGAGCTGCTAGCAACAAACTGGCTACACAGGTGTAACTTGGAACGTCATTTGGCTCACCCATAGATAAATGTGCATTAAAGTAGCAAAGGTTTAATTCCAGCATAGACTGGCAGGACAGCTGCAGCACATTCTATCACCAGTACCATCATCAAACTTTAGCTGCCAACCGGGGTATTGATGGAAAAAACAGCGAGTTTTTGCCATTTTTGCTAGCAAATCAAATTAGCCCCCACTGGCTGTGGGAGTTCAAAAATGAGCATCTGATATGTTCAGCATTTTCCTGTTCAAGTCACTCATGAAGAGTTTTCAATGACTATTTAACTTCCCGGATTTGCTGTGTTGTGTTTTCTGTCTATTTGTATAAATCAGGCTTAGGCAGTAGCTAATTAACTGTCTGACCTTTAGATCCATAGGGAATTTGGGAGAGAGAGAGAAAAAATAAATGCAAACCAAGCCTCTGGTTCTTACTGTTCTAAATCATGAACATTTTTTTGACCCTCTGTCCTGTTTCTCTGGTCTGTTTAAATGAGGGATCTAGCACAGTAGCCGGGAACCCCCCTGCCCATCTCCCAAAGAACATATTTAATCTTAGGAGCAGCACACACAGCATGGTGTGTGAGAGTTAAAAAAGGCTTCCTTCCACCCCTTCACTGTGGTGCTGATGAAGAAAGAAATCGCTTCTGGCAGCAATGGAATGGGTTGTGATTGTCCTGACTTGTTACAAAGCCTGGCAGCCAAAGCTGCTTTCTTATCCTATAGCGCCACCATCTGCCCATTTAAGGTGATAGAACTTTTACAAACTTCCCTCCCCTTACCCCAGTCCCCTTCTTTCTCTTGTGTTTTAGGGCCTGATCCAACGTCCACTGACGTCAACAGTGATCTTTTGGCTGAGCCACAATAAGGCCCTTAAACAACCTGGGTCATCTCCATGCAGATGCGGGGTCTCTCCACTTGCTAAGCTGTCACTTATTTTCCTTTGCCTGGGGGGCACCGTGCATAGGGGTTACAGGATCCCCAGGTGTCAGGTACACGCATATTATTTCACCGAAAGGTGGCATGTGAGGGACTTGCTTCTGGTCATCAGTATCATTGCAAACTATGGAAGGATAATATGTAAAAGGTTACGGAGCTATACTGAAAACGATGTTCTTAAGGTTTGTAAGTTAAGACTGGTCACCAGAAGGTGATAAACAGGTTCTGGCCAGGCAACGGATAGAAGCGGGTTATCTCCCTGGCTGATCATTGTGTAATGTGTGTCTTGCAGTGTAAGTCTGTTTGCATATGGAGCCACCAGCTAACCAAGACTGCGAAGATGACAAAGATCACAAAATCTCCAGGAGGGAGCCCAAAGCAGAAGGGCGTCCTGCTTGTGACTAAGATCAAAGAAGTAGTCTGATGTATCAGGAGACGGCAAGGAGTCACACAGTATCCTTCACTTAGAGGAAAAGCTGCCACCTGGCTTGTCTTATGAAAGGAGGGTCACCTCCAGCAAGGTTGTTAAGTTCTGGGAGAAAGATTTAGGTGAGCTAAACTATGAGACAGTGGAGTGTCCTGTTAGTTAAATCTAGGCTCTAGACAGCGTATTGTGATTTGTACTTCTACCAACTTGCTATGACTCGACTCTGTTCTTTGTTGACTAACCGTCTACTTGTTTTCACTCTAAACATACCTAAGTGCTGTGTGTTAAGTGGAGCTGTGTAGTTGGGAAGCTGGGGGACAGCGTATCTGTGACTACGGAAAATGTCCAGTGGACAGGGGACTGGATGCTCCTGGGGGGCCCTTGCAGGGCTCGAGGATTGGGGTAGGCCTATCACTAACCTGCAGAGAACAGCGGAGTCTGGCAGGCTGGGAGCAGTGGTATTGCATTGCTTGGGGCTGGCGGAGTTGGAGAGCTGATCCTTGGCAAGAACAGACAAGGGTTCCCAAGTCTAAGGGCAGGTGGTAGCGAGGTGCCCACAACACTGGGTACACTCATAGATTTAATCCTCTGCAGCGAGAGAAGTATACGCACCCTTGGGCACCCCAGAAAACAGATAGGCCAGAAGGCCCTATTCCAAAGTGAGAACCCCCATCTTTCAGCCAAATACAGACCATATTCCCCTCGGTCGCTCCATACAGCTCTGCCAGTCCAACGTGTTTTAATGATGGCAGAGATGGTGTCCCTGGTTTCCCCCCTGAAAACAGCCCTGCTCCTCACTTCAGTGGGTTATTACACGTACGGCATGTTCTGGAGACTCGTTTTAAGGCCAGAATTTAGGTTTTCCAGGGAAGGATTTTCCAGAGAAGGATGGAAATGGGTAAAACTCTCCACTGTGCAGAAAGGGTTCAAGTGGGACTTGAGTGGTGCATGGGTACGGGGAGATTTTGATAGACCAATTAAAGGGCCAGGGATAACTGGTGTTGGTGAACTCTGCCGTCCCTGGAATGGACAGTCAGCTGCAACCAGATGTCATCATCACCGACGAGGAAGGGAAGAAGTCCATGGTGGTAGATGTCATGGTTCCCTTTGAGAACAGAACCCAGGCCTTCTGCGACACCCAAGCTCCAAAGGAGAAATACGCCCCCCGACCGACGCCTTGAGACTAAGGGCTATGAGGTACAAACATGTGTTGATCGTTGGAGCCCTGGGTGCATGGGACCCCTGCAACGAGGAAGCAAGCGCCTGCAGGCATGTGGAATCGGTCGGCATTACGATCAGCTGATACGGCGTCTCATGGTGTCAGACACCATCAGGTGGTCCAGGGACATCCACACAGAATACATCACTGGACATAGACAATACCAGGAGGAATGAGCCGGAGCAGAATGGAAAAGCGGTGCAGAAAGACCTTTGTTTTGCGGACCGTATTTGCTGACAGAGTGCACATATCCTGAATTTACCATTCGATGAGGGCCAGTCAATGCTCATCATTATGTCTGCAGTCCACTAACCGACCTCAGTGCTTCTTTTGTATGAGTGATGTACCCGAATGTGTGAATGTTTATTTCTCAACTGCATCACTAAATTGATAACCCTCAGTTTGGGATATGGCAGATTAGGTACTCTTTGTACTGTATGACTTTCAAACCAAACATTTGACCTTTTGAATAACCTATGCATTATTCCCAGATGCACAGAAACGCTTTCTTTCAAACACTCTGGTATTTGATCATTTTATAACATTAGCTTCAATACAAAATTTGAAATATTGATAATTGTACTCGTTGCTAACAGCAGCCAAACTTGATAGGCCTTTGTGCAGGCCTTTGCAGCCTTGGCTTGATTAAGCTAGGAGGGGAGGGGATTTGGGTGATCACAGAAAGGGAGCCTCTTGGTCAACCTTTGCCTGACCCTGTGCCCCTCCCTGATGAAGTATCTCGAGGACAAGCTGGGATCTGTCTCTTAGGAGAAAAGCAGAAAGTTTACTTATGCCCTCTGGGAGATGTTTCTCTGGGCTTAAGATGTGCAGATTCTGTAGGAACACACCCAGCTAATTAGTACTCTGGTGACTAGATCTAGCTTTAAACTGTGGGCCCAACAAGCTTTTTTCTTGACATATTATTGTCTACTAACAAGGATAAATAGGGGAGAAGAGGCTTGGACTTTGGACTCTTTGGGATCTTTTCTTGGACACACAGCTGCAGGATCCTCCAACGGCAGCTGGAAGATCAGGCCAGTCAGAAAGCTGTCATTGTTTCTGCTCGAAAGCTGACTCGAAACCAAACTTTGGTAATTACTGAGGGGTAAGGTTGTTTTGCTAACCTGTTGTGGATGTGTGTAAGAGCTTGAGCCTAAGTAAAGGATAGTTTTAAAGTAAGAGCACTCTTGTGATATATTGTTTCTACCAGTTCATCTATCAGCTGGACGGCTGTGTCTCCAGATTTATTTACTGACACCACCTCGCACGGAGTAAACTTACCGAGAGCTTTGGGTTGACAAAACCCTGGATAACACATGGGCCATGTGTTGAGTCTCTGCCCAGGGGAGAATTTCACACAGTGTGAACAAAAGTGCTTTCAGTGCTTCATTTACCAGACGCGGCCTGGGAGATTAGGCCCAAAATATACGTTTGGTTTCAAGTCCTGTGTCCTTTCACCATCGCCTCCCTCAAAGCCTCAGAGCCAAGGAGAATAGGACGGCTTGCTCAAGGTGACAGCCATGATTAAACTGAGCGCAGGGACCTGATTAATACTGGGCTCAGTTTAAAGTCCTAAATATACTCACAGTGGGATGGAAAATCAACTGCTCTCTAAGGTTGCTTCCACTAGCTTTAATTTTTTTCAGAGCTGAGACACAGCGGCTGACTAGACTGTGTGAATCTAACACCAACAGAAATGTGTTATCAACGCACTTCGTTCCTTTAGTTTAGATTTTTTTTAAAAAATACATTTGTCTTGGATATTTGCAGCCCAAACACTGCAACTTTGTGCCAGAATCCGAGCATGAAGCAGACTGGAAACTGCCTAGTCTGTGTTCACTCACAGGCTGAGTGATGCACAAAAAAGGAATCAACAGCAACAGTGATTAAAAGAACATTTGAGTTTAGCTATTCTTTTACTTTGCAGCGTGCAGAAGATGAAAAACTAACCCACGTGCGCCGTCTTCAAGGATCAGATGGGTATATTTCATGTGATCAGGTTTCTGCTGCTCATGGTAATGATGGACATCAGTCCTTCCTCTCTTCAGCTTCTAAATCTCTCGCTGCAGGCTCGTATGTATGTGAAAAAGCCCCCCGTTTGTAGATGGCATAACTGCATCAGTGTCTCAGCAGTGAAGAGGGCCACGGTGACCCCCTACTCCTCACATATGATACCAGCACAGCTAGGATTTATCCTGGCCTATATCATGAAACAGATTATGAAGGGGGATATTTGCAAATATGGGCTACTACCCGTCCTGACCCCGCAGGTGGCGCCAACACTCAGCAGCTGAGTGAAAGGGCTGAAAGTGTGGGGGGGTTCCCTGTGTCCTTTTGAAGGCAGCACCCCAGAGAATACCCCCCCCCGTGACTATGGAGGGGGAAGAAATGAAGAGCCAGCGCCTCTCCCCAGAGCCAGCCTTAGGCCATGGACTCCTGGACTCCAACCCACTGCAGCAGCAGCAGACAGAAGAGAACAGTCTGAGATCGCAGAACTCCTCTGTTCGCTGCTGGCAGCGCTGACCGAAGAACACGGTTCCGGGCTGCCCGCTACAGGAAATTCCCCGCGACCACAGCTAAGGCAGCCTCTCTCTATAACCCCACTTGGACTGTGCACCTCACAGGGAGGGGGCGGTATATGAAAGGGAAGAGAGAGCTGCAGGAAGAGGACAGCTACAGCACGAACACAGACACTTTCTGCTCCCTGTGACAGTTACCCAGCCCCATTTGTTATGCTTTGGCACCGTAAGAACAGCCATCTTTGATCAGACCAATGGTCCATCTAGCCCAGTATCCTGTATTCCAAAAGCAGCCGATCTCTCGTGTTTCAGCAAGAATGAACAGAACAGGGCAATTATTGAGTGATCCCCTGTCATCCAGACCCAGCTTCTGGCAGTCGGAGGTTTAGGGACAGCTGCAGCATAGAGTTGTTTCCCCGACCATCTTGGCTAATAGCCACTGGCAGCCCTATCCTCCATGAAATTCCCTAGTTCTCTTTTGAGCCTAGTTATAATTTTGGCCTGCACAACATCCCCTGGCAATGAGTTCCACAGATTGACTGTGCCTTTTGTGAAGAAGTTCTTCCTTTTATTTGTTTTAAATCTGTTGCCTATTCATTTCATTGGGTGACCCCTGGTTCTTGTGTTATGTGAGGAGGTAAATAATAATTCCTTGACACAATTACACTGATCTATCCCCCAGTGTAGACAGCGCTATGCCAATGGGAAAGCTTCTCCCGTCGACATAGCTACCGCCTCCCATGGAGGTGGATTAACTATGCCAATGGGAGAAGCTCTCTTGTTTGCATAGTAGCAATTTCATTAAAGTACTACAGGGGTGCAGCTCTGCCACTGCCGTGTTTTAAGTATAGACCTGCCTCCGGTCATTTTAATGTCTCCTTGAATGGAAGCTATTTCATATACCTAATCATTTTTGTTGCCTTTCTCTGTACCTTCCCCAATTGCAATGTAATTCCTCTCCTGAATCAGCAACTGCTTAAAAGATTGGAAACAAAGGGTAGGAATAAAGGGTCAGTTTTCAGAATGGAGAGAGGTAAATAGTGGTGTCCCCCAGGAGTCTGCACTGGGACCAGTACTGTTCAACATATTCAGAAATGATCTGGAAAAAGGGGTAAACGGTGAGGTGATAAAATTTGCAGATGATCCAAAACTACTCGAGATAGTTAAGTCAGAAGCAGACCGCAAAGAGTTACAAAGGAATCTCAAAAACTAGGTGACTGGGGGCAACAAATGGCAGATGAAACTCAATTTTGATAATGCAAAGTAATGCACGTTGGGAAACATAATATAAAATGATGGGGGCTAAATTAGCTATTACCACTCAAGCAAGAGAGCTTGTCATTGTCATTGTGCAGTAGCAGCCAAAAAAAGGTAACAATGTTGGGAATCATCAGGAAAGAGATAGATAATAAGAGAGAGAATATCGTATTGCTGCTTTAGAAATCGATGGCACACCCACATTTTGAATACTGCTTGCAGATCTGGTCGCCCCATCTCAAAAAAGATCTATTGGAATTGGAAGAGGTACAAACAAGGGCAATTAAAATGATTAGGGGTATGGAAAAGCTTCCATATGCGGAGAGATTAAGACTTTTCATCTTGGAAAAGAGATGACTAAGGGGGGAGATGCTAGAGGGCTATAAAATCATGACTGGCATGGAGAAGGTAAACAAGGAAGTGTTATTTACTTCTTATAACAAAAACTAGGGCTCACCAAATGAAATTAATAGGCAGCAGGTTTAAAACGAACAAAAGGAAGTATTTCTTCACACAACACAGTCAACCTGTGGAACTCCTTGCCAGAGGATGTTGTGAAGGCCACGACTATAATGGGGTTCAAAAAAGAACTAAATAAATGAATGGAGTATGGGTCCATCAATGATTATTAGCCAGGATAGGCAGGGATTGCTGTTTGCCAGAGGCTGGGAATGGCCAGCAGGATGGATCATTTGATGACTACCTGTTCTATGAATTCCCTCTGAAGCACCTGGCATTGCCTGCTGTCGGAAGACAGGATATTTGGCTAGATGGATCATTGATCTGACCCAGTATGGCTGTTCTTATGTTCTAATCTTTTCTGAGCTGGAGCGACCTGAACTGCACGCAGTGTTCAAGGTGTGGGCATAGCATGGATTTATATAGAGGCATTATAATATTTTCTGTCATATTATCTATCCCTTTCCTAATGGTTCCTAACATTCTGTTAGCTTTTTGGACTGCCGCTGCACATTGAGCACACGTTTGTCATGCTTTGTTTTGCTTGCCAGGATTTAACGGGTAGCCTGCGATTCAAGAAGTGGTTCACTCAGAGCGAGACGGTGGCAGAACTGGCGTTACTGGTGATCCGATCCGTCTAAAGAGAACTGCACAACTGCTGACAATAGGCTTCTTCCCCTGCTCTGCACTGCAGCTGACAATAACCATTTCCCCTGGAACTAACTTCTCACACCCAGTATGTAATGCTAGCTACAATAGTGCCAGCTGGTGGCTCCCCAGCAGTGCTCCACTATTGAGATCCCTGGGGTTTCACTGGGTGTAGCTGGATCTGGCCTCTCCGTGTTTTCTCTCGTTTCCTTCTTTTTTCTGTGTTTCTCTTTGCTGCCCTTTTGGTTTTGGTTCCTTTCTCTCCCTTGTCCGGGGGCTAGGGAAGACAGAGCGGGGCTGGCTCCACGTGATGCTGGGTTTTTCTCCTGATTGCCTCGCAGGTGCCTGTCTGCAGCTGAAGGAGGATCCCACAAACCAAGGCAGGAAAGCAGCCAGCAGGCTGGCTCTCTGACTGGGAGCTCCAAGCAGCTGCTGTTGATTACAGGATGCCAAGAGTCTGAGAGTGCACCAGGCTTGCACAGAGTCACTTCACCCAAATGAATAATAACAGTAATAATGACAGTTGACACTTGTATGGTGAGCTTCGGCCAAGGCCTGCAGCACACGACAGCGTAATGACAGACGAGGTCCTCCAGGACCAATTCACCCGCCCTGAAATGCAGCCTTCCCTGGGTGGCAGGCAGCAGCCATCTTTCCAGGGCCAGGAGTGGAGGCGAATACTAACATAACAGACTTCAACAGGAGCTGTGGGCGCTCAGGCCTGGATCCTGAAACGTACTGAAGCACCTAACTCCTATGGATTGCAATGGCAGCTAGGAACCGGAATACCTTGGAGGATCTGGGCCTCAGCACCTCTGAAAAGCCAGTACCAACGGGGATTAAGCATGGCATGTTGGCTTATGCCACTAGCTCACCGTCAGGCTGGTAGGGTCTGATCAAGCCAGGACTGGAACCCGTGTTCCCTGCCTCTGCTTTCATTGCATGGATATCTTTCCTCCTTCCAAGCATAGCTTTCGCCAGCCCACTGGGTGTATCAGCCCCACTCTAGCTCCCCATGCAGATGGACGAGCAGTGAATCTGGGGAAAAGACAAGCAGGTCAGGCTTTTGTTACAGAAGAAAGCAGACCTCAGACTCTGGCCAGATCCGGATTTTCCACCCCCAAAATCAATAGAGAGGCTGTCAGGAAAAGCCCCAAAGTTCTTAGAAAGGCCCAAGCCATTGCTGAAAGGGGAAGTCTAATTACTCGTTAGCTGGATCAGCTGCTCCGGTGGCTTATCTTGGAGAGTTCTCTTCCCTGGAATTGGCCCTACTCTGCGTGAGTGCCAGGAAGAGGCCAGATGAAGTGGGAGCATGGGCGATGCTGGAAGGGCTCAAGAGGAAGGTGGTATGCTGGGAACAGGGCTGGGTGTGAGGCCCAGGGCTGGGATAATGGTGGGGGCGGCTGCAGGTCACCAACGGGGTGCATTCCTTAGTAATGCTGTGTGCGGGAAGCCCACTCAGAATCTGTGCAGTGAATAGTCCCTCCCTTTCCTGAACGCTGCATTCTCCCAACGGACGGACAGATGCAGCGATCCGCGGGAGTGAGGTGCTTTTGAAAACCCCACTAACTGCGTACCTACAGCTTTCGGCACTAAATCCCTTTGACCGTCTGACCCTAAGGGTCTGTCTATTAGACACCCACGGCTGGCCCGTGCCAGCTGACTGGAGCTAAGTTGCTCTTTAATTGCGGTGTAGACGTTCGGGGCTCGTCCGAGCTCTGGGACCCTTCCACCTTGCAGGGTCCCAACGCCTGGGCTCCCACCTGAGCTTGAATGTCTACACTGCAATTAAACAGCCCCTGAGCCTGTCAGCTGGCCCGGGCCAGCCACAGGTGTCCAATTGTAGTGTAGACGTACCCTGTGTGTCCTGGGCCCTGCACAGCCGACAGAGATGCGTTCAGAATCAGAGAGGGGGTGAAGCACAGAATAAGGGGCAGTGAACCAGAGAGCAAGAAAGTTAAAGCCTGGGGAGGGGGGAGGAGACTTAAGAGGAAGAATCCAAACCCCAGATCCTCGATTCTGGGCTGCCTCGTGGCTGTTTATGACAGTCCTGTGCTGTAAAAGGACTGGATCTCATCACTCCCCAGGGCTCTGGGCAGCCCTGCACCACCTCTCAGAGCTGCTGGTGTAGGGGCATGTTGAGAGAGGCAGTGGACGGGGGTGCCGACTAAATTAGAACCATCCTGGGGGCTGCATCAGTGTCCAGTGAGCGTCAAGCCCGTCTCTCCAGCTGGCCCCGCGTCCTGGAGGTGCAAAGGGGACATGCAGCCTCTTTTGTGCCAGGCCTCCCTGGGCTGCACTTCCTGAGAGGCCTAGCTCAGAGATGGGGCCCAGAAGTTGAAATGATGAGGAGATGCTCTGGAAGGAGAGGAATGTCTGTGGTTTATGGCTTAAATGGTTTAGCAATTCACTGCGGAGGAGCAAGCACCGTGGGGACAGCACGACACAGCTCTGCCTCCCTCCAACCCGATGCTCTCCAGACCCTGGTAAGGGCTAATTTAGATCCATTTAGATCCAAGATGTAGCGGAATCAAAAAATCCAGCCTCGACATCACCCATGCCCAGGACGCCTGACCCTACTTTGGGACTGATCTTGTGAAATAGGATGGGTCTGAGTACCCTCAACTACCTCCGACCTCAGCAGTCACCAAAGCCATTGGAGCGGATCCACAGACACTTCCTCTGTAAGCAGCCACATCATCATAGCAGGGTGCCTTTTACGATCCTGCCTGCCTCAGTTAGGAGTTGCTGAGGACCCTGACCTCTTGCCCTGCCTACCTACTAATGAAATGTTCACACGAAGTGGGTAACTTGGGGTTAACGCGTGGCAAATCACCACTCTCTCTAGGCTCTTTCTCCCAGCGAGCACGGACACAGAGCTCTTTAAATGCACCGAGATCAATAGTGCGCCTTGCACAGTTTCCTTTTATCAGCTGTCGTTTGATTTTTATGTTACCCCTTTTATGCTCTTTTAATTGCTGCTGTTGATGTTGTTGTTTGACCGCACAGTGCCTGTGCCGTGTGTGCGCGCAGTGCTTTCCAAGTAGGGTTATTAATCATGATTAGCATTGCCACCTGAGGTTTGCACGCCTGAGCACCCATTCCCCGCCATTCTGTAGCTCTCAGAATCAATTCCCCACCCGGGAGCAGCGGGCAACTGCCAATCAGCAAGACAGAGTGCAAAACGGCTGACACAAATCGCGCTCTGTGGAGGGCCGTTTCGCCCAACAAATACCCTCTGATTGGTTTGTCACTTAAATGCCACATCTCACGAGTCCTCCCCTGTTTTGGATGCATGCTTTGATTGTGCCCTGAAACTATGCCACGCTCTTCCCGGGTGAGCTTGCAAGCTAAGCAAAGCTGATCCATGTCAGCACTTGGATGTGCTGTGTTGTGATTCAAGAGGTGGCGCTCTTCCCATTGCAGTGTTCGATGGGTTCCTGGCCACATGGTGCCACAGAAAATCCCCTGTATCTTGTTACAGAAGCAGGGTCCTTGTGGCTTGGTCAAGTTCTGCCTTTGGGTGCTTTCATCCAGTTCCATAAAAGCCCCCTGCAGTTTCATCCGGCTGAAGTAGTCTGCGTCACTGCCTTCCAAACTACGGTGTGGCATTGCTGGGTTATCGCTGCTCCCAGCCAGGGCCCAGGACAAACTTGTAACACGGGCCCCCTCCCACATTCATATCCATGGGGGTGGCAGTCTGGGCTGGGCCCCTCAGGGCTTCTGGGCCCCAGTAAAGTGTACCTTTCCCCCCCTCCAAGAGGGGGCCTGGTTCCCAGCCCAAAGGTGGATGGGCAAAGTGATGTCTGCGGTTCGTACATTTGTGAAGCTCCTGGGGCTCCAGCTCAAACGGGGGTGCAGTGTAAATGTGAACTCATGCTGCTGTCCCACTGACAGGATCACACCATCAACACCCTCCGTCTTGTGCAGCCTGCCTTTAGCGGGCACCTGGTTTGTTCACTTGCCATCAGCTTCTTTTATTTTCTTCTTGCACTGCAGAGACGCCAAATGAGCAGCTTCCAGATGGGCAGAGGGGTCCGGCAGAGTCCCCGCCATGCACTTCCTGTGCAAGAGACTGGAGCCGGCTTGTGCGGTGGAAGCTCTCACAGCGCTGGGGAGACAGATGAGAGCTAATGCCATCTGATGGCTGCCAAAAGAACAAGGGGGTGGGCTTTGCACAGGTATTTAGGTGCCTAAGTCCCAATTTTAGGTTCCACAAAACTCCCACTGAAGCCTGCAGGCACCTAAATTCGCTCAGCACCTATGTTTTCAGGGGAAACGTTCCCTAGATGCCTACATTTCTGCCTCTGGGCATCTATGCTGCTGCCTCCCACTAGGTGTCTATCTCCTGCCTAAGCTCCAGTGTGACCCACGAATGGGGAGAAGATAGATCCTCGTCTGCCTAATTTGGATGCTGGGCCCAATTCTGTAGGTGTGCTCAGAGGCCACGTACTGGACTGATTGAGTCCCAGTCCGGATCTGCACTGGAGGAAGTAGTGGCGCCCTTATAACGCATACCCCACTGGTTAGAGCAGTCTCCTGGGATGTGGGAGACCCAGGTTCAATTCCCCTCCTCTGCCAGAGAGAGGATTGGAACAGGGTCTCGCACCTCTCAGGAGCATATGCTAACCACTGAGTTATGAGACCTTTTGATTTGGGTCTCCCCTGTCGAAGCTGTGTATCCTCCTTAGTCCCTGGGCCAGAGAGAGTGAAAATGCACAAATGAGGCTGTAGCCTGGTGGTTAGGGCGCTGCCCTGGGTGGTGGGAGACCCAGCATTCACTCACTGGCCTGGGTTAGGAAGGTCACTGCTGTTCGATTCTCCGAGCCTTGTGGGAGATCGTAGCTGAGCTTCAATAGAAGAGATGCTCTAATCCCTCGCTTCAGAGGTAGGATTTGAACAAGGGTCTCCCTTCAACCCCACTGCCCGAGGGGGGACTTGAACCTGGTTCTCCTAAATCCCAAAGGAGTGCCTAACCACTGAGCTAAAAGTTATATGTGGGGGGGCAGCTCCTCCCCGCTTTGTGTGTCTCGGTTTCACAAGAAACAACTTCGGCACCAAAGTCATCCGACTCCAAGAGAGGGGCTCCCGTTTATGACTCCCTACTAGAGAGAGGTGCGTCCCTGCAGCCTTAGGGGCCTGTCTCGTGAGAGGGATGGGCCTTAGGAAACTCCTCTCTCATCAGCATCTCCCATTGGCTGGTTAGGCAGCCCCCTCTCCCCCCCTCCAAGGATGCCATCATTTGTGGATGGCATTCTGAAGTGTCTCTCTCCCCATCCATTGTATAGGGAGCCTACGTGCCTAGCTCAGGGCCTGTGGATCAGCGTTGTTCCTGTGATTCTCAAGGCACCTAGAAATTAGGCGGTATGATGCTGAGTGTCACAATGCCTAGTCCCTACGTGGATCTAGGCTCAAGCCTCTAAGGGGGGAAAGACTGGCCTTGTGGTTATGGCACTGGACTGACATGCTGGTAGGCTGGGTCCAATTCCTTGCTCTGCCACAGACTCCTTGTGTGACCTTGGGCAAGTCACTTAATCTCTTTGCACTTATCTATAAAAAAGGCATAATATTGTCTCTCCTTCTAGGGATCCTGTGCGGACAAATCCTTTGAGGCTGCTCAGTTATTATGGGGATGGGACTTGTGGTAGGGCCCAGCCCTCCGCGCCTGTCTTCTCACATAAATGCCTCTGACACCTCTGTCTGCATCCATCACTGTGGACTTTATCAACCACCACCTTCTTACAGCCCTGTGCAGCAATTCTTTTTTACAGAGTTAGGCAACCATAAGAAAGGGAAAACCGCTCTCCACACAGAGATCCACCTTTACCCTGGCCCTGCTGCCTTTCTCCTTCCCCCACGCCCACCTCTCCCTTGCACAGTCTTCCTGTGCCTCCTTTTCTACACATGCTAACTAGCTCCTTAGCTCTTCCCAGCCCAGGCCAGTGTAGTAACCTGCCATTCCTTCCCTTGATCAGGCCCTCTCAGGGTGAACTAACTGGATTTATGGTGATCAGAGCGCTGGTTCTCCGCAGTCTGTCTCAGAGCCATGTAAATGTTGAGACAGACTGACGTCCAGCTGCACCACAACAGATCTGGGACTCCATTACTTTGGGGGGCAACTGCACATCAGCTGAAGTCTTTAAATTACATGTCACTCTCCTCCCTGCCCGGGTCTCCAGGAGGATTGTCTGGAGCTGGAGCAGAGCTCCAGCAAGTAAGGGGTTTCTCTAAGAATCCATTTCCAAACTGCCAGCCTTCGTAGGAAGAAAAAAACTTCTGTGGCCAGCTGCCACCTTGGATGCATTAGTGATGCATAAGGGGGTGATTAGGCTGCTCTGCAGGCGATCAGGGACAGGGAGCCCCAATAACCAGTGCAGCCAGAGAGCTCCCAGCACCAGACGGTTGCAAACAGAGGGGAAGCTGGCTAGTTCAGAGGACTGGAGTGGGAGAGAGAATTTCCCTCCCGCCCGCCACCTCTAGCCAGCTACCTTTGAATCCATTATTAAGAGCCCTTTGAAATGGCTCTGGTGTTCTCAGTCCAGCTTCTAGTGGACAGATGTCCCCATCACGAAGGCTGCAGCCTCATGTAACACCCCTTCACCCCCACCCCACTGGCATCCTGAGGAAAGACGTCAGAGATGGAAAGCCTGGGAGGCTGGACACCCCCCTCCTTTCTGGGGTGCAGGGCTCCAGTGGGGGTTGAGACACATGGGCAAGTGTAGGTGGAGGAAGGCACCAGTGCTACCAATGCTGGGAGTAACTAGTGAAGAAGAGTTCTCCAGGGCCCTCAGGCTGGCATCTCTCGCCAGTGCTCAATTCATTTGAAAGGGGAAACAAAACCCTGGAACAGGAGAATGAACAGAAGTGGGGCTGGACCCTGAAGTCACTAGTGCAGGAACAAAGGAAACCTTGAGCAGGTTCCAGCCCAGCCACGTGGCCAGCAGCGTGGCCCAGTTTTTCTTTGTCTAAAAATAGCGAGGAGGCATATTGAATTCCTGTCACTCCTCAGAGAAGGTTTTAACTAAATCATGATGAAGATACCCAGGGCCTGACAGAAATTCCCTGCTCCCCAACCTAGGGCAACATGTCCTGCCTTTGATGGGGGAAACCACCACTGCTTTGGCTGAGAAGCACTAAACCTCTTCCACTCCCAGCCAGCAGCAAGGTTTGCTGAAGAAATGATGCCAGCCCAATGACACCCGGTGTGGAGCAGAGAATGCTCTACCTTGGTTGGAAACATGCACACAGGCCCTGAGCTCAACAGGTTTCTGTAGCAGAAAAATGAAGTTGATTATACAAGGAGATAACGAGCCAGATCCTCAGCAGCTGTACATTGGTGAAACTGTGCCCGCTTGCTCCAGCTGAGAATCTCACTGAAGCAAAACCTAGCCCAGTGGTTCTTCAGGCCGCGGCAAAATGTTGGGACTGCTGTTCCCTGGTCCACTGGGGCCTTGACGTTGTGGGTTACCCAATCCCAGAGATGCATGAGAACTGGCACACGGTAGGCATATCGATCCAGAGAGATGTCAGGGGAGGTCCTCTCCGCTGAATCCTTTGCTATGTGGAGTGACAGCTCCCAGAGACATAACGGGCTGTTGAGTTGTGGGAAACCATTTCCCAGGCTGGTGGAAATAACGTCATGATGCTCTGAAGGAAGAGAGCTCCTCTTTCAAAGTATTTGTGCAACGTAACCTGAGCAGGCTAAACTGCAGTTGGCACACAGTTTAAAATAACACCCATCGATCACTATCGGTCAGCTGAAAAATCCAGGCAAAGCGTGCTCTGCTACCCTTCTAAATCCAAGATTGCTATTCATAAAAGCTGTTTTCTCTTTCATCTTTGCACCAGCTTATTATAGCCTCATAGCAGCAATGCTACTGGTATGAATGAGACAGTGCTCTCATTCTAAACTCCACTGTCAGTGGCTTATAACATATCCAGCTGTCTATGAAATCTTTGCAGCCTGCATTTATTGGAGTCACCCTGAGAGGGTTCTGGGTGGGTCGCTTGTCACTACAGAGCTGCCAGTTTGGTGAAGATGGGTTAGTTAGGGGAGAGGAGGGTTTGGCAGCCGAGACGTAGAGAAAGTCAGAGGAGACAGGGAAGGGTTGTGGCAGCTTGGAAAGGGTTACATTGAAGAGGCTTGTACTGTGTGAATGCAAAAGAGTAATGGAAATTGCTTGGCGGCCGGGATGCTTGTTACATGGGTATCTGCCCTATTTCGAAGCTGTTGCTAGTGCTATATTTTTTTTCTCTTAACATTTCACAATGTTGCTATTACTGGAGCAGGTCTGCTGGTAGTAATTAGGGTGTGAAATGTTAGGGAAAAGAGTCTGGTGTGGAGACGAAAGTCTGGGATCAGATCTGCTTCCTTGAGGCAGAAAGACTGAACCTTCAACAAGGACTGTCCCTGTGACCCGCTCCCACTGAAAGGGAGCTGCTCTCTGCCCACACCGCAGAAGCAGGGGGCTGGTTACTGCAGGCAGCCTGGATTATTCTGGACCCCAGCCGTGTTTGCATTCCCAGAGAGTACCAGAGGGACCTTCTGAATCTCAGTTAAACACATTCGAATACCACTGACCGTGTCCATAACCTTTTATGTACTCTGTGTACTCCGCAGTTAACAAATCCAGTGTGGGGTAATAACCATAACACGCTGCACCGTCTAATCTGAGGAAAGCCCTTGGCGGGCATTAATGAGGCTTAATTCATCTCACTACAGTAGGGAAGGCATTATTATCCCCCTGTATGGATGAGGAAAGGGAGTCACGTAGAGGTTAAATGACTTGCCCAAGGTCACCGAGCAAATCAGTTTAGAACAGAAACCCCCAGTGCCAGGGTGGTGCTTATTTCTAGAGAGCACATTGCCTCAGCCGGGGCTGGCTGCAATGTTTCTTTAACCCTGACTTCCCCTGCTCTGACCTAGCAAGCCCCAGGCTGTGGTTTACTGACAGCAATGAAGCAGCTCTTAGCTAAAGGCCAATGCACTGGGGCATTTGGACATCTTAATATTCACCCGCCTCTTACAGGCCAGATCCGGTGATGCTTGTTCGGTCCCCCCAGCCAAACTCCTGCGGCCTTCACCGACAGGGCTGCCCCAAGCAGCACTTGAGGCTTTGGCCCACACCGCACAACTGCAGGGAAGCAGAAGCTGCGGGTTGACGCTTGCATTCGCGGGCTGTCCCCGGGAGGGTGCAGCTTTGCTGCCGCAGGGGAAGGGCGGGCGCCGAGCCGGGCTGCAGCCAGGGCCCCAGCAGACAGACACCTTCGCCCGCGGAGAGCATCCTTTGCAAAGCCCACCCAGCAGGGCGTCCGCTCGCCTCTGCTGGGAAGGCACCATCCCGACCGCGGGGGACGCCCGCTGCCCCCGCCGCCTGCTTTGCCATAGCGCAGCAGTGCCCACGGAACCCGAGAGCTCCCCTGCCGGAGCGGCCGCTGGAAGCCCTCCCCCGCTCCCCTGGCCCCGGCCCGGGCGCGTGGCCGGAGCCGGGGGGGGGGAGGCTCTCCCCGGGCCACCCCTCGGCCGCGGCCCCGCCGGCCCGGCTCCCCAGGTGGAGGTTCGCACGTTGGCTTGGAGACGAAAGCCGCGCGCAGCCTAACCCGGACCCGGGCCCCGCCTCCGCTGGCCGGCGATTGGCTCCGCGCGGGAGCAGCGGGCGCCGATTGGCCACGGGCCGGCCGTCGCTCCGCGCGCCCCGGCTCAGGCTCGGGAGCGGCGGCAGTGCCGCGCCGCGAGCCGGTGGCGCCGGAGCATCCCTCGC
>ML675613.1:4906450-5127702 GCA_007922155.1 Mesoclemmys tuberculata
CCGCTCGGCGCTCCGTGACCGCCCGCCCAGCGGGCGCTTCTGGCCGCGCCGGGCGGAGGAGCCCGCCCGCCCGATGGGCCCCCGCGGAGGCCGGGGGAGGTGGCGCGCGGCCGGGCCGGGCCGGTGATGCGGCCGCCAGGATGCTGCGGTTCCCGGTGAAGAAGCTCCGCAAGCAGTTCAAGCTGCTGCTGCTGCTGGTGCTGCTCACCCTGGCCGCCTGGTTCACCTACCTGCACATCAGCCTGGTGCGCCAGGGCAAGGCGCTGCGCCTGCACTTCGCCTACGGCAGAGGTGAGCCGCGCCCGGCCCCGCAGCCAGCGGCCTGGGCCCCTGCCTCTTGCACCCCCCCGATCCCGGGAGCGGGCGCTGCCGGGGGCCACCCCCTTGCGAGGCCGGCGGGAAGGGGACGCACCCCCCGCGCTGCTTTCTCTTGCTGCCGGGTTTGGTCTAGGGGTAGAACAGGGGGCTTAAAGCCAGGGCTCCTGGGTCCAGTTCCCAGCTCTGCCCCCCGTGTCCTTCCTGACTGGACAAGTGAGCTGATCTCTCTGCCTTGATTTCCCCAGCTGTAAACAGGGGCACTCCTATCTGCCTGTCTCCAAAGGGACAACGGGAGAATGGCCCCGCTGGGTCAGAGCAAAGGTCCGTCTAGCCCATAGGCTGTCTTCCCACAGCGGCCAATGCCTGGTGCTTCACGGAGAGTGAACAGTACATGGCAAATATCAAGAGAGCCATCCACTGTCCCAGCTTATGGCAGTCACGGGCTACAGACACCCAGGGCGTGAGGTTGTGTCCCTGGCCACCTTGGATAATAGCCATTGATGGACCTATCCTCCATGAATTTATCTAGTTCTTTTTTGAACCCCATTTATAGTTTTGGGCTTCACAACATTCCCAGCAATGAGTTGCACAGACTGACTGTGCTCTGTGACGAAATACTTCCTTATGTTAGTTTTAAACCTGCTGCCTGTTTAATTTCATTGGGTGGGCCCTGGCTCTTATGTTACATGAAGAGGTAAATAATGCTTCTGTGTTCACTTTCTCCATACAGTTCAAGATTTCATAGCCCGCTCTGTTATCGTATCCCCCTTAATCATCTCTTTTCTAAGCTGAACAGTCTGCCTTTTAAAGCTCTCCTCATATGCAAGCTGTTCCATCCTCCTAATCATTTTGATTGCCCTTCTCTTTGCTTTGCCTAATTGTAATGTATCTTTTTTTGAGGTGGGGCAACTGGAAGTGCACGCAGTGTGGGCATACCATGGCTTTACATGGTGGCATTAAGAGATATTCTGTATTACTATCTATCCTGATTGAGATCTTCTGAAATAATGAGCCTTTATTACACCCAAGGGCTGTGGGAGAGAGAGCAGTCCCTAACCCTTGCCCTCCGAAGCTGATGAAATTCCCCCCGTAACTGGAATTAGGTTCCTTTGGCCAGAGCAGGAAAGAATTGTGTGCTGTCGGTTTGCAGATCTGGGTTTAGAGATGCATGTACAGAACCTCCTCTTCCCCCAGGCTTGCTGGGTTGTGAAGCTCAGATCAGACACTTGGCTGTATTGCCAATGAACTGTCAAAACCCTCCGTGTCTTTAGTCTTGGCAGTGAAGTGTTTTTAGCAGCAGTTCAATTCCTCTTTAGAGCTGAGCTAGATAATGGCTCCTGAGTCCGGGGCACAGAGTGTGCCAGTGTGTGGATCAGCGAGAGAATAAATCTGAGATGCTAGAGATCGCTTACAAAACAAACTAGCTGGGCCGGTGGCTGAGCTGTTCGCAACCCTGTTGATAGTGTCTGGAGACTGCTAGTTCTTCATACGAGCAGTCTGCGGGGCGCTGAAGGTAGCTTGGATCCCATGCCAGGATCAGGATTCTGAGTTGTGAGAGGTTCTCCTATGGGCTGATCCAGGGGCTGGTGATCTTTGCTTTGCTTGTTCGGCACTCCCTAGCGGCCAAGCCATAAAGTTCTGTGATGCAGCACACCAGCCAGAAGGGATAAGGTCAGGAAAAAAGGGGCGGAAGGCGACCCAGGTTTAATAGGCAGATCCCACATCCTGGCACCTGAGGCTGTTGATCACTGCTTAGATAAACAGTTATTTAAGGAGTACGTTTTCCATGCCTCAGAATCGCAGCTCTCAAACTGTTCCGTGCCAGAACCCCCTTCCATCTAACTGGGATCCCCTCCCTCCGAGTAATAGGGGGATGGGGCCATGCTCCCTGGGCACCTGTTTGTCACCCCTGCTCCTCAGTCGAGAAGCCGTGCTGTAGAAGGATATGTTGTTCCCGTGACTGTTCTCATTCACTGCACTGTAATGGATCTAGCACTGGAAAGTCATCATCATGGCTTCTGGGAATCTTCTGGGGTTTTGGAACATCAGCAGGGGTGTTTGTTTTTCTATTTCAGCTTAACTCTCATTTTAAAATAATGATTCTCATGTTTTCAAAAGAGAACTGCAAAGGGATAAACCAACCAGTTCTTCTTGTGTCCTTTCTGCTGCATGCCTCTGGCTTCAAGGACTCTTCTGAATAGCAAAATCAGGTTTGATTCTCCTCTTGCTTACATTCAATTTACGCTGGTGTCAGGGGAGTTACTCCAGGTTTGTGCCAGCGTGAGTGAGAAGCAAGTAAGGGCCCCTGAGACTTGACTTAGCTGTAGTTTCTGTGGAGCTAGCATGGGATAATGTAGGCCCCGAATCTGTGTAATGCTACTCATCAGAAAAGTCCTACTGACCTTAACGGGGACCACTTATGTAAGTAAAACTACATTTCAAGGGTTTGCAGGGTTGGAGGTGTCGTTTGAAATACGTGTTGCCTCTTTCTCAGCCCTCACTTGAAGTGGGAGGATGACTCATTCTTTCAGAAAGCTTTTCTCTGAGCTGTTTGTTACATGTTTGAGTTAAAAGGGCTTTAATCACAAAAAGCCATCGATGGCTTTAAAGAGTGGGTCTAAACATTTCCTCCCCTCTCTACTGAGGGAAGACCAGGCTTCAGTCCATTGTGATACCATTATCCTACTCCAAAACCAGGGAAGTCCAGATACAGCTAATGTGAAAAAGCAGGAAATGAAACTCCTTTGTGCATCTTGTTGAGGAAGCAATGAAGATAACCTACACTTCTCAGTTTCCTTTTACGTGAACTGCCTTTGCAAACCAATATGTCAATAAGCCTAACCACCGCCTAATTTATCAACCCCGTTCAAAAAAAAATGTAACTAGTTGTTGACTCAGAATTTGCAGCCTCATACTGTGTAACAAAGTGGTTTGTCAGACTGGGTCAGGTTTGTCCTGCCGTCCTGGGTAAGCACACTGTCTAGCAGGGGGGTGGAGTTGGGTGACCAACAGTGGAAATAGGAACAGTGGCCTTATTATTATGTTAACATTGGAAACTTAAACATAGCCAAGTGTCAACCCATGGATATGACTGGAGGAAGTTCAGTCTGCCCACAGCCTCAGAAAGTCCTCTCTGCTGCCGAATGTGTCGTGTTCTGGAAACGGTTTGTCAGACTGATCAAACTATTCCCCGTATCTGCCGAAGAGGATGTGGTCCAGCCACGTGTGTGTTCTGGGGCTGGGTCCCCCACAACCTTTGATATGGTGTCTGGGTGACGCTCTCCCAAATTTAATGTGTTGTTTATTCCAAGCATTAGCCGCAGCGGCTAGGAAATGCATTGCCATGTTCTGGCTCCCAGCAGTGAGAAATAGGAGCTATGGAAAGCTCACAGCTCAGATGTGGTGATAGCAGAACCAACCTGAGGAACTGGGCCTTAACTAATGAGCTACTTGTAACTGCATGAAGCAAAGACCTTTAAGTTGAACCCATGTTCTGGATCCGGTTCACACTTATCCAGCACTTTATGTTGTCACCAAAACCGGTGTGAAGTGAGTGTAAAATGCCACTGGATCAGAACAATAGAATTCTTTAACACTTATATTATGGTAGCACCTAGAAGCCCCCCGCCAGGTTGGGAATCCTCTGTGTTAGCTACTGAGCTTAGTCTAAAAGCTTTACACCCAGCCGGCACCAGTGTGACAGCTCAAGGTGCAGGGCAATGAATCTGGCCCCGTCTCCATAACTGTGTCAGTCTGTCATCCATACTTATGCTTGCTTGTTTTTGTGGTAGTATCTAGGAGTGCCCCAGCCAGTGCAGACCGGGGAGCACAAGAAAACACTGAGCCACTATCGATCAACGTCCTAGGCAGCTACACCAGCTGTCTAATCACTGTCAAGTTTTTAGTGGGCATCATGCATACGGAGAGTTTGAAGGAGGCCGCAAGGTGGCTTGACAGAAAACTTGCTGCTTATCTGGGGGTCACAGTCCTGTCCCAAATATTAGGTGCTGATGCCATGAACTGTGCAATGAACCGCTATCAAGGCCATCTGTGCCCTCTAGTTTGGAATCTAGAAAACAGTATCCCTCCCTCTGGGGAGGGATACAGGTTGAGCTAGGGAATTATTTTTAGGATTTTTCAGATATTCTTGACTTCTGGGTTTAATTGGTGGAGGCCTGGTGGAGGAATTGAGTGCTGTGGGTTTGAAGGAGCAGAGGCCTGCATGGAATGGGGGAAGGAAATGAAAGGGGGGTGAGGATAGTGGAAATAACTGAGCAAAGGGGGGTTTTGAGGAATATGCAGGAAGAGAGAGATCTGAAATGCCTGTGAGGCAGAGCTGTGCACATGGGGAGGGGAAGGCATTCCCATTTGATGCAGCAGGTAAGGAAGAGCCAGTGGAGTGACTCAGAAGGTAGATGTAATCAGATGGCACTGATCCTAGTCTTTCCTCTCTCATTCGTGCTATTGCCCTATTCTGTTGTATGGGTGTGTCCTGTTGCATTGCCAGGCTGAGCTGAGGCCCCAGTCAGGATCAGGACCCCAGAGTGCCTGGTGTTATACAAACTTGTAGGCAGAGCCTGCTCCAAAGGCCTTGCCGTTTAAATAGAGGGGTTCCATTTTCACGGGGGAGAGGGGGATTTGAAAGTGATTTTGAAACACGGCTTTCTCAAAGCTGTTTTCTACCCGGCTCTGCCTGCTGGGTAAACTGTTCTGTAAGCACACATTGGAGACTGTTCTCCCAAGCCTTGAACGTATAGATGGGTGGGGGTCGGAAGGCGGAAAGGGTGGGGTTTTGTTTTAAAAAGAGAAGGATTCTTTTAATGATTTGGGCCTGAGCAACTCTTGTTCAAACCGGTTTGGGAAGGAGCAATGCTTGATCCTTGTTTGGAGGTGGCTTCTTCCCACTGGGGACAGGATCTGTTGCACGCAGCGCAGTGGCCGGCTGGGACGGGTTGTGTTCTGGAGTATGCACCTGTGCCTACGACACAGGTGCGCTGTGGCTGTGTGCCAAGTGACCTGTGACAGCCCATAGCCGTCAATGGCACAGGCGTCACTGCAACCCAAGAAGGGGCTGCGGGGGAAGCAATGAGGTGCTCCCGTCAGGCAGTGGCCTGAACGAAGTGCCTAGGGGTCGTAGGCATATCATGGCAGGGGAAGGTGAGCTGGGAGATGGGAACAGAGAGAGATCTTGCTACCACCGTTCACGTGTTGGTCGCTGTAACTCGCTCCCTGTGAATGACAATCAAGGTTACACAGGAGCACTGAATGGCAGCCCTTCTGTTGAATGAGAGATGGTGAGAGTACCTCTCCCCAGTGCTCTACGCCCTGCACTGGCTGCCTCTTTGCTTTCGGCTTCCGTGCCTGATCTATAGAGCCTTCCTTGGACAGGGGCTGAGCTATGGGAGACCATCCTCCCTACTGGTCTGACCACAGCACTTAGTGGGGGAGGTTGGGGCTGTGCAGACCCATGGTAAGGTTTCGGGGGGCTGGAAGGTCAGGCGTTGCCTGTCTGTGGAACTCCCTGCTGTGATAAGCCTGCGCTGAAGTGACTGCAGGTCCTGTGGGGTGAGCTTGAGCTGCCGTACAACAGCAGAAGCCAAAGGACAAAGGAAGAGAGAGGAAAGGGTCAAACCAAGAAATCTGACTAAAAATTTACTGTAAGTGGCGACACAGTTTAGACAGCAAACGCAGGGTTTTTTAGGGGCTGGGCTTTGTGCTAGGATGAACGTCTGTGCTAGAGTGCTGCATGCCCTGCAAATACTCTCGTTAGACAAGAAGCCATGTAGCCCTGTGGGTATTGCCAATCCTTGAGGTTTCCACTCCTCTCCCATCCGAGGCTTTGTGAAGCAGCCAGCCCCTGAAACAAACGAATAGAGTGCAGCAGGCTGAGGGAGCTTTGGGGGTCTCACACTGACTTCTGGCTGCCTGCGTACCGCTCTGATGTGTGCTCTGTTGTGGAATTCAGCAGATGTCTCTGTCCTGCAGCGAGGAGGCATGAGAACATTGTGATCAGGTGCAACACCGCCTGCTTGTCAGTGCACGTCCTAGGCTGCTGTGCACCCCTGTGCCTTCATCTGTTGCTGATCGTGTGCAGTGGCCTGGGGAATCTGCCCCAGAGGAGGAAGCAGAAACCTTCCCCTGACCTCTAGCTCTGGGGGAAGATGCTGACCATCTGGTGCACCAACTGTGTAGCTGGGTCGGATGGCTGGTAAACCGATCGATGGTCAGCTGACTAGAGAAGCGAAGGGGAAGATCTCCAGATCTGACATCCATTTAATTTAGCGTTAATAGTCTGGAAGAAGGTGGGGGGAGGGAGGGAGTTGGTTGGCTGCTAGATGTGTCTTGCTTTGTCTTACTCCTCTCTGTGTGTAGAGAGGCACCTCTGTCCCAGTGCCAGACATTTTGGCCTCCGGCTTCGAGGAATAGAACATTTTCCTCCAAGATTGATGCCACCCGAGACTGCATCTTGCTTGTTGATGTGAGGAGAGCTCCTTAAGATGAGACTCTGGTGGGTTGCTCTTAGCAGTCAACTGGAACCTCTCATTGAATCCAGGCAGCCGTGACCAGGTGTGGCACGTCCATTTCCGGGATGTGCAAAGTCTGCTGCGAGGCAGTGACAGGTGGTGCAAAAAGCCCTTGCGGGGAGAGAGCTCGGGGCAGTAGGCAAGCTGGGGGGAGGAATCAGCTGATTCCAGAGCTCTTCTGCCCCAGTCCCAATGAAAGGGGCTCTGAGGGCCAGTTTTCAGAAGCCCGTTGGGTGTGTTGACCTCTTTTGTGGGGCACCTTCAGGCTACGATGTTGGGGTGGCTCTTTGAGGCAGAGACACATTCGCTGCCTTGTTCAGCCCTGCCTGCAGATAGGGCCTCCTTGAGGAGAGGGCTTTGCTGCCATGCGCCAGGCTGCTGACCATAGGCATTTTCCCCCCATTGGGACCCATGGAAAACCTCCCTGTGTGGGGTTTTGGCTGGCAGACCTGCCTGCAGGTGGGCATGCCATCCCGGGGCTGGGTCTGACTGCAGGGGTGTGTCTATGCCACTGGGAGAGTTCTGGGTGGGTGTACCATCACGGGGGGGGGAGGGGTCTGTGGGTGGGTTGTCAGGGCAGAAGCCGAGGCTGGGTTGGGGGAAGGGTTGGTGAGTACTGTGGTGGGGAAGGAACGACATGAGTTGGCATGAGGGCGTCCCCGAGGGCTGGGGAGGGGCGCGTGGCTGGGGTTGGGCATGCTGCTATGGGAAGTGCATGGAGATAAGAGCTCGTGTCGTGGAAGCAGTGAGGGGAGAGAGCGGGCTCCTCTGCTCCTTCCCTGGCTTAGGTGGTGTGAGTGGCCGTGGGCAGGAGCCGATGCCTGAAATCTGCACCCCTTTTTCTAGCCACCAAGGGAAAGGGAGGTCTCTGGGCAGCCGAGGATGAATCTGCTGGGCTCCAGACTCTAGGACAGAGCCTGCCACTCTCCCCATCCCAGATTGGCTGGCAGAGGGTGTATGGAAAGGTTAATTACTTGTTAAATTAACTGTCTCTAAGCAGATGCCCTTTCTGCAGGCTGAAGGTTTGGGCATGTGTATCTCCTGCTGTCAACCTAATCCCTTCCCAGCCACTCCACACAAAGGCTGTGATAACTGTGGCAAAAGGGCAGCCTCCATAGTGCCGCAAACGGGTCAACGGCTGGTGGTTCAGGTTCTAGTTGGGAGCTGGCCCCTCTGGTTGCTATGCCGAAGTCATCGTGGTACAGGGCGTGTGTGTGTATATGTGCACTGCACCTCCACAATGGTGCCCACACTCTAGAGCCGGGATAAGGTGCAGCTGGAGTGGCGTGATCGCAGGCTGGTTGGGTTGGCGAGCTGGCTCCGAACCAGAATGACATTATGTTCCTGATAAAATAAATCCCTTTCTTATCTTCTACAAGTAGATAATTACCCTTCTCTGCCTAATTTAACACACAGATTCCTCAGCTGAAATAATGAGGCCATTATGGTGTTCTCCCGGCTGGAAACCGCACCGAGTCAATGGGGCGGAAACGTTAGTGCGCCAGGTAAAAAATACAATTAAAAAAAAAAATTAAAATGATTCATAACGGGAGATGTGAGTGCTGGCCCACCAGAGACTTCCCTGGCAGGCGTCTTGCTGAGGGGGGTGAGTTAGCACTTTAGGAGCTGAGCACGTGACAGGTTTATTTGGCAGATTTAAAGAGCACGTTGAATGAACTTGCTATTGGAGTAGTGATGGTCCAGCCATGGAGTGCAGAGTGACGGGTCGGCAAGGGGGGGGGGCGAGCACGTGCGTTTGGGGACAGGCTGTGAAGTCTAAATGGGGCCTTTTGGGGAGGAAAACATTGTAACTTCACTGACACCCATTGACCGAGGGACACGGTGGGTGGTGAGGAGGGACATAGGTTGCTCTTGGGGGTTGTTCCTCTCACAGAAGGACAGTTGGCATGTGGTGGGGAGAGGCGGTTGCGAGATCCTTGCAAAGCAGGACTTGGGAATCTTCCTAGGCCCCGGCTAGCCAAAGGATGCTGTGTGGATGCAGAGGAGGCTCTGCTGGGGTCGTTGTGGGGCAGTACCCCCATGAGAAACCCACATTCCTCCCCACAGCTGCTGGGAAAGAGGAGGGGGGTGGGATGTGTCAGGCTACTGTCTCTGGACCCTGCTCGCTAATAAGCGACTAATAAATACGAGGTTCGCCATGTCTGGCCGCTGAAATGGAGCGAGAGGGCTTCTTTGTCTTGCCCTCAGGCCTCCTGACGGTATTGGGGCTGGGGTGCTGGTATTCTGCACAGTTTACCACCCAGCCTCTTGGCTGCTGCCATGAGCCAGGGCTGCCTGCTGCTTTGCGCCCCCCCCCCCCCCGAACCTTAATTCTGGAGTGTGGCCGCCTGCTCCAGAAATAGTTCCTGTTTTTGCCTTTATCCCTGATTATAGCCTTCACAAACAGTGGAACTGTCATGATTCTTGACTGTTTCCTTGCTGCTCAAAAGGCTCCCAGTAGCATTCAGAGCAGCAGGGAACGGGGTTTCTTATTGAAGGCTGCCTTCGACCCACCCTCTCACATGGGCTCTCCATCTGTTGTCCGTTCTGAGCTCTGCTGACACTGCTCCTGATCTCAGAGGTATGTTCAGGAGCAGTTTAATCTGTTTAAATCCAAACCAGTTTAAAGACGGCAGCAGTTCTATGTCTTGGAAGGGGGTTAGAGTAGATGACCCTTGTGGTCCCTTCTTACACCGAGAGATCATAGAACCATAGGGTATCTGGCTCCACTGTTTCCCTTGCCCAAAGCAGGCGTCTCAGCGGTACTATGCATGGCCCCCAGCCCTGTGCCTCTGTTCTGTCAGGGTAATGTTAAGTACCCCCAAATGCAAGGGGGCTGTCTCCACAGGTGGGCGTGTAACTGCTGGGACTGTGGGCACATGACAGGACTCCTTTCCCCCCCACTCCCCAAATCCCAATATCCTCCCCTGCCATGTGCAATGGACTTTCTGACCCCAATGGGCCATTCCCCGGCAGGGTGCAGGAGCACAGTGCGCTCATTCGCATTCTCCCCCTGCTTGATGTGCTTACCCTCCCTAGGTTATAGAAGGAAATGCCTCCCCAACACAGCAAAGGCTAATCCTGAGCAGACAGGAGCTGGAGTCCCCTAGGAATGGAGAGTGGAGGCAGAGGCAGGGAATGAGAAAAATATGCTTGTGGCACAGGACTGGCAGGGAGAAGATCTGGGTTGTACCCGCTTCTGCCCCGACTCATGTGACCATAGAGGAAGGCAGGTGCCCTTTCTGTGCCTCAGTTTCCCCTTCTGTAAAAGAGGAATAAAGATCCCTTCCTCCCACCAGTGGGGCTGTAAGCATAGCTTGTTAGTGTGCACAAAGCGTGGAGAGACGCTTGGAGGGGAGGTGCTGGGGTGGACGTGGCGGGGCACTATCGTTTGGTGTACGTCTCTCTCTCTGGCTTCATGGAGGGAGCTGCTGTGAGAGGAGGTTTACAGCTTATTCTGCCTAATCTGGGGCTCTGTGGGTTTGGACATGTGCCACCAGCATCATTCAGGGAAAATTCACAATTTTAGGGAGAAAGTGGCTACCTATATTCTTGACCAGTGAGTCGCTGGTGTTCAGATGACACTTTACAAGGCATATTTTGTACAACGGTTATTTCAGTGACGTGGAAGGTGTGAGCACAAGGCTGCCTTCTGCCATGCCCTGTCTGCCATTCTGTGTCATGGCTCTGCGTCTGGAGAAGCCAGTTGCTTTGCTCTCTTTCCCTCTGTGACCCATTTAGTCCTTGGCTGGCTGGCTGGGTTCCTTCCCTTCCCACCCACCCCCAGTGCTGTACTGAGCTCAGGTCTCTCAGGTGACCCGCTGCCTTGAATCAGTGCTTTGTGACCTGTCCTTTCCTGTGGGCCCAGCAACACCCAGGGGAAACTAGGCGGTGGAGGCAGGCGGGAGCCCTGTTCTTTGGGAGATGCTGTGGCTTTGGAGGAGTTGGGGGGCAGAGAGGAAACAAAGCAGTGGAAGAAGGGATTTCTTTTCACCCCAGGCTGGGTGCTTCCGCTCCATGTTCAGGCCGCGTCTTTAATGGAGATGGGGCCGGGGGAGGAGTGGGGCTGCAGAAGGAAGCGGGGGCCTGATGGAATCGGCTCTCAGCAGCCAGCCCTGGAAACATAAACACAGCTTGCTTTAAAAAGTGCCTTCAGAGCATTCCCTGCTCTCTCGCACTGCGGCTGAGCAGAGGGAGGGGGCGCAGTCTGGGCCCCAGCCGCCAAGTTGCACTCCCTGGCGCAGGCAGCCCCTGCTACCTGTGTGTTGGGTTAGATCTAGGAGCCCTCCTACGCTCAGCTTCTCCCAAGGGAGAGCAATCCGGTGCTGAGGGGTGCCTGCGCTGCCTGGGGAGTGAACAGACCATTCTCGCTGTCGGGCATCTGCTGCCAGCATGCTTTAGCGTACTGAACAAACAGCCCCATTCTGCCGCGGCACTGGCTGTAAGTATCAGTCAGTAATATATGGGGCAGTTACAGTCCTGAAACATAAACCAGAAACCTGTCTGGAAGCCAGGAAATTGCACCCCCACATCCTGCCCCTTCCCTCTGCATGGGAAAGTCTGGAAGTGCACTGTTTAGGTCCCCGGATAGCCTTAACTCTGCCCTCACGGTGCTGTCAGACTGTGGGGTTTATGGAGCTCCATCCCCCGTGGCATCTAGTTATTGCATCCCCAGCAGTACCGGCGCCCATCGTCCTGTTAAACCCCAGCCACCTGGCTGGATTAGAGCCCTGGGGGTCTAGCCCTTTGCTGGGGCTGCAAGCATCTCAAACCATGGCTTAACCAGTGGAGTGTATGTGGCTTAGCAGCAGGGGGACGGGATAAGGTACTGGCAAGAGCAGCAAAGGGGCCTCGCCCCACCACTGATAGAGTAGGGAGTTTTAAGGCTCCCTGTGCTGTGTGTGTTGTCTCGTCTCGCGGGACGGTGGGATGGTCCTGGGAAAGGCTTTGATGCGGATGCACCACTGTGCGTCATGGGGGGGTGGGGGAGGAGGAGGAATCCTGCCCAGCTCTGCAGCGGGTCAGTGGCCTGGGAGTGAGTCTTGATACCGCCAAGACTGGTGGAGCGCCCGCTGCCAATCAAGTGTGGCACCAGTTACACACAGGCTGGCAGTGTGTTCCCTGCTGAGCGCGGGACAGATCACTCCCAGCGATGGTGCTGAGGGGGGTGCACGCCGTGCATGGACTCAGAGTCTTTTCTCCCCGGGAAGAGACAGGAGAGTGTCTGGTTAGCGTCCCTGGCCTTGGTGGTCCTGCGCTCCAGGCCAATGGGAGATGAATGCTGCACTGGACTCTACAGCGTCCCTGGTCAGCTCCTAGATGGGCTGATCCCGCCGTGCCGTGCTCTCTTCCACTTGCTCTTCCCCTTGCTCCCCCCACTTCTGCTCCCTAGCATTAGCTGCGTCCCTGTCCCTGTGGGAGGGAGCAGGAGCTTTGGGCCGTGTGTAAAGGGGCCATCTGAGGCTCCCTGGGCAAGATTGGGCCCTGGTCTAGGACAGGGGAGGTGCCAGGCTCTCTGGGATATGCCGGCAACCAGATTGCAGAGCTGAGCTGGCAAGCAGGTGGAATGTGAGGGGAAGGTCTCGTGTTTCCTCCAAGGCTTGCCTGAGGCCCCCCCCCTTCGCACTGAGCCCGAACCAAGGACCAGTGCTGCCATGTAAATGGGGAGCCCACCTGTGTGGCAGGCAGAAAGGGAAACTGCTCATCCCCAGAAGGGCATGACCCCATCTTGGGCTGCGCTGTCATGGAGCCAAGAAAAATGCATTGCCGCTGCAGCCGGGGTGGCTGGAACAGCACTGATGGTTCAGCCCTAACGTACCTGCAGAGCTCTGCTGGGAGAGCTCCCCTGGGTGGATGTATGGCCCCACTGAGATGCAGCTGGCTCTGGGGTGGCCAACAGTAACCAGCCACCATACAGCATGATATTGGAAGGAGAGTGAAGTTGTGGCAAATAGCTCTGAGGCATGCACCCTTTCGTTATGGAAAGCGAAGGGGTTCTTCTGTCCCATGCCGAGGGGAGGCAGCCTAGGGCACTGGTTGGGGAGTTAGGAGACGGATCTGGGTTCAGTTCTCAGATCTGCCCCAGACTGCCTGCATGGTCTCAGGTCACTTGCTCCTTTTTATGCCCCTCTTTTTCCCCTGCACTGTAAAATGGGGATAATGGTGCTGCCCTGTGTGATAAGTGCGATCAGAGCCTCACGAAAGGCACCACAGCAGAGTTCAGATTCCTTTATTATTTGATTGACATGCATGCAGCGCAGGCAGGCCCTTGGCTTTTAACATCTCATCTGCAAGCCCCCCACGGCATGAAGTCCCTGCGGTTTTCTTCAGCTGCCGTATGCAGGCAAAGGGCTGCATTCAGCACCCCGAGATTTGACCCTCTGGTGCCAGGGGTTCCCTAACACTTAGCACAGTAGGCCGGCTGCTGCTGGTCCAGCATGTCCGTGGCCATCCTCCCTGCAGGACTGCAGAAAGGGTGACGCCTGCGTGGGAACGGATTTCTGGGAGCCCCCCGGCTAATCGTGGGGGTGTGCTGCAGTAGCCTTTGCCATGCAAGTGACCTTTCAGTTTGTATTTGTGCTAGCCCCCCTGCCCCAATCTGCCTGTCCAGTGACCCCCCCCCCACCACAAAAACACCCCCCCACTCCAAACAGACACGTAATTCTGGCTTCTCTTGATCTCTGGCTTCAAATCAGTGCTGGCCCCTGCCCTTTCTGTTTGCCAAAAGCATCAGCCACACCCCGAGCCTCTCGTGGGCTCTCTCCTGTATGGAGTGGGGGGGTGCCGGTTCCCTGATGCGGGTGAGACACCCTGGATGAGGGGGTGGGATTCATTCCTGTGGAAATAATCCTAGTAATGAAGCAAGGCTTGGGGAGAGAGCCTTGAGGGGTAAAAGCAGAAGCCACTTCCAGTCACTAATTAGGCTGAAACTTGGCAAGCAGTGCCCTGGGCTTTGCCTGAGGCCCTAGCGTCTGGGTTGCTCCTGGTCCTGGGGTAATTATCTCTCTGGAAGTTGTTGCTGCTTCACCTAGCTGGGCTGTGTGACTCAGAGAAGTCCCCTTATCAGACAGTGGATTCAGTCAAGTGAATTCAGTGCAGCTCAGAATGAGGGGAGGGCAGGGAGCCTGCGGAGTGGAAAAATGTGTGAAGTTTTGTCGTGGGTTAATGCAGCCGCCTTTCACCCTTGGAGAGTGATCTGTGTTCGCTAATAGCAGCCTCTGTTCATAAGTGGCATGCTTGGGCAGTACTGTGGTGGGTAAAGGTCTGGTTTAGGGGGGGTGCTGCAGGGCAGGACCGAGGTGTATGGACAGAGCTGGGTAAGGGACGTGGGGGGAGAGTAAACAACATTCTATGTAAGAGAGCAGCAAACTCATTCCCAAACTTGGACGAACATGAGAGAGGCTTGGGACAAGTCAAGCCATTGAAGCAGCAGCCTGGTACTTGGATGAAGCTAAGGCCATGTGTACACTGCCGCTTCCGTTGG
This sequence comes from Mesoclemmys tuberculata, assembly GCA_007922155.1. Taxonomy (NCBI): domain Eukaryota; kingdom Metazoa; phylum Chordata; order Testudines; family Chelidae; genus Mesoclemmys; species Mesoclemmys tuberculata. The sequence continues at coordinate 4,920,776 of ML675613.1, forward strand.
CAAAACTTATGTGGCTCGGGTATAGGAAAAAAACAGTCCCCGCAGCGACCCATGTTTCGCCAGCGTTAGTGGCAGTGTGCCCAGCGCTAGATCGGCAGAAGAGCTTCCCCCACCATAGCCGCTGCTGCTCGTTGAGGTGGTGTTATGTCGGCGGGAGGGTTCTCTCCCGTTGGAATAGAGCGGCTACACAAGCCATCTTACAGTGACCCGGCTGTACCGGTACAGCTGTAAGCTCTCTGGTGTAGACATGGCCTAAGGCAGGCTCTGTGCTTGCTGACCAGACTGCAGGATTGGTTTGATCGAACCCCTTCCACTAGGAAGAGCCTATCTTGTCCCTTGGGCCTGTGGCTCTTGCAGAACATCCCTGTCTGTCTCCTTGGAAAAGGCAGGGATTTAAGAGTGTGCTAGCCAGGGCTGAGGGGGTCACTCCAGTATAGGGGTGTCTGGGGCCAGGGGAATGGAGTGAGACTTGTGTTGGGGATCAGAAGACTGGGGGGCGGGTGAGAGAGTCAGGGATTGTTTGGCATGAAAATGGGGCACAGCTCTGGCGTGCTGCAGCGTGTGCGGATGTATACACATTGCAGCCCTGCTGCCGAGGAGCTGCGCGGATAAGTGCTCTAGAAACCCCTTGGATGAAGGAATGACACTATCCCCCGGCCACTGCTGGTGGAGCTGTGAACGGGCAATGTGACAAGCAGAGCTAGCACAGACACTGCTCTTCTCCTGGGGCTGCCCTCCCCACCCTTCCCTCCCTTGGCCTTGCCATCCCCCATCCTTTGTGTCTGTCCCATGCTCATCTGTGCTGATCCTGGGTCTGCTGGGAACTTAGGGCCCGGTGCTATGCACTAGTCCACCGAGAGCTCTTCTGCAACCTGGAAGGCATTTGCAGAGCCTTATTCGGGGTGCTCGGGTTCCAGTAATTTAGGGCCCTTATCTCCCCTCTGAGTTGCTTTCTCTTTTATGGTTTGTTTGTTCGCCTGCTCTCGGATCTGCAGCAGCAGGGAGCTGAAATCGCCCTCGTTTGTTGCCTGCCGGTTCCCAGCAAGCTCTGAGCCAGATGGCAGAGAAGCTGTTACTGTGAGCGAGTCATCTCTGGGACAGCCTCAGAGTGGGCTAGCTTTGCTGGGCACTCGCAGGCATGGCCAGAAGAGTGAGAGCGCTGCGATGAGTCTGGGGGAGAGGGGCAGTCTGGCAAAGGCTGGGGTGACGGGGCTGAATCTGAAGCTGTGCTCTGCAGCCTACAAACGGGGAGCGCGCCGCCAACCGTCCCTCAGTGGGGGTGTTCTCCTGCGTGGTTCCTGCTTGCCGGGACTGGCGATGGTGCTGTCTGCACATGCAGGGGGTGGGGGTGCCTGGACTGGGGTCGGGTACGTTTCAATCCCAGGTTTTTTTGCTAATCACTTGTGTGTTTGACGGTGCAGTCCTGGGCGAGCCGAGCATCAGCCCCACGCCAGATTCTGTGGCAGCATCGCTCAGAGCTGTGCAGTGCTGACTCCTGGCAAATTCAAGCCATGACCGTCCAGCTTCTCTAGGCTGCTAAACATTTTGCCTCTCTCTCCCTCCCTCCCCCCACCCCCGGGCAGGAGGCAGTAGCATTTAAGATGCTCTCCAGGGCAGGGGCCATGTGCGTCTCCTGTGCCTTGCCCAGAGCAGAGCCTGATGCTTAGTAAATAACAGTAGAGGGGTTTTAAAGGCGCTTTGTCAGCCCTGGCATTGTGGTAGTGAAGCAGCACCATGGATTGAGGGTAACCCCCGTGCTGCTCTCAGCCCCATCTGGGATTGATGGCAGGAGAGAAATCCATTGGCTGCTTCCCAGTGTGACATCAACTTCTTGCCTGGGTTCCGCTGGCTGTGTCCCCGCAGTCTGGAAGCGGGCAACCCCCCGGACAGGGGAATCCCCAGGTGGCACCAAGCCGGAGTAGCAGCTGTAGGTCCCTGCCACTTCTCCCTAGTGAAAGGGGTGTGGCCTGGGGGAAGGGAAATGGTTGGAATGTCTCTGCTCCATCTATTCACGGATGCAGGGATATGGCCCCTTCAGCAGCCAGGTATGATTTAGAGCAACCTGGAAGCTGCTCTCAAAGTGAAGCCAGCCCCAGAGTTGGGCAGAAAATGTGGTGTAGTTGCTTTGCTCTGTCTCAAGTCCTGCACTGAGCACGGCTCATCCAGAGCCCAGAGCTGGGCCTGAAGGTGGGACCTGGGCACCTGTAACCAAATCCATAGTTCTCAGCTTCTTGGGCCTGATTCTTCTGTCACTTTGAGAAGTGGCTCAGGGACCTTTTGTCAAAAACCGGCGAGTAGACGTCCCATTACCAAGGCTGGGTTTTGCTCTGTGTCCGACTGGTGTGTAAATCTGGCGTATTGCCAGCACGCTCATTGGAACGCCCCCAGGTTCACACATGGATGCAGCTGAGGTCAGAATCCAGCCCAGCGACTTCGCTTTAGCCTCCATCCCTGGGAAAGGCAGGTGGATCCTTCTCTGGAATCTGAGCCTGTATGTCTCCTAGCGCAGTCATTTCCCAGAGCCTCTTCCACCCACATGCTGTTCCTGAACTTTACAAGGGTAACCAGTGCGACAGAGAAGCTGGAACCAGAGCAAACTGTCCCGTCAACTGGATTCGTGTTCGCAAACCATTCCTCCAAGCCTCTTTAAACCTGCTCTTATTAAGTCAGTAATGAACAGTGAAGACAAGAACGAGCATAGCCGCAGATAATTTCCATACAATAGAGGCGAGGCCTGCGTGTCCCTGACAAATACTGAGCCAGTGGAGAAATCAAGGTGGTGATGGGCACCAGCTAGAGTCCTTGTCTGGCTGAAGGACGGTTCCTGTGATGCAGCCTTGAAAGGCATGTGCTGAAATGTGGAGGAAGACGGTGAGGGAAGATTAACCCTGTGCGCTTAAGCCCGGATCCTCCAAGGTGTTTAGGCTCGTAACTTCCATTGGACTCAATGGAAATGAATAGCCTAAGGACTTGTGAGCAGGGGCATGCGCAGGAATTTAAATTCCAGTGCTTCTGGAGGGGCACGTTCTCTCTGCTCCTGGGTATGTAATATAAACGCCTGCTGAAACCCATGCAAGATATCGCCCTTGTCAGACAACCTTCAGCCTCAAGAGACCATTCAAATGGGCACAGGCCAAATTGGCTGTGCCTCTCTTAGAAGATCTGTTGAGAAGCTTGTTTGTTGTCAGTCCCTGGCTTCACTGAGCCTGTCACAGCTGGCAGGAGATGGGGAAGCAGCAGAAATTAGCCCCAGTGGTGGGAGGATCCATGACTCAGGCCTGGTCTGGAGTGGAGATTTGCAGCCAGTGCCAACCCCTATTGCAGGCAGGCAAAGCTGCAGTCTGCATTGATGGAACAAACATACCCCGGGTTCAAGCGGGGGAATGTGGCACTATTGCAATTGGTAGTTTTGCTTGTCTGTGTTGAGGCTTCCCCAACGGCTATAGAATTGGGGTTGATTCCCAATCTGGACAAGGCTTCCGAAGAGGTGGAATGCCCACCTGGGCCTAGGCTCTTCCTCCATCTCCCCTCCTCAAATTTCACACATCAACAGCCCTAGCTGGGGTAGTAACACCAGGGAAACAGGAAGAGGAAACCAATCGAGCGTCGATAAGGCCCTTGGTCTGGAGTGAGCTTCATAGCCTCGCCCCACTCATGTGAAAGCGAAACACTGACGTCATTCCCTTTGTACGTCTGACAGTTTCTGCCAGTGGCCCTGTTTCTTTGCAGCTTTCATCATCGCTTAACGTCAGAACAGCTGCCGCCTGTCAGCGAACTTCGGAATCATCCATGGTCCTGCCTCCGTAGCGTACGTTTGGTTTCTTTCACACACGCCCTTCTCTCTTCCCCTTGTGTGTGCATGGGTAGAGATGTCTATTACTGGGGATATTGGCATGAAAACGGGGTCTCTGCAGTCAGTCTTCTCCATGCCATCCAGGCCATTTCCACAGCAGCTAGCTTTGATGCCACCACTGGTTCAGATGTCAGATGGACTCTTTATTATTATGGGAGCTCCTTGCAGCTAAAGGAACGAGGAATCCAGAGAATGTGATTCAGAAGCAGAAACATTCCTGAGGTTTTCTGGGTGGGGATAGTGGCTTTGGGGGCAAACGTTGGTGTGGATGCGTGTGTGCGCGCGTGTGTAAAATCAGGATAAATTGCAATTACTACAATTAAACATATGGGCACCTACGTTGTGTGCAAACATGAATGCATACATGTCTCTTGTGTGTATATATAATTGCAGATGTGTATGTATGGCGTGTGGGTGTATATATAGTGTGCATGCACAGATATGTTCAATTGTGATAATTGCAGTCTCATTAATGCTGGGCCAGGCATTCAGCCACACACGTCACTCTCAGAGCACTTTACTGACACTGACCCTCCTCTCTACATGCCTGGGAGGTGAAGTGCATGTCTCCATTTTACAGATAGGGCAACTCGAGCACAGAGAGCTGAGATGAGGCTGTGTCGGAGCCAGGGTTACAATGGGGGAACCTGTGCGTGGCAGCCTATGTCTGTCTCTCACTGGTGTGATGTAGTCATTAGGGTAGAGGGGCGCAGACGTGAGGAGAGAGGAAGGAATGTTGTTTTTCATTAGGGAATGATCTACTTATAAGGCATGGTTTCTATACATCTGGAAATGCTTCGGGGGAGAAGGGAGGGACGTTTTCCAGAACAGACTGTACGGGTACATTCCAGTACACTGACAGCCTTTGCATTGAAGCTGAGCACTGTGGTGGAATGGAGGATGGAGGCAGCCTTTTTTACATTCTACAGAGGCAATATTTACAAATTTGCCAGCTTAAACTAGCATCATTCTGTGCAAACAGCTACACTCCCCCATGTCGGTTCAGCCCAGGGTCTCTCTGACTGCTCCTTTCAAGGATTGCCTGGGAATTAGCAGCTGCCTGTGAGATTTCAATGGATTGCCTCTGCTGTGTGCTGGTTACCTAAGCAACAGCTGTGCAGAAGGAAATTTGACTGGCTGTGTGATGAGATTGACAGTGATGGGGGCCGGGTGTTGATGGATGGATGTGTGCATGTGATGCACAAGAGAAATCCGTGCTGGGGAATTTCAGGGGGGAGGTTGTTATGGATTCTGAGAGGAATGGAAGCGGATGTTCTGTGCCTTTGACATTCTTCTTAAAGGGACAATGTCAACATGAATTTACCCCCAAAATTCAGACTTTTACAAAACCCAAGGCAAGAACAGAAGTGGTTCTATGAAATTAAAAATAAAAGCCGGTAGGAACAATGAAGTTTAAAAAAAATAAAATCCATGAAAGGCAGAGTTAAGATGGCCCTATTCAAACCAAGCACCCAAGCTACCTTAACTCTTTCCCTGCTGCTAAGCCCTGAGAAAATTGCTGACTCATAAGGTCTTATCCATCTAGAGCAGTGGTTCTCAACCCATGGCCTGCAGGCTGCTTGCGGCCAAATCGACACACAGCTGTGGCCATTGTGCTATCCTCAGGGCCATACAAGTAGTATATAGGTTGTGTGCATGCGGCCCATGTAACATACACACAGCTGCATCTGCAGCCCACAACGGTAAATCGGTTGAGAACCACTGATCTAGAGTCTCACCTCATCAGTGACACACACATCAGAATGCCGCCGCCTTAATCTGTTAGGGCCCGAGCAAGTGGAAAGAAAGATCTCCACTGACCTTAGCAGACTTCGGATCAGGCCTGTAACAACGGAGCTGCTTTATACGCAGAACATAACCTTACAAATTCCTGACTTGACAAACCCACTCCTCGTTTTGCGAGGCCTGGAAGGCTGGCCATCCCTTACAGGTGGTGCACAGTCCTTTACAAGCTGCCACGTGGCATCGTAAAACCTGAAGCCAAGTCTTTAATGTGAAGGGCCAGATCCTCAGCTGGGGTAAATCAACATAGCTGCCTTCAAATCGAAGAGGCTCTAATGCCTCATATCGGCAGAGGACCTGTCCCACAGTTGGGATGGGGTCCTTGCGCAAGCTTCACATGTCTTGGTCATAAAACCAGAGCACAGGCGTGACCAGAGAAAAGTCTAATGAGGCGACAGACACGTACATATGGAGTCAGTTATACAGCAGTGTGGATTTTTCACTGCCTAGGAGAGAGGCTGGCATCTCCACAGAGCAGAGTGAAGAGGGGGGTTGGGTGTTTTGTTTGAGAAGGGCAACTTCAGCGCAGCCTTACCTGGCTTTTCCTGCCAGCATGGCTGTTCGTTGGTTCTCAACTCTAAGGTTCTCCAATTGCAGTTCCATAACCAACACGGACACGGGCTTCACTGATGGTCATCGTTCCAGCTGAAAGAAACAGCGGAAGTGAGTGAGCAGCAGAAATAGTGGGCTTAAAAAAAGAAGGGAATCGGATTTTACCATCTCCTGCAGTTGTGGTGCCAGCGATGGTTTTGGTAACGCACTGTCAGGGCCTTGCAAGAACAAAGCTGGGAGGGAGTGTCTTTGGCTCGGGGTTCAGATGCAGAGCAGAAGGGCTTGGTCTTTGATGGTTCTGAGCATGCAGCCCTTCCATTGGCTGTGCTGGGAGCTGTGGCTGCTGCATGGGACCTCTGAAAGACAAACCCAGCATTACTTGCCTGAGCCCATTCAATGTGTGCCTGGGCACTAGGGCTGCATCGGCAATGGCAAAAATGGTGCCCCAGTGCATCCCTGATGCCCACTGCTGCAGTTCTGCCCATGGGAACAGTCAGGGAAGCTGTAACACAGACAGAGCTTGGTGTTTGCATAACCCTGGTGTCCAACCCCTCTCGGATGTGGTTTGAGGTCCGACGAAGTAGAGAACCTTCTCTGAGCAGGGCTAGATGATGCACTGGTGAAACTGCCCATCAACGCTGCACCATGGCGAGCGTAGCTGACGCTGGTCAAACAAAGGGTACGGAAAGATCAAGGTTTTCAGAGGAGCTGAGTGCCTGTAACGCCCACTGACTTCAGCTGGGGTTGTGGGTGCTTGGCTTTCTGGAACATCAGGCTCCTTGTGTAGACAAGACCAGAGGGAATTGGTGTGAGACCTGGGACTGGAATGTGGCAGTGTTCCTGGCTCCGGGGGCTGTGTTCAACCCAGGAGAAAGGAAGACAGCTGGCCAGCCATTCTTGAAAAAAGAACATGTTCTCTGCTCTTGGTTTCTTTAACAGGAGTTAGCAGGTGAAATGGGATTTGTAGGAGAGGGCAGAGCGGGAGGGTGAATGAACATAGTTCTGGTGCCCAAACTCTGGCTGCCGGGGTATAAAATACACCTAGACTCTGCCTCTCCACTGGGAAAGGTACAAGCCGATGATGGGTGTAGGCTGAACCTGGTAGTGCGCTCATTGGACTCACGTCCCTCTTCCGGGGGCTCCCTTGCAAATCCCAGCCTTAGTTTTCCTGTGACGAAATCTCCTTCTGAGGAGTGGGCCTCCCTGCACCTGTTGTGATAGCAGCATGGGAGAGTGTGGGTGGGGCGACGCCATGGGCAGGGCGGTGCCTGTTTCAGGGTGCTGCTTGCAGCCCTGGTGACTTGTCCTGCGCCCTCGGCGAGGGGCTGTCCTCCCCTCTACTAGCCGTCTATGCGGCTCTGAGCAGAGGTTTGCAGGGAATACCCAATAACTGCCCCACAGATGCTGCTGTGCACGGGGGAGCGTCTGAACGGAGCTTGCTCTCTCCATTCCTCTGCTAGAGAGTCTTGTTTTCGGCAGCGGTGCCATCTCCTTCCTCTGAAGTGGGCGCCCTCCCAGCGGGGGGCTGCTTGGGAGCATGACGTGCCATCCGTGCAGACAGGAGTGGTGGATGTGCAGACCCCACCTAGCTCTACCGGGGATCCCTCCCAGCTCCCTGGCTCTGCATGGATATTTGCTGCCTGGAGTGCCCGCTGTGAGAACCGCCTGGAAAATAGTGCTGTGGCCTCCTCCTCCTGACGCATGCAGTGGGGAGCCCCATTTGTGTCAGCCTCGTCCCCTGCTACACAGTCCTCAGCTGTTTACCCAGCCTTGTCCCCGGAGGCGCCTGTCTGGGTTGCATCAGGCAGTTCTGCTGAGGCTGTTGAAATGAGGCAGACTGGAACCGTTTCCCTGGCAGACCCGGACAAGCTTCTCCTTAGACCTCACCCACGGCCTCCGAATGGCTCCCAAATGGAGAGGCATCCCCGCGGAGCGAGAGAGACCTGGCAGGGATGGGCACGCGGTTGCCTTCTTGGCATCGTAGAGCTCTCTTGTTGTCGGACAGCAGAGAGAATCCCAAACCCCCACGGACCAGGACCAGGGCAGCGGAAACTGACGGGGGTTGGGGTGTCGCACGTCGGTTCTGATTGGCCCTGTCCTTTTAATATGCGAGGCAGTGTTGTCTAATAGGTACTGACTCCTAATCGACTGGGACTTGAGACCTGGGCTCTGCCACTGACCTTCTGGGCAACCTTGGGCAAGTCCCTGCAGCTCCCTGTGCCTCTTTTTATCCCCTTCCTGTTTGTCTTGTCGGTTACCGTTGTAAGTTCTTTGGGGCAGGGACTGTCCGTGTGTGTGTGTGTGCACGCGTGTGTTGCACAAGGGGGCCCTGCTCTCAGATGGAGCCTCTTGGTGCCCCCATAATACAATTATTACATGCCCGTGATGGTGGTTCCTGAGGCATGACAGATTTCCGAGCTATGCTCAAGTTCAGCTGGTGGTTTCTAGCACCACCAGCAGCAGTGAGAAGCTTTATAATATTGACACTTAATCTCAAACCCTAATTATAATCACTTAGCAGCCCATTAAGATGAATGGAGGACGTTCGCGCTTCTGTGAGCTGTTGTCTCGGGCTTGTCTGGCTGCTGACTCAAGGTTGTGTTGGTGCTGGAGAGTGGAGCTGCTGGTAATTAAGCCAGTGGGATAGCATTGATGTAAATACCAACTTGTTAGCTGTGGGGTCTGGGTGTAAACCTCGGCCCACCTCACGCGACTCTTGAGCTATGTCGGGGCCTGAGACAGCTCTCTGAAGCAAAGGCTGCTGAGAGATACGAAAGGCCCCAGGAGCGCCACGGGAATTGTAGACACAGTCATGCACCCAGAGTCCCTTGAGAAACTCCCTAAATCCCCATGTGCTGCGCCATTTCCCTGGCCATTTCTCTAAATAGAAGCCGTGCTCCGCCCTGGCTCCTTGCATGGCACGAGAGGTTTATGCTGGGACTTCTGAACAGCAGGGAATTCGAGCCGGACCTGCCGGGAGCTAGAGTCGGAGCCCGGCAGCGTGTGTGATGTCCCCATGCCCTGGGCTAGCCAGCTTCCACGTAGGAGCTGACGCTGAAGTTCCCTGGTGGAAGTGCTGGTTCTGGCATCTGGTCCACGACCTCCGGCCTGCGGGGCTGGATCCTCATTCAGATGCAGGGGGGAGCGGTGACAGCAGAGCTCCAGTCGCAGGAAGGGGGCTCCCTGGTCCCCTGGGCGGGTGGTGGAAGCTGGCTGCCCAGGATGGCTGCTGAGGCCCCCGTTTGGGGTTGGGAAGGCCATGCTGGGTCGTTGTGTTGCAGAGGGGGCCAGTCACGGGGTGTGTGACGGCAGTGGCGGCCGCATTCGGAGATCGCCCCGGAGTTCAGCAGCTGCGGATGGAAGCCGTGTGTCCGTGTTGTGCTTCCCAGCAAGGCCAGGGGATGTTATTAACAGAGGGGAGCTGCTGAATGCTGCTCCAGGCTTGAGGGGTGAAGGTGTCCGGTTTGGGGACACAAACGAGGCGTGGCCAGGCAAAGCGTGTGATACAAGAACATTTAAACACTGGGCTTTTCCTCAGTGCTCGGAGGGGGGCTCCTCCCTAAGGGAAATATGGCCATGAAACGGTGCCTCCAGCCCTGCTGTCGCTATGGGGGGGGAACCCTCCCTCCCCAAACCATCCTCCAGCCATGACAAACCCAGAAAGGCTGAGTCAGCAGGGGCAAGGTAGTGCCGCAGCATGCTGTAGGGTCGCTGAGCGCAAAATGGAGACGAGGTTGACCTGCAATGGCTGTCCAGCGACTGACAGAGAGAGCGTCGCATTGATCTGCCCTGCTGGTTTTTTGCATCGTGCCTGTGAATGCCAAGAGCCTCCCACTGCTTAATGAGCAATTGAGTGGGAAGGTGCCAGGACTTGTAGCAACCGATTCCTAGCCAGAGGGATGCTGTTGTTGTGTTTTGGTTGTGCCTACAAGCCCCCAGTCACAGACCAGCATCCCGTTGTGCTAGGTGCTGTACAGATATAGAGCAAAGAGCTGACAATCCGTTGCACCTGGGGCTGCTACCTATTTGTTCAGCATGCTGCCTAAATTAAAACGCTCTGTGCACGCGTTCTGCCTGATGGTGGGGAGCTGGGGATGGATATGTGAACTCCGTGTGACCTTGCATTCTTTATTTGGAGGTATTCATGGTTGGGGCTTTCTGCAGCGTGTTGCTTTATAACCTCTATTCATTATCCAGCTCTCCGGCTTTGCTTGATGAAGGTGTTTATTTAGGGCTGGTTTGGTGCGTGTTGTATTGACAGGGCGTAGTAATGGGCAGTTTCTGCTGAGAGGTGCCTGTCTGATATTTTTTTTTTTGAGGTGTGGCGGGATGAGACACTTGAGGGTTTTGTCCATTTGTCATTCCCAAGCTTCATTAAAGATTTATGCTGTGATGTTGCGTGTGGGACCGAATTGATCCGTTGCTATTAAAGAACAGGGCGGTTGATGTGCAGATTTACACAAGCAGCTACTTTATTATGCACAAACAGTCTTCCAGCCCTGCAAGACTATCCAAACAAGATTGGGTCAGATCCTGGTATAAATGGGGGCGGCTCCATTGATCTCAGTGAAATTTATGTTAGCCAAGAATCTAGCTTCTTTCACAGGTTCATTAAGTGCATCTCATTGGGGCCTGGTTGCCTTTTTCCTGCTCTTCTGTACAGCAGGTACTGCAGAGAGCCACTGACTGTGTGAGTGTGGGGCGGTGGTGGCGGCTGTAGATATGCTCCATGCCATACAATCAGTGGGGGGATTAGAGGGAGAGAGGAGGGCAGGAGCAGGGTCCTGGTGGGGGGAGGAAAAGGGGGAGCAGGTGTACAGCCTGGGGGAGAAGTAAAGGGGGGCCCTGCACACAGGTGGTTGTGGAGGGGACATGCAGGGTCCTGGAGTAGATGGGACCCCTCGCAGACACCCTCTGCGGGCGCTCATGCCTTGCTGCCAGCCCCAGGCTGCGCAGTCTGAGCCCTGGCCACGCTGCCCCATTCTCCTACCTTGCAATTCCCTGGCAGTGATGGGCCGGACCGTGTCGGGGCGGGGGCAGCTGAGCTGACACCGGCACTGGCCAGGGATGGAGAGCTCAGCCCAAACCCCGACTCCCCACAGGATGCCCTCCAGTGTAAATGCTGTGCACTTGGAGTCAGTTTTCCATGTGCACTTGGAGTCAGTTTTCCATGCACCCGCTCAGAAGCAGTCGGGCCATGACCCAAGTGGCCTCCCTCGGCGCTGTGGACTTTGGCTTTGCAGAATGGGTGTGAGGGAGTCAGTGCATAGAGAGCAATCCAGTTGATAGCGCTGCCTGGATTTGTACAGGGGCTGGGCTGATTGCTAAGCCAGCTCTTTAACTGTGGTGTTCCGGGGCCCTTTGCGCAGTCATTGAAAAGCCCCGATGGCTCTCTCCCATTCTCCCGTCCCTCTTGTTCAGGAGGTAGTCCTGTATCATCTTCTTAGAGCCCGGTTCGACCTTTATTCACTGCTTGTTTTACCATAGCCCCCATGAGCCTGCCTGAAATCCACACCCTTTTCTGCTGTGTGTGCAGTGTGGGAGATGGTCCCTGCCCCACACAGCTTACTGTCAGCTGGAAGTTGGCAGAGGAGGAGTCTTATTTCCTTTTTAAAGAAGGGGAGTCGCAGCACAGAGATTAAGTGACTTGCCGGGGGTCACACAGGAGATCTGTGGCAGAGTGATGTCGTAACCCCAATCTCCCGAGTCCTGGAACTGTAAGCCTGTCCTCCTTTCTCGCTGCCTGTGAAGGAAAGCTAGTTTTTGAGGGAGAGAGGGGGCCTTCAAATGTGGCCTGCGTTTTTGTGCTCCTCTAGCCAATATGTTCACTCAGTCCTTACTCCTGTGTCTCTGGGTCCCATCTAATGGGAGTCTGCTTGGGATGGGTTTGGGGTTTTTAGATTTGATTGATTTCCCCCTCCCCGCCTCCATTTTTGTTTGGTCAGTGGAAAGGGTGGCACTGCTGTGGCTGCCATTCGCATGATGGATGCGTTTGTTTATTGGAAACGCCAGACTCCGGATTTGCCGGATCTTCTCTGGAGGATTGTTCCCTAGCCAGATCCCCTTGCTGAGAATACTTTGTCCCTGGCTCCCACACGCTTTGTGATCTGTCTTGTGCCAGAACGGCTGTCGGGGTGGTTCGGCGATCGAAAGTTGGCCTTTGATGTAGGTGGGGCTTGATCCAATAATTGCTTAGAAAATGAGGACCGAGACCTTTAACTGGTATCAGAAACTGTCTGGAGGGCAGTCAGCGGGGGGCCTGAGCATGGGCGAGCAGCCCTGCTGGACGGGGCTAGCAGGGTGCTAACTGCAGGCAGACGGGAGCCTTGACAATGTCTGCTAGCGGCAGGTCCCTGCCTGGCGAGTAGCGAGAGAACTTGCACTAGGTATTTGAACTGTGGGTTTTGCTGGATGAGCTCTGAGAGTAACAGGCGTGCCACATCGCCCCAGATGCGACTGCCAGGCTGCGGCATTGGCTTTATGGCATGGCTATCAAGCATCGAGGGCCAGCAAAGGCTGGGGTTGTGTGGCGCCTTGTAGCGTATGTCATGGACTGGCAGGTGGGATTGATGGTGTAATTCCTTCCCCAGCCCTGACAGCCTGTGCTAGTTGGACCTTGCTGGCTGGCATACCGCACCGAGGGTTGGTTTGCGCGCACTAGAGAGCAAGGCAGGGCAAAGGCTTCTATTTTGGCAAGCAGAAAATTCACAGAAAGCCGTCCCAGGCCCAGATCTCTGATCTCTCTGGGCTTGGGCCTCTAGCTGGCGGCAGCCTTCAGATCTGGAGCCCAGTCTGTGAGGCAAATGGTGTGGGGGGCGGCTGCCCCATCCGTCGTTGTGTTGTAACACGGCAGTGCCTAGACTGCGTTCCCAGGAGAAATGAGCTTTGTTGTAAAGAGCAGGGCTGATATGTGGGTCTGTAACACTATAACAGTGTTTGATCCTGCTTCTGATCCGATGCCCTGACGCTTACGGGAGTGTAGACGGGCTATTGATGGCCCGTCTCGAGGCGTCATTTGTTTTTCTTTGGCCTCGCTGGTTCAGCGGGGGCTTTGCTGGAGGGATTGGAACGTGCCTTGCTACACATGGCCCAGGAGGCTCTGTTGAGGAACAGATGGTTAAGCCCTTTGGGCTCTTTGCAGCAGGAGGATGGATCTAAATCTGTCCAGAGCCTCCTTGTTTGCTTCACTTTGGCTTTGGCTTCTTTGTTTGGATATCGGATGTTGCAACGGAAGCTCCTGTGCATGGCAGGGAGGAGCACCTGACCTGTCTTGCCTTCCCCTCGCTTTGGGGGCACACCTGGAAGTGTTTTGGGTAGGGCAGTGGGCAAACCCCAACCAGACAATGGGGAGGGTCTTGGGATTGCCAGCGGTCACACAACACCCTAGCTGGCTGGAGCCCCGCAGCACAGCTCTTTGATGAACAATGTGGCCTACAGGAAGGGCAAACTTGGTGCTGCTCTGCCAATGGGCAAGAAGTGGCTTTCCCTGGGCAATTCAATGCACTGGCAGAGGACACGCTGTTGTGTTCGCACGTGTAAAACAGGAATGTGGGGAGGAGAGGAGGCTGCCTTCTGATACCCAACCCCAAGAAAGCAGCTGCTTTTCAGTCACTCTCTTTGCCTTGGTCTATGCTGGACTGTTTTTCTGTAAACCTTCCCCACTCTTGCTAGCCCTGGCGTGCGCAGTGATGCTGGGATTGTGCTCCACGAGCCCTAGGGAACCCCGGCTCTCTGCCCTTCACAAGGCCCACGTGTAGCAGCTGGGAGATCCTGGATGCTACTTCTTGCTCTGTGAGTGACCTTGGGCAAGTCACTTACCTTCTCTTTGGCTCCCCCACCTTTGAGATGCTGATCGATCTGTGCAAGCGCAAAGCCGTAGCCTTCATTGGGTGGCAGTGAATATCTCGGGGCATCGGGTCAAGCCCTGGTCCCACTGAAGTCAGTGGGAATTTTGCCATCTCCGCTGAACGATCCTGTAACCTTGAAGGAGCAAAGGAACCTGTTTGTTTCGGGGAGGGAGGGCTGGTAGGGAGGCCGCAGCAGAAAGTAGTGTGGCCATGAGATGTTGCACTCCCTTGCCTGGCCCGGGCTGCGTCAGTGGGAAGCGATTTGTCAGCAGGTGCCATGAATATTCATTCAGCAGTCCTGTACGCATCTGTGGCTCAGTGAGGGTGTTTGGGTGCCTGATAGTGGGGAAACATGAAACACTGGCCTCGAATCTCACCTTTTCTCTGCCTCCCCCTCCTCCTCCTGACAGAGCCGTTTTGCTGAAAGCCCTGGAGAGCTGGTGTCGGTGGCGTGATGAGGCGAGCATGCAGCAAATAAAATTGATGTAGTGTGAAAATGCCGTATTAAAGCTGCTGCCCCTATACCGGGGCAAGTGAGTTTGCCAAGAGTATTAACCTTCATTTGGTCGCGCTTCCCTCCAGCGCATTGGAGGCCCCAAGCGCCAGCCCGAGGTAATTGGCCTGATGTATGTATGGAGAAGGAATCCGATGTGGAGCGTTTTCCTCCTCCCGGCTCTCGAATGACTCTGGGGTGTGAGCTGTTTGCCTTCCAGACGGTACAGGGTCCATGGCAGCGGGATCACCGCTCTCGATTGCTGCTAACCTCTCGTTAGTGATGTGCTGGTAGGATCCCCCACTCTTGGGGTTAGTGGAGGTGGCAGGCAACCGCTAGCTTCCACAGCTTTTGCTACAGAGAGAGGCCAGGGCCCAGATCCAAGCTTTCCCCAAGCTTGGGAGTGCTCAGGCCTGTCTCCACTCCCTCAATTACAGTGTCGTCAGAGCTGTGTGGATCTCTGAGGAGGCCTCTCCCTGCGCAAGAAAGAGCAGCGATCCCTGGGGCTGCGTTCCCACATGCTGCCTCGCCCAGGGAGCTGGGCTTTCTTGTCCCTGCAGAGGATTTCGGGGGGGGCTGACCTTGGCGGCGGCTGGTGTGATGGGTGCTGCGTTCCCAGTGAACTGGCGTGGCCCTCTGTTGGGAGATAATCGCTGTCTGGGCTCGCTAGCTGCTGTGCACCCAGCTGTCCTGTTGTTTAGCGCTGGGCAGGGTCACTGCCCTCTTCGCTACAGCCGCCTCCACGTTCAGCAGCCACGTATGTGATGGCACCCAAGCCTGGGTTCTCTCTTGCGCAGCTGCCCCGACACAGGGCCGCAGCTCTAGCACTGCTGTTTGCTGGCTGACTCGCTCACTTCTCCGGGCTCTGGGTTGCCTCCCCCTGCCAGCCTCAGTTCATTGCTGCTGTGTGGTGGGCATCAACGGCTGCTCCAGGGCCTCGTGTGGGGCCTGGCTTCTGCGCTCAGCTCACGGATCGGCCTGGAGTTAGAGCCGTGACGGGGGCAAACTGTCCCTCCGGCCTCAGTTCTGACCTAGAGCCACCACCCTGAGCCGTTCCCTGTGCTCCTCACCCTTTGCCACACTGCTGGGAGCACAGCAGAGGTGCCAGTTAGCGCCAAGGACGATGCTGGCTTTCCCTCCCTGCGAGCTGGGCTGGGCATTGCAAGCTACGTGGCCAGTGTCCGATCGCTGGTCACTACTGACTTGTATTGGATTGGAACTGGAGATCTAGGGGTGGAGACCTGTGCATTGCCCAGTGCTGATCCCCTCAGCCCACTGGCGCCCTATAAGGGTCCTCCCTTGGGCTTTGGTAGGGAAGCGTGGCCTAGTGGTCAAGGCTGCAACCTGTGACTGGCTGGGGGTTTTGTGTAGCGGACTTCCTGTGTCCAGGATCCACCAGCGGGAGGGAGGGGGAGATATTTCCCGTTCTCTGATGATCTCTGGGATGGGTCCTCCCTTCCCTTTTGGGGCAGCTGTGGTAGAGACTCTAGGCCTAGGCTTGCCTCTGTTCTGCTTTGCTCTGCACTGCTGGAGCCGTGGGCTGCAGATCTGCTCTCTTCCAGCTCAGCTGCTCAAATGAGCTTGTTTCTCTCTCTCTCTTTTAAATGCTGCACACCAGAAGGTGTGGTGGGGCAGGGCAGGCTGGGTCCAAAATAACCCCTTGTTTCCCAGTGGTTGGTTTGTTCACCCCATCACCTTCCCCAGGCCCAAGATGGAGCCAGGGTAGCTGGAGCCATCTGATTGCTCCCTCTTTCCCTGGAGAAGAAGTCTGCATTCTGGTGGATTTTGCCAGCTTGATGCTGGATTTGGAATGCATAGCACTGGAGGGACAGATACCAGTACAATAGGTGGGGGTTTGTGTCCTTCATGGTGTCTAGCCAGCTTAATGGGGCATGGTTGGTGACGAGCTTGAATGGTTTCCCGGAAGATAATATCGGAGTGAATCTACAGCCCATTTTGCTGCGAGGCCCTCCTTCTCTATGATGGGAACAGTTCGTGGGTCAAATAGAGCACAGGGTGTTCCTCTGAGATAAAATGGCACCCCGTCCCAGATCCAAAGCATCTGTCTGCAAAATGAATTCCTTGGAGAAGTCCGGGCTGAATAGGACCAACTCTGTTCATAGGTGTTCTTTCAGTTTTTAGGAGGCCTTTGCACAGGCCTCAGAGCCCTCATTCTTCTCCTGTTCATTGACACCCCCTTCGAGCGAATTGGGATAGACTTTGTCGGTCCCACACCTAGATCTCCAGTTCCAATCCAGCGGAGGTCAGCACAGGTCAGTAGAGACCAGAGATCTGACACCTGTTTATGCCATTTGTTGCAGGTGTGGCAAGGTGGAGCTGGTTGGGCCCGAAATAATCCCTTAACCCCTTGTTGCCCACTGTGGGGATTTGTACACCCCATCACATGCCCCCTCTTTATCAGGCTGGTGCACACAGACTGAATTCCTGGTGTGAGGCTGTGCAAACAGGCTGTACCTGGGGTTCCTATCCCCCTCCCCTCCCCTGCCGCTGGCCTTAGTGTTCAGGTGTGGGTTACAAAGCTGCAGTGGCTCATGGGAGGACATGGCCTATCTAGAGCTCGGCTGGTTGAGAGTGTTCTGATACACTGCATAGAGAGAGTCTGTGTCCTGGGGAAAATGCCCCCATTTTTCCATTGAAAAAACAACCCCCTGACAAAAAGTCTTCCATCAAATCCTGAAAAATTTCAGCCAATAATCCAAAATCCAACATGGAAATGCCACCATGATTCCTCCTGGGGGTTGTGGTTTGAGTGCGTCATGCCCTCCACTTTCCTCTGTGGACTGCGCTCTCCGGACCTGACTTCGTCTCCCATGACACGCTAGAGTTGCTCACCCAGAGGGGAGACGTCGGTGTGTCATGGGAGACATAGTCTGGCCAGGGAGCCAGTCCATAGGAGAGAATGAAGGCACGAGGCATCCGACGACCTGTGGTGATATCCCTAATGGACACACGGCAGTTGTCAGCCAGACATATTCAGCTTTTGGTTTTTGTTGAAAACTCACAATTTTCCATGGAAAATAAAAAGGAGTTTTTGATCAGAGTCGGCCACGTGTATCCTGGGCTCTCCCCTTGGTAGTGGAAATCCGCGTCATTGGCTGCATGGGAGCTAAGCAGCCTTACACCAGCTGTGGCTCACCATAGATGTAGATGCAAGGATACGTGTCCACAAATCACCACCCTGTCTCACAGGGCTTCCCAGCAGGCTTCCCCTCCCTTTAGGGGAGAACAGGTGACCTTACTGGTGGGGAAGAGCTCCTGCTTTGTGCAAGGTACAGAACAGCAAACCAAGCTGCTGTGTTAGTGAAACAGTGGGCTTGTAAATGCTCTGGAGAGTGGCCTGGCTCAGTTGTGCTTGTTGTATCTGCTCTTTGATCTGCAGCCCCAGTTTCTCCACGAATCGCTGAGCTTTATGTGCTGAAATTGGTTAACGAGGGGCTGTGCTGACACTGTTCTCTCTCTGGGTTCGGTTCACAGGCTCGGTTTGTTTTTCACTCAGAGCCGAATCTCCCATCCTGCCACCAATGACACTGCCCCCCCTCGGGCCTGGGACAGGGACAGGGGGTGTGGCAGCCTCTTAAAACAAAGACCCTCTGCTAGCCTTCCTGTTCCAGGTCGCATGGCACGAGTCCATGTGTGTGAGTGTTGGCTAGTTGTATTCCAGGATCGCACGCCACTACCATCATCGGTGTGCTGCAGCTGCTCAGAAGAGTCGCCTGCTTCTTGGAAGCTTCCTAGCAATTGGCTTCTTTGTGCATCTTTGGTTTTTGTGCTAGTGAATAAAAGCTGCTTTGGAGAAAAAAAAAATCTCCTGGTTTTTGCAGTTTTACTCTTGGCTCAGAGTTTTTTCCAGGAGTGGGCATCTGAGTCTTAAGCTTGTGCCATCCTTCAGGGAGGCAGTGCGGCTGCTTGCCTAACCCTCTGGGTGCCGTTTAACTCCGCTTAGCTGTTTGCCGGTGGTAAGTAGGCTCAGTATCATTTGTGCCGGTGGTGTTGAGGGAAGGGGCAGGTGCGTGGTTTCTCTTTTTCCCTCCCCCCAGGAGCTCTTGGAGAGAGCAGCAGGTGGGAAGGTGGGCGATACTGCTGGGAGTGGGTCTGAGGAAGCATCAGGGAAGGTGCAGTGAAGCTATAAGGGCCCCAGCAGGTCTGACAGCATTGGAGGGTTGCGCAGTTTATTCTGGCCTTGAGAGGGACATGCTGGCCCGATTGGAGATGAATCAGTCCTCACCTCTGTGCGTCCGGAGCCGGAAGAACTTATATGTACCAGGGTGTTGTGCCTGGCTGCAGAGGATGGAGGCTGTGGGAGAAAGGGGAGTTGTTCCTCTTCTCCCCTCCCTTCCCAAATCCAGAGGCCTGGCGTTGTGAGATGTTAAGGGGACCAGCCCTTTATGAAGCACTGTCTCTCACAGGCCATTTATTTTCTCCTGCTCCTTTATTTGGCTGTTCCCTTGGGCCTTGCTGAGTTCTCTGCATCCCCCTTTCATCTCTCTCTGCACTGTGCTGCATTATCTGCTTTGTCTCTCTCTCAGTTGAAGTCCTTTGGACCCAGCCTTTCAACAGCCATGCCTGCTTCACCATTGTGGAGCTGGCACTCCTGGCCTGGCCTGAACAATGCATCCACAGGCCGCTTTTGTCTCCCCATTCAGACGGGCTTCTGCTTTTAACAGCGTCCGATTCTGAGGTGAGCCCCGCCGGCCATTCTGTAAATGCATTTCACATCTTGCTGCCTTTGCTTGGGAGGGAACGGAGGTGGTGAGGGGGGCTCGGTGATTAGGTGCTGGGCTGTTCAGAGCAGCGATCCAAAGCTGAGCTAGCACTGGGACTGACCCCGTGGCATGGGCCGACATGGATGCTCCGACATGGCGGCTCCAGTCAGAGGATGGGTTGAGGGAGCTCGTGGTGAGATTGTTCTTCCCTGGTGATAGTGGTCACCCTGTGGTCCCCAGGCTGATCTCACTGACACAGGGACAGGATGGAGATCCCAGCAGCACACACAACGTGCAACATGTCTCTCCGGGCCATCCTGGGGGCTGCGAGGTCTGTGCCCCATATGGGGCAGGGAGGGGAGCTGCTGTGAAGACATAACTAGAACGGATTGATCATAAGCAGGGTTGACATTAGCAGCACTGGGCCCCACTACCTCAGCACAAGGGGCGAGTCAAACGAGGGCCCCACGGAGAGCCTCTCAAACCAGTATCTTCTGGGAGAAGGAAGGGGGTGAAACAGCAGCTTTATGGGGAGCCCTGGGACCACTCTGGTCTTGGTGGTGTACACAGTTCAAATGCAGCCAGCCCTTTGGAAGAGACACTAAATCCAGCCCAGGCCTGCTGTCTGCTGCCTGCAGCTGTGGTGGGGATTGGCTCTGGACTCTTAGCCACGGCATGTGCCATGTGGGTCATGGTGAGCAAGTGCCAGTATGGCTGGTATGGAGAGAGGCTTCCTTGGGGGTAGGGAGCTCCTTCGGCTGGGGACTCCCTGCCCCATGCAGGTCTGTGCTGCTGTGGCCCCACCCTCTGCCGAACGGAGCCGCTCACGCTAATGAGTTTAATTTTACGGCCCTTCGTCGGCCCATTGCCCACTGTTTGATTGCACCGTTTTATTGCTCTAATTATATTGTTAATGGAGTTTATTACTTGCTTCTCTTTTTTTGTAAACGTGGATTGATGTCCTGCCTGGGACCTAGAGTCAGTAGCTTGCTTCCCCAGAGCTCTGTCCCCAAACAAAGCCAGCCTCTCCCTCGCCCCCTGCCCTCGGAGGGTCGTCTTGGCTAGAGGTGTGAAACTGTCCCTGTGCAGATGGCTGGCCCCCACTTTTCACTGTGGTCCAGGGGATGTGTCAAGGGTTCTGTACTCTCCTCCCCCCCCCGTGCCAGCAACAGAGGAGGGTCTGCCCAAAGACTGAGACCAGAACATGGGCTTTATGGATAAACTAAGTTCCTAATCTGGGATCTTCAAAGGAGTTAGGCACCAGACCTCACTGGAATATGCCTGAGACCTTTCAGCACCTGAAAAGGTTCCAGCCTTGGTTATAATCATTGTCATAGTCCCATTCAGCATTGCTCATTGGGGAAATATGCTGCACGGTTAGACCACTGCTACGTCTGTCCCTTGTTACTCTTCCTTTCTCATCCTCCTTCCTCTGTTTCTCTCCCTGTTCCCTGTCACCTCCTCCCTTCTCTGCAGCAGCACCTGGTCCACCCGGGTTGGCTTTACTCCCTGCCCCTTCTCCGGCTTATCCGTACCTCAAGAGATCAGCACTGGAAAAGTGTTGTGTTAGCAAAGGGGCCATCGTCAGGTTTGAGGGTCAGCCCCCCAGCTGGATGAACGGGGGGCAGAGGAGTAGTCTGAGGTGTTGTTCCAGGCTCCCTGCAAACTCAGGCAGAGAACAACTCATTGGCTGCACTGGGTTCCCAGTTGGAAGGTTTTTTCCCCCCCTGCCCTGGGAGGCTAGAAACTTGTTTTTTCTTTAATGAAAATTGCGACCATGCAGGAACAGGTGTGCGCACACGCGCGCTGCTGTGTCACCCCAAGAAGTATGGACTAGAAAAGCCAGCATCAGCTGGTGCGTGGTTTGCCGGCAGCCGGGGCCTGGTCCAGCATGGGGTTTGCCGTGCTGTCGCCCTGTGTCTCTTAGCAGGGCCTGGGTACGTGTTCCCTGTTCTCTCTGGGCCAGCGCTGGGCGAGAGCGTGGGGAGAGGAGGTGCTCTGGTGGGCCTGCAGCGCTTTACCTCACCCCCCTGCAGCCACAGAAGTGCTGTGATGGTCTTCAACCTTAGCCGGGCAGGGCCACAAACACAGCCCAGGAGACCAGAGCGAGGCTCCCCTGCCCGCACAGGAATCCCCGACCAGCCTCTCCCGGTGACCTTTGCCTTGGTCTGTGATGCGCAAGAGGGGTGTGGAATGAGCCGCGTGGCTCCTATCCTCCGAGGGAGACGCAAGACGCCCCCAGCAGTGGGCTATGCCCTGCGGCTATGCAGTTGGCTCTGTGACCGCTGCTGCCCTTCAGCTTGGAGGTGGCTGCGTTCCAGTGGGCTGGTGCGTGTGTGATATGTGACTCCCTCTGGGGTCCGAGCTGCTGGGCCGGCACCACGAACCCGCGCTGCCTTTCCCGCCTGAGCCCCGAGAGAAGCAATCTGCAGGCCGGGCGGGTCCGTGGTGTTTTATCCCGTCTCCACATGTGGATTGCTCTGGGTTGAACATGTTTCAGAGGAGCAGGGCTCCCTCTCCCTGCCCAGAGCTGTGTGCTGGCGCAGCCCAGGGCACTGGAAAGTTGCCTTCCTGAGAGAGAGAGACGATGCCAACATGCATGGCCAGGTCGCTTCAGACCCTGGATTCCAGTGGATCTCTCGTGTCGTTGGACAGTGCGCCAGCTGGGTGCTGGCAGCAGTTTTTGTTTTCAGAACCATTCACTGCTTAAAATAACACCGTGCTTCCAAAGCCCTGCTCCTCTGAGGTCAGCGCTGGCGGGGGTGTTGGCTGGATTGATCCCTTCCTGTGCACCCTGTTGAGAAGGCGCGTGGCAGGCTGGCAGGAGAGGAAGCGTGGGACAGGAGCCCTCACAGCTGCCCCTCCTGGACAAAGCATCAAAAATAAGAGCTCCCTGGCACGTTGGAGCGCCGTCTCTGCTCGCCCTGCGCCGATGCCTGCGTTCAGAGCCAGTGTCTCTCGCATTTCTGGCCCAGCAGCAATGATTTGGAAGGGCTGGTGCTGGTGGTAGGAGCTGCTCCAGGTCCCTCACTGGGATTTAACTCTGTGGTGGCTGGCTACATCTCCTGTGCAGCCGTCTGGCTGGCATAGGCCAGCGTCCGAAGGAGGGAATCGGGCACAGTGTGGTCCAGCAGTGAGGAGGTGTCTGAAGTCCTGACTTCTGTCATCCTCTGCCCCTCCCCATAATCTATGCCAGTCACCCTCCTTCCAGCCTGTGCACCTGGGTCAGCCCCCTCTGTAACTGCCTGTGCTCTGGCCATCCTCTTGCCAGCCAGCTCGTGAGCAGCAGATGCCTGAACTCTGCCACCCAGCGCAGTGCACGTGGAGATGTGGTTCTGGGAACCTGCTGGCCTGGGGATCCTGTGCTGAGGGCAGCTGTGAGCAGGACACAGCCCTGGGCCTGAGGGGAGGGGACGAAAGAGCAGCAGCAGCAGTTGCCTGTGAGCTGTGGGAGGTGAGAATACTGTAGTGAGGTGCCAGGGCAGGCGGGAGGGGGGCACAGGCCTTGCAGTGCAGTGGCTTCTCTGTCTGCAGGAGCAGAGGGAAGATGCAGGCTCGATGAACAGGGACGGGAGACCCGGACGAGTGGGGGAAAGGAGAGGCCCGTGGGGCTTGGAGACAGACCCCCGAAGGGCCTCGCCTGCATGCATCCAGCCCACGGCTCTGTGCTTTTCAGCCTAACAGGGCCGGCTGCCGCCCCCTCCCTGCTAACAGAAGGGCGCGTGAATGTCCTTTACCTGCGTTGCACTTGTTTTCTCTCCCCCTGGCATCAGGGTGGCCAAGGTCTGTGCCGCCTGCAGCAGGAGGGGAGGTTAGGGTGACCCAGCTGTGACCTTGGCGAGGGAGGAAGGCAGAGAGCTCCCGTGTGCCTGTCTGACTGCTTCCTGCCTGAGTGGTGCTGTGCTGGCGTGGAGAGGGATTAGTGCAACATGAAGGAGGCTCCCAGGGCAGCAGCCCTACAGACCCCTGGGCGGGACCCCACCCCAGGGATTCTGGGCGCTTGGGGGGCGGGGAGGGGCCATCTGAGCTCCAGAAGCGGGAGACATGGACCCAGTGCCAGCTGTGCGGGGGTGAGTGATCTGGTGGGGAAGAGGTTAGAGCTTCCAGCTCTTTCAGCAAGGGTTGCCTCTGCAGCTGTGGTGGAGCCAGAGAGCTGGTGGAGCGTTTCACCTGCTCACTGCACTCAGAGGTGGGAGAGAATTCGGGTGAGATTCTGCCCCGGGCCCTGATCCCAGCCGGGTCGGGTGTGCAGTGACCTCCCTGACTTCTGACCCATCGCAGCAGGCGCAGATCCATCTGTCGCTCTCCATCTGTGGGATCTGTGGGGGTCTGGTTGTGGTGGCTTGAGCCCTTGACAGTAGTGGGAGAGGCTGCGGGGTGGGACTCAGTTCCCCCTGCATGCTTGATGAGGAGTGGCCATAGGTGGGGTGAGAGGGTGGCTTAGCCTCCTTCATTCGATCCCTGGCCGCTCTGCAGAGGCTGGCGGTAGGAGGCCAGCTAATGCTGGGTATGGTGGCTGCGGCAGCTTCGAGTGACGTGGATGCTTTCTGACTGGAAGCTGGGTTGAGAAATCCTGCTCACTTCATGCTTGTAGGCCACTGAAGAGCCTAGTTCTTCAGCAGATGCTTTACCACATTTCACTTTGTGCATGTGGTTTCAGTGGAATTTCTCACATGGGCAAAGTGAAGCATGTCAATGCTGGTGGCGTCGAGGACTGGGTTTGTTTGAACATTGTAGGGCTTACTCTTTTCTACCCTGTTCCTAGGTGGTGTGACACATGCGATTTATCCATTGGGGGGAGATGTAATAAGCTAGCACTGAGTGGAATTGCATTAAGAACCATTAGAAGAAGATGACGGCAACATAATCAAGTAGTGTCAATAAATAAATTGGAAAGTCTGGAAAGAATCCAACAACTGCAGAGGAAATTCCACCCTCAAAAATGCAGTCAAAGAGCATTTGTATTAAAGACAAATGTACTGCGGCCTGCTGTAGCAAAGCGGAAAGAAAAAATAAAGGCGCGTAGGTATGATTTCCTTCTGGAAAGGAGCTCTGGTTACTATTCAGTCCATCAGGGAGTGTGTGAGAGAGCGTTTTGCCTTCACGTTTCTGCAGCATAGTAGGAACAGAAAATTATCTAATTTACTGCTCTCCTGCTAGTTCCTGAAGTGGCTGGAGCATCTCCAGCCTTGATGATGGCACACAGTACATCCACTTTGAATACCTCCCGTTGTCCCCCATGTGTGCCCTGAGAGAACCAGGATCGTGCAGCCCACTTCACCCAAGTGACACCCTTGGAGGATTTTTAAATTATTGCTTTGTTCAGATCTTGCTCTCTCCCGTCTGAGATAGTGAAGGGAACTGGATTTGGGTTGGATTTTTTTCCAGCGAGAGAATACGACCATTTTTATGAAAGGTATATAAGCCTTTTCAGCCCTTCACGTTCACGTTTTGTGTCTAAGGGCAGATCCATATCAAGACCCTAAAGTACTATGTCTTATTTTTAATGCTTCTATAATGTCTTCTGTCCCAGGAGCTCAAAATAATTTACATATATCAATGAATTACAACACTCCTGCAGGCTAAGGACACGTTGGGCAGATGGGGGACAGCGAGGCACAAGGCGGTTAAGTGACCTGCCCATGGTCACACAGTGAATGGGGTGGCAGAGCTGATACAGAATCTAGAGCTCCTTTCTCTCACCTCTGTGCTTTAATCACCCAGTGACCACCCACTGGCCATTTCTGACCCCACTCTTCTCACTTTTCCAGCCTCTTTGATGTTCCCTGAGTTCTGTTTCTAGTCGAGAACTGTTCTCTCTATTCCTCAGCCTGGTTCTATTTCTAAGGCTGGCCCAGCCCATTCCCCCTGTGACATGGTGCATTCAACACTTTGCAGAACTTGTGCATAGACAAGGAGCAACCCCCAACCATCACTCCATGGAGCCGTTAGCTTCACTGTTACTCTGTCTGCGTAGAGCAGCCTTTCTGGCATCACCAGTTAGTAAACTCCCAAGGGAGTCCGAACAGCAGGGGCGGATGAGTTCCCTCCCCCAACGTCTTCCCACTTCCTCTATTGGGCCATGGCCTGACCACAAATGATTCACCAGCCAGCGTGTCTGGTGTCTCGTCTCTTTGAGGGCTGTTCTAGTCTGTTTAGGCAGCGGAAGCAAAAGCCACAAACATGGCGCGTGGCACAATATGCTAAGAGGGTGCGCGTCCCCAGCTCTGAGCCGGCAGCTGGCTCGCCAGTGAAACCAGCAGAGAGCCAGCTTGCCCGTCGTGGGAAAGGAAGGTCAGCACAAAAGCTGCGTTGCTCAGCACTAGGCTTTGGAGTGGGTGCCCTGTGCTCACTGTGTGCGTGGCGTGATGCCGCAGGAAGCCTCTAGGCTAGAGCAGGTGCCGTGGGCCTTTCAGAGACCTGCTCCCCCTCCAGCAGGGTTAAAGGACTTCCGGCACAGGAGGCCTTGTCTCGCGAGCAGCACTGCCTCATGCTGGCGTCACGACCTGCTGTCAGCAGGCAGGTGCCTTTGGCTTCCCACCAAAGCCTAATGGTGGCAAAGGCATACAAGTCAGATCGGGCTCTCCCAGCTGCTCCCCAGCCAGGCTCGTAGCGGGGGGTGAAACCTGGCACTGCTCCGGCTGGCTGACCTCAAGCTGGGTGTCTCTAGGGATCTGGTTGCCTTGTAATGCTCTTCAGCACCTAGGCCAGGTTTCGTGGTCCCAGCACTTTGCAGACGTGCTCTAAGCGGGCTGCAGAGCAGGATTATCGTCCCTCTTTATGGCCAGGGGAGTAGTGTTTGGAGAGGTGAAGTGACAGTTACAGGCAGAGCTGGGTGTACGCCCCAGAGGCTCCTTGTTCACAGCACTGTGTTCTGGCCACTGGCGCCCGGCCTGCTCTGCGTGGGAGGGGGAGATGGGCATGAGGAGCGAAATACAGGCGCTCCGTTCCGCTGAGGTGGGAGGGGAGAGCAGGGAGATAGTCATCAGGCTGTGCCGCGGTGGCTTGAGGCGCGTGACTACCAGGCGCAGGGAGGCAGTCAGGAAGCAGGGCATGGACCCCAAATTGGCTGTGAGTTCTACCGGTAGATTTTCACCAATCAATTGTCAATTGTAACCTCCTCAGGCGCTATAACAACTTTTAATGTGGAGTCACAGACTGGGCCCTTGGGTGCGCTGATCTGTCTCCCCACCCAGGTGGAGCCTGCCTTAGCGATGGACAGTCCCTTACACCAAGGAGCACAGCCGTGTTCAGGTTACTTTCCACCCCAAAGGACCAGTCGCTTACCTCAGGTCACTTGCACCTTAGATCTCACACCAGTGACAACACTTGTAGCCAATCCTACAATAAACCATCTGAAGAGTTAAGTAGGAAAAGGAAATGAGTTATTTACAGGTCTAAAGCAGGTGCACACGCACACACACAGGCTCTGTGTCTCCTTTAGGACTAATCTAGGCTAAGCAATAGAATTCTCTTGCTTATACCTAGAAAACCTTGCCCTCTGGGGTCCAAGCAGTATAGAGATCCAGTTCCTTGTTAGGGGTTTTTATTCCCTTTCCCCCATGTGCTCTGAGGTATGACCTTAGCTGGTGGAAGGAATTCACTTGCATGACTCATCTTTGGGGGGGAAGGAGCAGAGCAACGCAATCTTTTCCCCTCTTTTATGTTCAACTGTAGTCCCATTTGGTGTCCATGGGCTTCCTTGGTGGCCAGGACCTAACACCTCGATTGGAGACCAGCACTTAACACTAGTCTCTCCTGACTGGTGATTTACATAGTCACAGAGGCTTGTAATGCTTACATATTACCTTACAATGTGAGATACAGATGCTCTAGGTGAGATTATTGAGTGCCCATGAGTTACTGCATGCCTTAAAGTATAAACATTAAACACGCTCTTCGAATGCGAGTACCTGTTTTAACAATACCACCCTACAGGTGAGCCAGGCTGATTCCAGCTATGGATTTGTCAGTGGCCAGTTGATTGTTTGCAGTGGTGTTGTAGCTGTGTGGGTACCAGGATATTAGAGCGACAAGGTGAGTGAGGTAATAGCTTTTATTGGAGCAGCTTCTGTGGGTGAGAGAGACAAGCTTTTGAGCTACACAGAGCTCGTCTTAGTTCCTGGGACAGGTACTAATCACTGTCCTCTCCTCTCGAATGAACTCGCGCAGAAAAGTGATAGACAGAAACCCTCTCTGACTTGCGGGTGAACACTTTTCACAAAGCGCTCGCTCCATATCTGCTCTCTCAGTCCTGATCGTAAAGGAAATCGGGACAGCCCTTTCGAAAGATGAGCTTGCGGGCTTAAATTCATAACTTTGCTAGACACGAAAAATCCTTATCTTGATACAAACAGTGGATTTATGGCTTATTGCATCAGTCTGTAACCCACTAACCCCCCTTTTCATCCTATGACTACAGGGGAGTTAAAGGGCCACTTCCCCGTGAATGGTCCCTTCGAACATGTGCTAGCCACTTATGCTAAACGATCTGTTTGATCTTGTATTTAGCTGTGACGCTCTTAAAACCTCTCCCAGACCTGAGGCAGAGCTCCGTGTAGCTCGGAAGCTTGTCTCTCTCACCAACGGAGGGCAGTCCGGTAGAAGATATCACTTCCCCCACCTTGTCTCTCTAGTGTTCTTTGGGTGAGATGTGGGGACCTTGGTGTGAGCTGGCACCTAGGCTGATTCCTCTGGGTGGCAGGGATGGAGATGCTGCCAGCGCTCGGTGAAGCTGATGGCGTCTCTGTGGGTAAGGAGTTTGCCTAGTGCTGGGGCATAAAGGGTGGCAGACAGGAGCTGCAGCTGGCCTTTCCTACCCCACAGAAGGGGGCTGGCCGTTGGTCTGGGTGGATTTCACAATGAACCTTTGAAAGCCAGGAGTGGTCCCTGCGTTAAAAACCTCCTTCCAGCTCCAGCAAACGGGCGGGTGATTAACGAAATCGATCCCGGCCCTCCATCACGGCAGTCTCCAGCCTTCCCTTTGCTGCCAGGATTTGCCAGCCGAGATGCTGACTTCCTGGGGGCCTGTCTTGGCTGGGTTTGGATAATTGCCAACTAACAAGGGCAGCCTGTGTGTGGTGTAGGGATCTTCCATGAGTTAATGCCTGATGGGTCGCTAGGGATGAGCCGTGGCAGTGAATCGATGCACAGGCAGGACTGTAGAGCACCCCATGGCCCCTGGAACTGACTCCCTGCCCCCTGCTTAGCCTGTCACGGATGGCTGTGAATTGGGCTGCCAGGATGGCGGAAGTTCATTTCAGAGCTGGCCCTCGGGGGCGTGTGGGCAGTGTGGTCATTCCTGGCACTCCTGCTGGGGCAGAGCATGGGAGGGATGGGACCCTGGATGCTTGTTAGATGGGGAAGGGGAGGAGAGGGATGGATGAAACTGGCCCTCCTCAGCCTGTCTGAGCTCTTCCAACAATCTGCTCCAACCTATGGTCTCTGTCCTGCGCTGATCCCTGTGGTATCCGGGCGCCTCCGCCCTGCGCCATCAGCTTCCAGAGACATTTGGCTATGGCCCTTTCCACTGGATCTTTCCCTCTGTCCGTGCTCGGCTGGCCGGAGGGGAAGGGCTGCTGCTAACGTGGATGGGTGGGCCCTTGAATTGGAGTGACAGGGAGCCTGGGAGGGGAAGCCAGGCGGCGCGGCAGTGTGAGATGGCGTCCGGTGTTGGGGCGGTGCTGGTGTGTTAGACGGAGCAGGAGCCCCATTGGGGCGCTGGAGTGTAGAGGCACAGGACGTGCTGGCAGCTGTGGAGTTAAGGAGCTGGGAGCCATTTCCCTGGTGTCTCCTTGACTTTGGAGATAATTACCCGGCAAGTTAACTTTTGTCATTATGCGTTCTCCCTTCTCTTCATTAACCCCTGGCCTCGTCCTCCAGCTTGATTGCGGCTCGCAGAGGAAGTGGCACATCTCCATCAGTATGCTGGAGCAAGGCCCTGTGTTAAATGGAGCTAGGGCAGAGCGGTGGCAGGGATTTATCATCTTCCTGAGCAGCACAGGCCATGTACGCTGACTCCCCTCCCGCTCGATGGCTTTTCCTTCAACATCCTGCTGGCTTCAAGGACATCTCGGCCCCTGCTGACCAAGATCGGAAGGGGGGAATAGTATGCACATGCACGTGCTCCTGATTCTACCCCCAGCTCTGCCAAGGCACCTCCATTCTGCCCTGCCGCCCCTCTGCTATCCCTGCCCAGCTATGCCAGTGCTCCATGACCCTGACGCGCAGGCCCCTCTTATCCCAGTCCTGGGACTCCCAACGCTGCTGTGTGTGGTGGATCCTGTCCCTTTAATAACTGTATAGAGAGGAATGGTCCAGGGTGATCCATGGGGTTGTGATTACAAGCAGTGGGGTGGGGGAGGAAGCAAACAGTGGAAAATGTAGGCTAAGCAGCAGTTTTCATGGTGAGATCTATGAGAGCATAGGACCGTCCCACTGGGGAAAAAGGGAGTGTTTCCAGAAGCCAATAATCCTTCAGCAAGCGGCAGTGTTGTTCACTCTCACGTTATCATGAGGCTTGTGATATTTGGTGTTTAAGGACTCAGCTCCCAGAGCTGGGGGTGTTATCTGAGACGTGCACCTTTTTACTTTTAATACTACTTTACATGAAGTTTCTAGCCTTCCTGGTTGTGAGGAAACGCTTTAAAGGATCACAACCCTAGAAGGCAGATAACGCCCCTCCTCCCCATTTATTAGTTTTGTAAAAATCTGATTTTTTTTTTATGACAGTCTTCCGATCTTTGGAGGTTTGACTCCTGAGCTGGGAGTGCTTGGGTGACAGGGCTGCAGATGGACAGAATGATCCGACTGTTTTGTCCCAGCTGCAATATGCAGGACATCTGTTCTCTCCTCCTCCTCCTGGAGAACTGGTGGGCTGAGTGGAGGCTTCTCTCTGGAGCACGCGAGGCTCAGGTTGGGGGGGAATCAAGATTTCACTTGTACCTTCTGGGGCTGGTTGTCCCCCAAACTGATGCATGTTTTCAGTGGCTATTCAGTGGTATTTTTCCTGCACTCGAAGAGTGGTGTTAATTTTCAGTTCCGACACGTAGCAGCTGGGTCTATTAGTGTTTGATTTTTGGCTAATATTGTCCTTGGCTTCCTGTCCAATATTTGAACTGATTTAGAGCAAACATCATTGCAGTGGCACAGAATAAATGGCTTTTCCCTCCCCTGGTGGTGCTCTGTCTTCTCCTGGAACGTGATCACCTCTGAGCACCCCTCTCCATGGGCTCCCTGCACCCCAGATTCGGGAGGTACGTGGCTTTAATTTGATCAGTATCACGGCCTTAGTGTTACTTAAACACCACTGCGTGTTTGAACTTAGATGCGGAGCTGCACCATTAGCCCTGCCCTCCTAGCTTTGTGGTAGCCGCTCTCTGAACTGCTGAGGATGTGGGGCGAGGCGGGCATGCAGCCATTTAGTGGATGAGTGGACTGCCCATCACTCACCCCACAACCTCAGACCTGGTTCCCATGGGCCTGGCTTAAGGGTTCACTCCCTGTCCTCAGCCTCCATTGACCTGCTCTTGGGCTGTCGCCTCCAATGGCACGGCAGCTGTCTTGCTCAGCTAATGTTGGTTTCATTAGTGCCCTGCTGGCCAACAGAGCGGCTGCCCCCTCCAGCAGCCTCCATCTCCCAGACGGTATTAAGAACAGTCATGTTTCCAGCCTGCCAAGCAACTGAGTGCTTCGCAGGATGGGGACACTAGGCGCTGGGGTTCAAGGGGTCTGAAGTCACCGTCTCTTCCAGTGAGTGAGGTGTCAGCTCTCTTCCCCACTGATGGAAAGGGGCCCTGTGGGCAGGTGGGGTCAGTGGAGGGTACCACGCTCCGGAGTGGGAGAGAGAATGAGCTAGGAACGGCTGATTCTGTGTGGGGGTAGCCCAGGAGGTTAGGATATCAATCCCTTCGCGGTTCTAGACCTCTGTGTCTCCACCCCACATTTTACAGGCGTCAGATGGCAGCTGTCAGGAATGGAATAACCCTGTAGACCAATATCCCTATTCAAAAGTACGCTCCCACTGAAGGCAGTTGGGTTCCCCTCCCCCCCCTGAATTTTTTTTAAACTGGTGAAATGAGATTTTTTTTCCTCCAGGTAACTTACCTGAGTTCCATGTCCCTCAGCCTTCCCACCTGCTGTGCAATCCTCGGAAGTTTGGCAAAGATCACCATGGTCCCTTCTGGCCTTGGAGTTTATGAATTGATGGTGGCTGCAGCACAGGGTGGGAGGGGACGTGGCTGTTTAACCCTGGCCCGTATACACCCCTGGGGACTGATGAGGATGATGCCTTGGGAGCACTTTGTCTTTACACTTACGCAGTCGGCTGGAGAGGAATGCAATAAGCGTGATGCTAGCTAATATCTTTTACAATTTTGGTTTCTGCTTTTGCTGCCCTCCCCTCCCCCCACTACCTTTTGTTTTAAAGCAGCAGGATGGAAAAAGGGGAAATCAGCAAGGGGTGGAAATGAAACCGCTCCATGAAATGTTTTCCTGGAGGAATTCTGAGCATCCAAAACGTTCCTTTCTGAAAGCTCCAGACCACAAAAAGTTTTGAACCTCTTCCCAAGAAATCATTACAGCTCTAGGGCCCGTTCTGGCCAGGCTAGGTTGTGATGCACGGGGAGATGGAGGCTCTGTGGAGGAGAGGGGGAGGAATTGCTGTTCATAAGAAGGACCTGCTGGTCCTGCCTCTGCCGAATGGTCCCAGGAGAGAGGTAGGTGGGAAAATACAAGGGGACGTGGGGAGAGAGAAACAGATGGGCGAGAAAACAAAGCAGGGAGTTCCAGAACTCGGGCCCTCCCTTGTCTAGCTTCCCAAAAAGAACTTGCGCAACTTAGAGAGTGCCTCCAAAGACAGCGTGCCGTGGATGGGCAGGGGAGACCAGTCAGCCAGCCGTGTGATGTAACCAGTGGGGCCCCACAAGCTTGGTGGAGGGGAAGGCCATGGGGCCTGCAAAAATGCCAGAGATGCTTAGCCTCTGTAGAACTGAGCTTGGCCAGGATGGACAGGGCCAGGGTCCTTCCCACCGACTGGGGAGGGCGCATGGCCAGGAGTGAGCAGCGGGCTCCCACATGACGCTGGCAGGGTGCATTGGTCAGGGTGAGGTCCTGCAATGCCGTGCCTGTGAGTGGCACAGGCCGGCGGGCGGGCTGCACAGCACTGGGAGCCGTGGTTCGTGTTTTTCATGATGGCGGAGCTGGAAAACCCAGCTGGGGCCCTGGGCCAGAGACAGATTTTTCTCTCTTCCCCATGGCTTCATTGCTGGTTTTTCCCCCCTTTATCGGGAGTACTTGATCCCTCTTGCTCAAGGCATCTGCACTCACAGGGAACGTCCCAGGTGTGGGATGGGGGGGATGGACCCGTCTGCCTCACAAGACCGATTGCCTGTGATTGGCTATACACGAAGGGGAGGGTGAGCACGCCAACTTATTTATTTTGTCCTGCAGCTTGGCGTGACCCCTTTATCTGCACCTACCCTCGGGATGGGTCATGCTGCACGGCTCTATTGCATGCCAGCGCGCTCAGTGCCTCATTGAATAGCTCTGACTGCCATATTCTGTGGAAATGGAGCTCCTGGCTGTGATGCTAATAGAAAACCAAGAGGGAGAGGGCGCTGTGTCTGGTAATTCTCTTCAAGCAGTCTGGGTTGGAGCGCTGCCCTGCGCCCACTGGTGACGCCTTGCCTTGGGTTTCTGAGTGGGCGAGTGAGGTTTGTGGGGTGGCCTAGGGCTTCTCCCTGCTTAAAGCAGCTCATATCAAAAAATCTCCCCTTGCATTTCTCTAGTGTCTTTCTTCTCAATAAACATCTCTCCGTGCGGCCTGCCACTGAATGCAGCCACCTCTGGGGTGAAACAAGGCAGCTCTTTAATGGCAGCAGGTGCATCTGTTTAGGACAGGAAGTGAAGCAGAATCATGGCTGGGCCATGCCCATAACCCACTCCTTGGCTGGTGGGGAGAATTGAGTCTCCCCAAACAGGCACGAGCGGGTGAGCTGAGGGTAGCGACAGGATCTGCAGCCCTCACATCACTGCCAGCCTCTGAATTAACCTAAGGAATGCCACATGCACTGCTTAACGTCCCGGATAGGACCCAAGAGGTGGAGGGGCTATTATTAATTAATAAAACCAACAGTGAGAGAAACCAGGCTGCTCCAGGGCCAGGAGCTGAGCAGCCATCTGATGGCTCACAGGCTGTCTGGGCAGCAAAGGGCCCACGGCTTTGGCACTAACCCATCCTGACTGTGCCCACTGCCTCTTGGACTGAGCTCTGCAAACTGGCCTTCCACAAGCTATCCAGGGACGGGGTGTCGCGGTGCAATGGCGCCCTCTGCTCTGGGGGCCATTTTGCTGGGCTGTGCCAGCAGAACCCCCTGCCCCGTGGCTAACTATGCTATGGCTGGATGCCGGGGGGGACGGGAAAGTCCCTGAGGTGCATGGAGTGAGCAGAGAGGGTGAAAGGGAGAAAGGGGGCCCTGGGAACGACTGTCTAACGGCGCCAGTTGAGAAGGCCCTTTGTGGGCTCTGGGCTTCCCTCAGAAGGGGAGCTAATACCGGCAGGATCTGAATGACTGCTGTGCACTGTGCCCCTCGCGCCTCTCCTCCCCCCGCTCTTTGGATCCATTGATCGTCTCTCGCCCGCCCCTGCAGTATGAAAGGCCAGGCAGCCTAGATTTAAAAGGAAGGGACAGCAGCTCGGGGGCGAGTTGGGGGGTGGCTCTAGTCATGCGGAGAGCTGCCAAAGGAGAGAAAAGAAATGGGCTTGTCAGGGCTGGCTAATGGCAGCGAGCAGAATAAGGGGACTTTAGAAGTTAATTTCCTGTTCCCGAGATGTGGGGTGGATGATATTTCTGCTTTCATCTCCTAGGAGACACGAGGGGGTGCACTGTCTCTGGAATACTAATGGGAGCAGGGCTGTGCACCGCGGAGCTGGGCGGGGGAGGCCTGGGCTGCTGAGAACAGCGGGGAAGCTTTGCAGTGAGTGGGGCGCTGGGCGCCTCTGCGGGGGTTTCCCCCCCTCCCCTTTTTGAGTCTGGCTCAAGGGGTGCTCGCCAAACACCAGCATGAGGACAACATCTGTCCCTTCATCCCCAGCCAGCCCCGCCAAGCGTCTGCCTGCTAACTTTGGCTGGGCCGGCGGGAAGGCCCAGCGACCTCAGGGTGTCCACTGAAGATGGTCTCTCCTCTCTTGATTTTCTCATTGGTAGCCAGTGGCAGCTGGGAGCTGCAGGAATCTGCTGTTTGGGGGCCACCTTTCAAATGCTGTTGACGCACCATGAAAACACCGTATCGTAGATTATGAAGGCTGCAAGTGGTGCCCCAACCCTGTGGTACTTGGATGGCTACCGAGGCTCTGGTTGAGCCATCCATGATCTCAGAGGGAGAGGCCCCATCCCATCCTCTCTTGCCATTGGGACGGGTCAGGGGTTTTCACTTACGTTCAAAGGAAACTGCCTCCCTTGAGGCTGGGGAGCCAGGTTGGGGCCGAGGACTCCCAGAGCTACGTGTGGGCATGGAGTTCTGTGTGGGGTGACGCGCACTGATGCACAGACCCAGAGCAGGCCAGGGCTCCCTCAGCATGTCCTAGAGGTGCTATCGTGGTGGGAAGAGATCAGAAGAGATGCTGGAGTAGGAATCTCTCTCCCACCCTCCTTCCCTGCCCAAGAACGATAACCAAGGACACCAGCCCATCTCCCCCAACCCCCTCAGAACGACAGCACAAGCTGCAGCTGTGTTTGCTAGGGGAGAAGAAGGCGAATCTGTCTTTGAACAGACCCGGGAGGCTCCTCCTGGGGAAGGCGATGGCAGGGAAGGGGGGGTGTAGCTTTCGATGAGAGGGAATGTGTGTGTCAGGCTTGCAAAAGCCCAGCACACAGCAGCCGTCTGGGAAGAAGGAAGCTAATTGCACCAGCTCGTTGGCATTACCACTGGGAGGCTGTGCAGGCTGGTGGCCTGAGCGCGTGCTGGGAGCCAGCAAGAGGCAAATTCTAATCCTGACATGGACGCAGCCTTGCTGTTGCTGTATGGTTGGGACAAATCGCTGGGACACCTTTCTGTGTCTGCTTCCCCAACTGGGAGGTGGGGGGAGGCTGCCTGCCTCCCAAGGATCCGTTGGTGTTTCTACGCTGCTTTGACTCTGCCAGGTGCCCCCACCGAGGTGCTCAGTGTTCCTGTCTAGGAGTTTTCTAATCCTGCAGTATGAGTTGGGTGCAGTGCACACATCAGCCGGCAGGGGTTCGTGCCCAAGATATCGACACCGTCCCCGAAGGCTGCCCACTAGCTCTGTCCCGTGACAGCTGAGCAGACTGGGAAATGAGGAGTGGCCAGGGTGCGGTGTTGGTCACATAGGGTACGTCTACACTGCAACAAAACACAAAGCACCGAGCAACATGGATGCATTCCTGCTCTGGTCATTGGCATTTAACTGACTGTCATTGCATGCCAACGCCACGGATGGGACCTTAAAATCACCTATGCAATGCGGGGAGTGTCCATGCGGTCTGATCATCGACTTGTGAGATGTAAAAGGGCACCCAGCTTCCAGTTAAAACAGTGCAAATGTCCTCAATCTCCAGTTGCCAAGCTCAGTGTGCACACCTTGGCATGTGGGCTCACGTGTGCAGGGCTTGTTAAAAAAAACTGGCTCTCGACGAGCTTTCTCAGCCAGACACAATAAACACTGACTCTGCCGGGTCGTCTTTTAAGGAAATAGTGTTCGGTGCATCTAAAGAAGCCCTCGGCTTTGTAAAGAAGAAGATCAGAACTGGGTTGATGAGATGAAGCAATTCCTGACCACCATGCCTGCTCTTCACACGTTATGGGTAAACAATGGAAACTCATCTATTAAAAGGCTGGCTTAATCACCTAACAAGTGCAGTGTGCAAGCTAAGCTTCCCCACATGAAGGATAGCTGGTGGAAAATGAAAGCCAAATGGCTTCAAGAAGCAGCAGACCAAAAAGACTCCAAACGGTTTTTGGATGAGTTGAAGACCACGTGTTGCCCGCAGTCTAATGGTACAACACCTACCTGGAATACAGATGCCTCGCTGCTTCTGACCAGTCATGGGCAAATTCTGAAAAGATGAGCTGAGCTCTTCTATAAGGTTTTGAACTGCCCATCCACCACATCAGCATCATGCTTGATGATCCTGAACAACTTCCAATTCAAGGCCAACTCTCAATTCCACCGAAATTGAAATATGGAAAGCTGTCAAGCAAATGTCAGATGGCAAAAGCAATGGGTCCAGATGGTAGTCCTGGGGAGATCTTTAAATGTGGGGGCCATGAGCTGATCAGGAAGTTCACTAGCCTCTACTTAAGATTTTGGGAATGGAGGTGGTGCCACAGGAATTTAAAAATGCCAGCACTATTCACTTTTACAAAAGGAAAGGCAATCACGCCCCTTGCAATAACCATCTTGGCATCTCGCTCCTTGCCTCTGCCGGAAACATACTCACCTGAGTCATGCTGATCGATCAACTCACAGAGAAGAGACTGCCGAAAAGCCTGCGTGGCTTCTGCCCTGGGCGTGGTACTTTGCATGCCTCCAAATTCAGGAGAAATGTCAGGAGTAGACTCAAGAACTGTCTGTCGTTTTTGTCGATCTTACTAAGGCCTTTGATTCTGTAACTTGGGA
This sequence comes from Mesoclemmys tuberculata, assembly GCA_007922155.1. NCBI lineage: Eukaryota > Metazoa > Chordata > Testudines > Chelidae > Mesoclemmys > Mesoclemmys tuberculata. Next base: position 4,957,683 of record ML675613.1, read on the forward strand.
TGGCCTGTGGATGAACCCTCTGCAAGTTCGGTTGCCTCGATAAGTTTGTCAGCATCATTAAATCTTTCCATGCAAGAATGCAGGTTCGTGTCCTTCACCAAGTCTGCTTCTCAGCTCCCTTTCTTGTCAGCAGTGGTGTAAAACAAGGCCATGTTTTTGCTCCAACATTATTTAGCATTGTGTTTGCATCTGTTCTGATACCTGCATTCAGAGACGTTAATTGTGGCATTCGTATGCAGTACCATACGGATGGAGGTGTCTTGAATCTGCATTGCCTGCGTATGAAGACAAAGGTTATGAAGATAATTATTCACCAATTACTGTTTGCTGATGATTGAGCTGTATTGGCCCATAACCTCGGGGACGTTTTTGCTCACTGACTGCTTTGTGCGTGCAGCAGCATGTTTTGGCTTAACGATCCGCCTGCAGAAGACAAAAGCCTGAACCGGGAAGTACTGCAACTCGTGCGGGTGGGTGGGTGGGTGTGTGGGTAGCGGGGTGGTGATAAAAACCTACGGCAGCCACCCAGCTCTATCCATACCGTCACTCTTTTCCCAGGGCTGCCAAGATACAGGCTGGCCTGAACCTCTGTCTGCCCCTTGACCTGGCTCCCTTGCGAGGGACAGCCCAGTTCAGCTGCGCTTCTCCCAGGACCTTTGCTGGGGCAGGACTTCAGCGCTCGTGGCTGCTGCCCTCCCCAGGTGTGTCTGCACTGGCGTGCTTGGGATCCCTGCCACTGCTATGCCAGCCGGAGAGTGGGGGTGAGCTCCCAGACGGTCCCTACCCTGCTCTGTTCTGTGTTCATACAGTGCCCGGCACAGGGGGGCCCTGGTCCATGACTAGGGCCCTCAGGCACTATTACAGTCGCTCTCCCATTTAGCCATACAGGAAGGGCCAGGTGGTAGCCGCTTCCGCTCGTGGTGGTAGCAGCTTCAGCTCCTTTCCTCGGCGCCCTCTGACCTGGGTTGGATGATGACGTGGTGATGTCCCTGCCAGCTGTGGTTCCGCCCCCAGGAGTGCTCCCCCATGGAGAGTTCCTGGACCGCGCTAGTGCCGGCCCAGCCTGCGGATCGAGGGGCGGTCTGTCTCCCTCTAGGATGTCCGCGCCGGTGGTAATGGCTCTGCTGGTCTAACTGTACCCTCAGTGGCACCCGTTGATCCCAGGCGCCTCGTGCCATTGTCTGTTGTGCTCGCTGGGAGCTGGGGCAGCCGACTGGCTGTGTGATGCACAGCAGAGCAGGGAATGGGGCCGGTTGCTGTGGGTGACAGGCTGGGCGCTGGGTTGGCGGCCGTGTTAGTGACTGGCCAGAAGGGCTAGGGTCCAGTGCCCTCCTCAGAGGCAAGGGGAGTGAAAAGCAGTGAGGTCTAGCTGCAGCTGGTCGAGCCGGCCACTGTGACTCCAAGAGCGGACGGGGAGCTCAACCTCTGAGGGAAAAAGCGACGTGTTCCCCTAGCTGCCCCATGGAGAAGAATCATGTTCTACTAGGAACTTGGTGCCTCCAGCTGTTTTCCAGCAACCCGCCCCCAGTGAGTATGCCTAGTTTGTGGCCATTTAGTTCCCTCACCATCAGGCTCATTCACGGAGCGTAGCCTCGAACTTAGCTTTATGCTGGTGATCACAGCTTTTAAATACCCGCCACCTACGGTTCCTCGCTGCAGAAACACCCCGGCAGTTCTGCAATGACTCTGCCCCTCTGCTGTGTGAAAACAAGCTCTGCACACCGCTGCCTTCTGCACGTTGTGTTCCCTCACTTCCCCATCCTAGCAACCTTGGTTGGGGTCCAGGCCTTCCTGTTCATTTGAAAGGTGTCAGTTTCCCAGGTCAGGGGTGGGAGGATGGAGATGGAGGGTGCATTAGTGAACAGCTAATCCAGTTTCAAAATCCCTGATATGTTATTCTTGGGAGGCAGATTATTTTAATGCTGTGAGAAGAGACTTCTCTAAGCCTCCCTTTGCTCAGCAGAGCAGAAGGAGCTGTGTAAACTCTGGAGGGAGATTTTTAGCTTGGGAATAATTATTGTGCCATGCTGTAACAGAGCACTTTGAGAGCTCTGCTGTCAGGGATACGCCTGGAATAGGACACCTGGTTCTGAGCTCCTTTGAGAGCCAGTCGCTTATTTGGTTCTTCATCGCCTGCTTAAAGCTCTCCACTCCAACCAGAGTCAAGGGGAGTTTTGCCACCGACTTAAGTGGAGGCAGGACCAAGCTGCAAATTAGCATTGAGTTGATGTTTACGTTGCTGGGGTTTACATTGGCCTTGCACCCTCGTTCTCCTCAGGGCAATGTGGGTCACGTCTCATTGCACAAGGTGAATGGCTCCACAGGGCACCTGGCTAGCAGGGAATCCATCTTTATGTCCCCAATCTTGGAAGGGGCTATGACGCAACTTTTTAAAGCATTCAGACGTTGCTCTGTTCAGCTGTGCATTCCGTAACGGGCCTAGGAGTCCTGCGCATGGTTGAGCGTTGCTGTTCCTGTCTGGTAGAGGGGATGGTGATCTGTGGCGCTGAGCAATGAAGGGTGAGGGTGAAGGGACTTGCCGAAGTTCGCGTTAGTGGTGGCGTGGGGACTAGCCCCAGGTCTGACCGCTAGACGCACGTCCAGATGGGGGGTTTCTTCCTGTTTAGGGGGGGTAGTTCCAGCCTCACCCGGGCATGGTGAGAGGAGTCCCGGTCGGCAGCTTGTCCATTATTGTTCTGATCCTGAGCCTTGACGCTTCAGTGAGAGTTTGGGGGCTTGTCTGGCTTTTGGGTGTGAATGAATGCAGTTGGCAGCCCTGCCTGGAGGATCTGCCCTCCATGGTTCAGCTCAGGAGAGTCTCTGCTGTTCTCCCAGCACCTCTAAGGCCAGGGCTGTCTTGTCTGGGCCAGGGGCTGGGGCCAGGATCGATGCACGGAGCAGGCAGGCCTTTCCAGTCCACTTAGCGTGAGTGAGAGCTGTGCTTGCAGCGTCCTCCTCCTGAGAGCAATTTATTGAGTCCTTCCCTCCTTCAAGTGTGGTAAAAGTGAGCTTGAAGCGACTCGGCTCCGGCAGGAGAGCTCTCTCCTGCCAATATGTAATTACAAAGCTCTGCCGGCTGCGGCAGCCAAACCTGCCCTGGCGTGCTGAGAAACCCCCTCCAGACCCTGGCCGGGGTGATTGTTCCCCCCCCCGGTGCTACTCATATTGCCTAGCGAGTGCAACTTGGGGGGGCTCCACAGCCGCATGGACCAGGGCGGGTCCTGAGCCCCGTCTGCATCAGCTCCAAAGGGTGTTGGGTGTGGGGGCTGACAGGGTCAGGGAACCCGTGTGTGACTTGCTGGGGGCCGCAGGCAACAGAAAAAGGAGTATTAGGGGCTGTGCTGCCCCCTCTGTGCTGCAGGGCTGTGGGGTGGGCAGGGGCTGGCTAGCCAACTGCTTGAGGGCCCCTCTGCCCAGTCTCTGGGGATGGGGAGCTCAGCCGTGGAGCCAGGAGCTTGCAGCCCGAAGCTCATCCCTGGCCCTACGTCAGGGCTGCCCGGCTGGGCTGCCGTGGGTGTAATTAAAGCTGACACTGATGAGCCGCTCAGCTGCTCAGCGCCAGTGTGATGAAGACTTGCCAAGCACAGTGCCCCTCTGCTCCCCGCCTCCTCCCCACAGCACCAGGGCCAGCCCCGCTGTCTGACAGGCACATGCCTCCCAGGGCCAGGGCAACCCCTCCCAGCGCCCCTGCAGCCCCCTGCGGACAGGCAGGTGCTCGCTCAGCCCTCGGGAAGATGTGCTCTCTGCTCCATGCAGCCTGGGCCCTGGAAAGGCCCCCAGTCTCCATCAGCTGGGCTGCCCTGGCCCTGGCTCTGTGCTCCGGGCTGGGAGCAAAGCAGGGCCGTGGCCAGGCACTGTTACACCCTGTCGCGTCTGACATGAGGAGGCTCCCCCTCCACGTCCGTGGCAGTGCGGGGCGGGTGGCAGCTGCTCTGGGCATGGCCTTGGAAGCAGTTCCGTGGGGTCTGTAGTGCATTGCCACCTTTAATGGACTCTGCTTCACTTGGTGCCCCCCACTGGCCCAGGCCAAAGTCTGAGAGCTCCAAGGACAGCTGGGGCAAGCAGACAGCCCAAGCCCGCTGGGCGGTCTGAGGAGGGGTTTGTGGCAGCACAAGCCTTGTTCGTGGAGAGCAGCAGGGACACAACAGCTCTGGCCCCAAAATAATCTCAGAAAAAGGATTCCTGAGACTTGGCAAAAGTTCCCAGCGCCCCAAGACCACATCCTGACCCTGCGCAGCCTGACGTGGGCCCTGCTCCCATTGAACGTCATTGGCAGCTTGCACTCAGGAGAGGCTCCCCGCTGACATAGCAGAGGGACTGGGGACAGTTTGGGGGCTGCTAGGAAACTGTGGGGTGGGGGAGGTAGCAGCTTACAGCTGGGGTGCACGGGCAGAGCCGTGTGGGGCCCGGGTCTGGGATAGCGGGGGGGCTGCAGGTCTGCCCTGGGGTGGAGGGTGTTCCAGGTGCCGGTGCCTGTGGGGGGAGAGTCTCTCAGGAGGCCAGTGGTGGATGGTGGAGGGAGGTGTCAGTGGTGGGGGAAATAGATCCCGGGTGCAGGGTCTCACAGTGTAGCGTTCCTGCTGGTGCCCCCGGGTGCTCAGCGGGGTGTGGGCTGCGTCGCTCTGCTGCTTCTTCCCCCCCTCTGCTCGCCAGGGGCTAGCAACTGCCACCCTTCCTCCGCCCACCTTGTCTCTGAGCACCGAGGGACGGGCACGTGATGGCCTGCGCTCGGCACAAAGCGGGAACCTCCTCAAGGCTGGCGCTGGGCCAGCTGCAGCCGAGCTGGCTCTTCCTGGCAGGCCCCCCTTTCTCTCGTCAAACCGTACCGCGCTCACGGCGACAACACGGAACGTGGCAGGCTGGAGCCCTGTGGCGGCTGGGCTCCGGTCGGCGTGCCCACACACTGACACGGGCTGGGAGGGATTCGGCGAAGGAGCAGCACCCCCAGTGCGGAGAGGGCTCTCCTGTTCTGCTGGGCAGCCGGCATCCACGCTGCGGCTCTCGGTGCCACCCCCCAGACAGAGTCCAGCACGGCTGGGCCGCGGTGAACACACACCGCGGTGCACATGGGTACGCAGGGGCTGGGGCAGATGGCTGTGCTCCTGGAGGACCGGTTGGGGATCAGAGACCCCGGCTGAGCACAGCCCGGTTTAAAGGAAGCGTCGGGATTCTCTCCTGTCTGCGCTGCAGCCGTGGTGGAGGAGCTGAGTTTGCCATGGCCAGTGCCTGGCTCAGCTCTGAGGTTGCCAGGACAAAGACGGGGCCCTGTTACTGAACCAAATCCTCCGCAGTTCAAGGCTTTAGCCTGGAGACTGGGTCTTGTCTCCACTTCAGCGCCCGTGCGTGTTGTAGCTGGGTCTCCCGTCTGGTAGAGAGTAGATGGCCGCTCGCCAGAGGCAGGGTGATTTAGTTGGTGCCTGAAGCAGGAGATTTTGGGAGCCCAGACATTTGGGTTCTGTTCCTGGCTTGGCCACATGCTCCCTGTGTCACCTGGGGCAAGTCACTTAACTGCAGTGCCTCTGTGTCCCCATCTCCGACGTGGGGACAATCCTTACTGGCTGCCAGGGAGTGCTAATGTGTAGGGGGCTCATAGATTTGCAGGGAAAAGGTACTAGAGATGGGCAGCTTGGGGTGGCTGTTTGTTAGTATGGCCATTCTTATCTTCTTAAATACTGGGTCAGACCAATGGTCTGTCTAGCCTGGTATCCTGTCCTCTGTCAGTGGCCAATGCCAGGTGCATCAGAGAGAATCAACAGAGCAGGTAACTAGCGAGTGATCCGTTCCCTGTCGTCCAATCCCAGCTTCTGGCAGTCCGAGGCATGTGGTTATGTCCCTGATCATCTTGGCTAATAGAATGGATTTATCCTCCATGAACTTACCTCTTTCCTTTTTGCACCCCGTTATCCTTTTGGCCTTCACAACATCCCCTGGCAACAAGTGCCACAGGTTGACTGTGTGTTGTGTGGAGAGGTGCTTCCTTTTGTTAGTTTTAAACCTGCTGTCTATTAATTTCATCAGGTGCCTCCTGGTGCTTGTGTTATGTGAAGGAATAAATAACACTTCCTTATTCACTTTCTCAAGACCATTCATGACTTTATAGACTTCTATTGTATCCACCTTAGTTGTCTGTTTTCCAAGCTGAAAAGTCTGTCTTTTTAATCTCTCCTCATATGGACGCTGGTCCAGACCCATAATCATTTTTCTTGCTCTGGTCTGTATCTATTCCAATTCAAATATATCTTTTTTGAAATGGGGCAACCAGAACTGCATGCAGTGTTCAGGGTGTGGATTTATATAGTGACAAGATGGTATTTTCTGGGGTTTTTAAATCCATCCCTTTCCTAATGGGTCCGAACATTCTGTTAGCTTTTTCGACTGCCGCTGCACATGGAGTGGGGTGTTTTCTGAGAACGATCCTCAATGACTCCAAGATCTTTCTTGAGTGGTAACAGCTAATGTAGATCCCAACGTTTTATATTTATAGTTAGGATTATGTTTCCCAATGTGCGTATCTTTGCACTGGATTTCATCTTCCATTTTGTTGCCCAGTCACCCAGTTTTTGAGATCCCTTTTTAACTCTTCTCAATCTGCTTTGAAAGTAACCATCTTGAGTAATTTTGTACCATCTGCAAATTTTGCCACCTCACTGTCTATCCCTTTTTCCAGATCCTTTATGAATATGTTGAACAGTACTGGTCCCAGCACGGACCCCTGAGGGACACCACTATTTACCTCTCTCCATTCTGAAAACTGACCATTCATTCCTATCCTTTGTTTCCTACCTTTTAACCAATTACTGATCCAGGAGGGGACCTTCCCTCTTATCCCAAGGACTCCCCAACTCCTTCAGGCCCCCAATCCTAACTGGCAGCCTTTTGACCAACCCCTCTCCCAGGCCCTATCCCCTGGGCGTCCAAAGAGCACAGCACCACAGGGGGTGAAGTGGGATGCAGTGGGGAAGCTGTTTGTCTTGTGGTTGCACCTAGCAGAGCTCCAGTTCTGGGCCAGGATCCCATTGTGCTAGGCGCTGTACAGACCCAGACTGGAAGGATGCTCCCTCCCCTCTTAACTTAACCAGAAAACTCTGGTATGGAAGAGGGTCCCATTCGGAGTCCTGGTGCCCGCCAGCACTGCATGCCCCCGCAAAGTCAACACCAGGTTGCTCCTCTGTGGCTGGATTTTGTAGACAGTCAAACCAAGGCATAGTGTCTTCTCCAGCCTTGCCAAGGGCTTTAGGGATTTAGGTCTGATTTTCAAGCCTGGGTGTCTAATGTTAACCCTTCCGTGGGCCCCTGCAGCCAGCGGGACCCCAGGACTCTAGGCACTGCTAAGAATCAGGTCATTGTTTTAGGTGCCTAAATACGGCCGCAGGCATTCTCTGTGTGGCACCCACGGCCGAAAATGTGGGCCAGCTCTTTTCTGTGGTGCTGAGAGAAAGGTGGCAGGTGCCCACGTCTCCCTAACCAGCTGGGATTTGTGGGGTCCGGATGGTGTCGCCAACAGGCTTTGTGCCCAGCAGAGCCATCTCTTAGCGGGAGTTTGGTTCGCAGGGGGAATTGACTGGCCCTGGCTTTGAATGGGGCTGTGGGCTGAGCCTATGGCAGACGCAGGTGGCGGTGCTGATAGCTCAAACCTGTTTCTCCCTGCTCCCCATGGCGCAGCCTGCACCACAGGGCAGAGGCGGGGCTGGGCTGGGTAGGCGATGGCTCGCCGGCCCTGGCACTGCAGTCTCATGCGCCCTGGTGCATCTCTTTGTTGTTTACAGATGGCGAGAGGCTGGGCGAGGTGACAGATGCCGGCAGGCGAGTGGCTGGGCCCCGGGCGTCGTCTCAGCAGAGAAAGGCCGAGGACTCCAGCGAGAGCCGGGAGGATGAGCAGATGGTAATCGCAGACTTGCCCCTCTCTCTCTCTCTGTTAAATGGGAAATGAGTTTCTGGTCGCTCTTGTTCTAGCCTTGAGGCACATGAGGATTGCCCTACAGGGCTTCCTGCTGGCCCCCAGAGCTGGCCTGGCCAAGGGATCTCCCCATTGAGGCTTCCCAGGCACAGAGGGCACCCTGGTGGGAAGCACGTGGTGCGAGTTTGGGATGGCCCTGGTGGGAGGGACACAGCAGGGGTTCTTAGAGGATTGTACTATTGGAAACCACAGAGGCATGTGTTGGCCCATATGGATCCATCCTCCTGGCAAGCTCCCAGCAGGTGTGTATGGGGATCCGTGGGTCAGAAAGCCCATGGTGCTGTCCGTGGGTCCCCGTGAGGAGCCCTCATGGTGAGTGTGTGGTGGGAGATGTGGAACAGCCTCCTCTTGGCGTCGCCCTGTTGGAAAGCGTACATTACGGGGTAGGGCACCGCTCGGCTGGAAAGGGCACCGGGAGGTGGGGGGACGTGGCCTCCCCTTGGGAATACCCCTGAAGCTCGTAGAATAGAAGGTGGGGAACAGGAGGGGGCCTCTGGCAGTGCGGGGGCGTCCTCAAGGACCACGCCAGCAGGCCTCATCAGTGGCTGTCAGCCAGGCAGTTTCCCCACTCAGGCAGGCTCTGAACCAGGCGTGGCAGTGCGGGAGCCCGGCAGAAGGAAAGCTCCTATTTCACCACCTGACGGTGACACTTAATTTCCCCTCACTGTGATAACGGTGACGTTGACCGATCACTGCCCCTTTCCCAGGGCATGGGCGGCCTTAGGACACAAGGGAAATAGCAGCAGCGGCATGGAAACCAGGGGGCAGCGGGTAGCATAAGGTGTGGAAAGTCGGGCATGCCACATGCAGAGACCTGTACTGATGCAGTCCCTGTGCTGCTCTGGTAGCTGCAGCCCCCAGCCAAAGGCTAACTGCAGGCTTTGCGGGGATGACGGGACAGAGCAATAGTCCTTCTCCAGCCGAGGCCAATTCCAGGTGGTTTAAATACCAGGGCCAACCCCACCTCCCTCCAGCATGCAGCTAATCTGGACAAATCAGGCTGGGGCCGTTTTCTTCCTGGCCAAGCTGCTGCCCTAAAGTATGAGAGCTCTCGAAATGCTGATCTTGGTACAAAAGCAGAGCTGGCCGTTCCACCCTTTGCACACCCTTTGTCTGAGGCTGCCCGAGCATCCGCTGAAAGTGGGGCAGTAACATCCTTGCTTACGCACCCAGAAAGGCCGAGGCAATGAGCATCAGCCATGGAGCAAGGAACAGAACCCAGGCATCCAGCCACCCAGTTCCCTGCTGTATCTACTAGACAAACTTAAACCTCTGCCCGATGTCACTGAGTGGTTTCCAAGACATCCCTGCTGCAGGGAATCCCACAGGTTTCTGCGAAATGGCACAAAATAGGTATTTCCTTTTAACCATTTTCATGTGTCACCTCTCAGTTGATTTGCAACCCCCCGCCCTACCCCCCTTGTGTTCTGGGGCAGTAGGAAAGTCTGCCTGACATGGTCTATCCCAGCTATTATTTCACCTCCTCCTTCCCCTCATCCTCTGCACCCTGAACAGTCCTGCTGTCTCCATCGCCTCCTGCCTGGCAGCCTCCTGTCTGAGCCCTCCCCTTCTCCTCTCTGAGTCCCTGGCCATGTTTGCTCCCCTTCTGTGCCATTCGGAGAGGAAGGACCGGCTCTGTAGGCATTGTGCAAGGTGCAGGCGTCATGTGATCTCACGCCATGGTGACTTCTGTGCCCCACGCTTGATGACAAATGGAGCGCCTCAGGGGCACTAATGGATGATCTCTCGGGGGATGATGGCGAGAGGCCAGAGCTCAGCACATGGCCTCCCTGTGGCTTTGGGCCCTCCCTCGTCTCTGTGGCGTAACTGGTGCACAGACGGCTGTTAAACAGGACCCAGCCAGCGGCCCTGGATGGCTGCTTCTCGCCCCCTGCCACCCTCAGGCACCTATCCTGGCTCCCTGCCCTTTTCTCTGGCCAGTGAGAGGCGCTCAGGCTCCAGCCCTGGTTAGACGCTGAGCAAGCACGAGTAGGTGGGTGAGTAGTTATAGCCGTGGGTTGTGCCCCTCCAGCACCCAAGGGTGTTGTGCCTGACTTTGTCTTGTGCAGACAGAATGCCCCTGGCAGCAGGGCTTCCCCAGTGTGGCCGGGGCTATAAACGCTGCAGCCCTTCCCCAGCTACAAGCATTGAACTACAGAGTGTAGATGGGGTTCTGTGCGTTAGCCTTTCCTGCCCTGGCTCTCTCTGGGGCGATATCTTGGTGCACTTCCTCCCCCGCAACCTGAAAACAAGCGGGTTTGACTTAAAACCAGATCGTTGACTCCAGCTGGGGTTACAGAGGGAGCCTAAATAGCTCCTGAGCTGGGTGTGGAGACGGGGCCTCCAGGGAGAGCACGGCCCCAGTTTTGGCCGCCAAGGTTGGCTGTGCTTTGCCGAGAGCGGCAGCCCATCTGATGGCACTGGCCGTGCTCTGGCATGGAAGCGGTGCTGCCGTACGCTGCCCTGCCGGGGCGTTCCTGAGCCTAAACTCCGTGAGCACCTCCAGCCCGTCACCTGACTGTCTCAAGACGCTTTGCGAGCCCTGTGGACTAGCCCAGTTGGACCCCGTTGGCAAAGACTGCATCCTGTGTGCACGGCGGGGATGTGGGGGCGTGGCAGAGCTGGACAAGCAAGCCCTGCTTCGACCTGCCCTGCCACACCCCTTTGAAAAGCAAAGCCAGCCTGATCCTGGGTATTAGCCAGTCCAGCCAGTGCCACCGCCAGCGCAGGCAAGCCGAGCTGCTTTCAGCCATGCTGGAGCTCAGGCTTGCTTGAAGTGGAGGTTCGCTGCCGTGGTGCTAATTCGGGCTGTGTCAGGGGTTTGCCTCAAGGCATCTGCCCCGTTGACTGGAATGACTTGTCTGTGCTCCGTCGTCCCACCAGTTCAGGGCTGGTGGCCCCATGAGCAAGGCTGGGAGAGGCATCTCGCAGATCAGCAGAGCTTTACCCCCGCTGACCGTAACACCCCCTGTCCGTGCACTTCCCCTCCGCCCTCCTCCCACCAGCACTGGAAGCCAGCAGAAGAGTGGTCCTCTGTCCCCAGCAAGCCAGCAGTGGCCAGCTCAGGGGAGCCAGGCAGTGAATTGCTGCCTCTGTCAGAGCAGGGTGGGGAAAAGTTCCCTGTTAAAACAGCCGCAGCTGAACTAGCTCTCTGGCTCCACAGCAAACCGATGGGCCTAAAAACAAACTGAGATGGAAAATTTGAGCCCAGAGCGCTTTCAACTCAGCGGCGTGTTAATTACAGAGGCTGCCATCCACAGGCAGCTCTTTATAGCTGGGGCAGGGCCGGGCAGCCGCACCCTCCTCCGGCAGAGTCCCCGCTCTCCCTAGCCCTGGCACAGAGCCACCTTGCCCCGCTTTGCCGAGGAACAGAGAAGCTTTTATCTGCAACAGGCGGGGGAGTGGAGAGAGCCATTTATTTGGGTTTACCGAGCGTGTGCTGCTAATGAAAGCCAGCTGCACGCTCGGCAGTGATTAGATTGCAAGAAGCAGGCTCGTTAGACGTGGCCGCTGTTGACACGTCTCCCCCCTTTGGCGTGTATCAATCCAGCACCAGTGCCATGTGGGGATCCCTCCCAGCCTCCCCCACCAGGGTCTGTGCGTGCCCCTGCGAAGTGGCACCAGACATGGTACTGTGGCGCTCCCACCATTCTCAGGGACTCCAGCGAATCCTCCTGTCCCGGCCCAGAAGTTGGTGCAAAAGTGCCCCTGAGCTTTGGAACCAGTGTGGAAGGTGCTTGGACACAGCGTGGAGTCTCAAGGAGAAGCACTGATACCAGCTGCCCCCTCCTCTGCCCTGCGCTATCTGACACCTTCAGACGCCCTGCCTCCCCCCAACAGCAGCCCATCTTATAAAAGCCGTGCCGTAATTCTGGCTAAATTTTCCAAGGAAGCGGAAGGAAAGGAAAGGCTCGTTTCAAACAATCAAAGCCTAATTATGCCTCCTGTCTAATAGCTTTTTCAGAGGGCATTGTTCCCCTCCTCTGGGGCTTTAATTAGTTCGTTTAGACAAAGTTTGCTAATTACTTCCGTAGTGCCATGCATCCTAACGGGCTCCTCTTTGTTTACAATGTTTATCCATCGCCGCCTGCCTCTCCTGGCTGCGTGGAGCCAGGCCATGCGCTGTGTGCAGGCGTGGGGTGTACTTGTTGCCTTTTGCACTGGAGAAAGCAGTGGCTCTCCCTGGCATCTCCAAGGGCAGGTTGCCTGGTCCCATAGGCCCGTCTGGGGACCTTTGCTCACTGTCGCTCAGCAGCAGGGGTCTCTGGACAAGTGTGGGTCTGGAGAGAAAGGCTGGCCTCAGAAGATGTGCGTTTCAATCCCACCTCTGTCACAGACTCCCCGAGTGTCCCAGGGCAAGTCACTGAGTATCTCCAGGCCTCGGTTGCTATTCTCTAAAATGGGGGCAGTTTGTCTTGTCTGTTTAGTTCTCTGCTCCTTACTGTGTGTATGCACAGAGCGTAGCATAACAGGGCTCCCCGGGCAGTCGGCACCCTTGGCACTCCTGTGATACAAATCAATGTTATTAATTCCAGTAGCACTTAGAGGCCCCAATCAAAATCAGGGTCCCGCTGTGCTAGGCGCTGCACAGACGGAGATTAAAAGAATAGGACGCCCCACCCCACCCCCAAGCTTTTTTTCCCCTGCCTCTGTTTTTTCTCCTCCTACCTACATTGATCACGTCCCTGCTCTTATTACCTACCTGCATGAGTCCCTGTGCCAGGGCACCGCCACCACGCTTCACATCCTCAGCTGTGATGTGGCCAGAGCCTGCATGTGTATATCTCCATAAGGAGCAGGGTGCCTGGCATGCAGGGCTGGGAGATGCTGGCTATAAGACAGAGGCAGCCAGTGACTCACTCAGTGACTTCTCCACCTACTGCTCCTGGAGCTGCGTGGTGCCATGGAAAGTCCAAGTGTTGCTAGCCTTTCCCAAGGCTGGTTGTGTCAGGAGCAGGGATTCTGAGCCGGGAGAGCTCTGGAGCGGAACCCACTGGGGCTTCCCTCTGCCCTGTCATGCTCGAGAGCGTGATGCTACTTTTCCCTGCCTGTCCATTTTTCTTTCCTGCTGTTAGAACCGCTGGTGCCTAGGGTAATTAAATCAGACCCACAGCACACGGCCTGCAAGGGGCACATATCAGCAACCGCGTGGCGATTTCCAGTGTCTGAAGGGGGGTGAGTCCAGGAGACAGACTCCCCCCAGGCCATCATTATGAGCAGGGAGGAGGGGCTGCTCACTCTGCTGAAGCTGAAGCTAGACAAATTCAGCTTGGCAATCAGGTGTCTATTTTTAATAGTCAGGGTAATTGACACCTGGACCAGTTTATACGAGTTTGTGGTGGAGTCTCCATCCCTGACAATGCTAAAATCCAAGCTGGATGTTTTTCTAGAAGATCTGCTCTAGGAATTATTTTGGGGGAGTTCTCTGGTGCACAGGAGCTCAGACCAGATGATCCGAATGGGTCTTTCTCGCCTTGGCATTTTTGTGCTCCAAAGGCTCTGAGGACAATGACCAGCAACCAGGGTCTCCCAAAAGCTCCAGAGAATGCAAGGTGAAAGGCTATTCATTCTCCAGGCCCTAGAGAGATGAAAGAAAAAACATGGCATCAAAGAGGAAGGGGAAGGACTCGGAGCCTTTTACATTTCCTGAACACCTCCCCTTCTCCCTCTATTCATTCTTTCCGAGGCTCGCTGTCTCTGGCTGAGGACACTTTGGATCCCTGGCTCCACTGCTTGCTTCTAAACCACTGCAGAGCCAGATGAGAGTGGGCAATAGGAATGAAACCTGCTCTGTGGCAGATCTACACAGCACCCCTCTTCGCCCACCCTTCAGCCGTCTCCTGCTTGGGGAGCAGTTTGGCTGCTGGATTCACCCACCCCTGGGCTCCATCTGTGCAGAAAAGTCTCCAGTACACAGCAAAGCTTCTGGTCTCTGGCTGTGGTGCAGCTCCCTGTGAATGCACACCGGAGAGTTTGGTGCCAGAGTGGTTTCTGGTGGGTGATGTCCCTTCAGTGGTGCTGTCTCTCCTAAGGTTATTACCATGGACGGGGGTTTAATTTTTGCAAGGTGCACTTGGAGATGCTGTAGATCAGCCTGTCAGAGATGGGGTCTGTGTACTGGCTGGACATGCAGTTGCTGGCTGGATGCAATCCTGCTACACGTGTCCCCACTGTCTCCAGCCGGGGAGGGTGAGAGCAAGACTGGTCAACGAGGGGTGTCCTATGCAAATGCCCCAGTTGTAAGCTGGATTCCAGCCCCACCACATGGCCTGTGAGTTGAACTCCTGCTCAGAGGGACTCGATGCAGCTCCCTCCACTGGCCGTGGATGGAAAATGTCAAGGAGAAAATGGAAGCAAAGAAACTTGTGGGACGTTTTTGCCCATTTTCCAATCAGCTCCAATGAGTGGCATGCAAGAGAATTGCCCCCATTCATAAAGCTCGACTGGAGGCTACTCTGCATGGCTGGCACAGCTCTGCGAACCCTTCTTAGGTGGATGGACCTTGGCGAGGTCCCACATGTGAAGGCTCAGTGCTTGAGGAAGGAGCTGCGGTGAAAGGGTGAGGCTGGGAGGTAGCGCTGCTGACCACGGCTAAAAGGCAGAGGAGTGGGGGAGCACCCAGCTGTGCAGAAATGCCTGCTTGAAAGACCCGAGGGCATTCAAAGCTGCCCCGTCTGCAGCAGTGAAAGGTTGTGTATGACCCTCTGGGGCAGCAGAGGTGGCTAAAGGGCTGAGTGAGGCATGCTCAAGGGGGCTCCTCTTGGAAGAGAAGTGAGGTGACACCCAGACTCATGGATGCCCCCAGTACGAGCTGTCCTGGTTAATAACGCGCTTCCCGTGCAGTCTGGCTTGCCCAGAGAGAGGCTTAGGAATTACTGCACCAGCCACGCCAATCAGCACGGTTCAGTCATTGGCATGTTTCCTGTTGCATGAGTGCCAGCCTAATCCCTCTAAATTAGGAGACGCGCGCACGTCCTTGGATTAGTGTGATCCCTTTAAAAGGAAGAGGAGAACCAGAAAGGAATCCCACCCCCAAGTGGCCTGTTCCATAGCCCAGTCGCGACTGGTGATTGGGCAGGGAACGCTCTGGTTCAGCTAGTGGAGAAATGTCACACAGCCACCTAGCTTCTGCGCCAGCCACTGGGTGACGCTTGGTGCCTTGGCTGCACTCTGCCATTGGGTGGTTGCTATTCCCGCCTCTCCTTCGGACCAGCCTGGCCACAGCTACTGGATCCAGCCTGGCAGGTGTTAAAGAACACTCATTCTGGGCACCCAGCCTAGCTGCTCCTGTGGTGTGTGAGGGCCTCTCTCTACCCACCGCCCAAGTTCTCGGCCACTGCAGACGGTGTGTCCCTTCTGAGGGAAGGGGAAGAGCTGCGCTTCTCTTGTTCGCAGCACTGGGGACCAGTCCCCTGGGGATAACAGAGCCCTCCAGGAGCGCTGCTGCGTCACTCCCAGCACGGGATCCACTGGCTGCAGCATGAGCCGTATCAGGCAAGATCTCCAGTCTCAGCAGACTCCTCCGCCCGCTGTATTCGCTGCAGAGCTATAGACAGCGCCTAGAGACCTTGCATGCCAAGGCAAGGGGAGTCGCACCCATTCAGGCTTTGGGCCATAGTTGCCTCATCTGTAGAATGAGTCTAATGAGATGCCAGGCTCAGAGGGAACATAGATAGACCAATCAGTAAACACAACCCAAGCCGTGATGCTCAGGATTGCTGGTGCCAGGAGCAGCCCCAGGGCCCAGGACAGCAATAACGCCAAGGTGAAAGTTAATGCGGGATTTGGTTGTGACGAGATCGCAGCTGTACAGCCAGCGAGTGGGAGTGGCGTACGGCTGGGTTACCGATACCGCTTACTGCCCCCTATCAATTATCCAGAGCCTGATCAATGAGCCCCACATCAGAGCCAGACGCTTATCGAGCAAATCAGTGCTTAGACAGAACGGAAAGGGGGAGCTGGTGGAAAGGGGTGAAAAGCTGAACGCCCCCAAAACGGCTCCATGCTGTGTTCAAAAGGCCGGACCCCCGGCCGGGGAGAGTCAGTGATGTGCCCCGAGCTGCTGCAGGGTGGAACTTCAGCTGCAGTAATGGTGAATCAAATCCCCCATTGCCACTGTAATGGGGGGAGCTGTGGCAGAAGGGGCTCCGCTCCCCACTGCAGGGCCGTGGCTGTCCTGTGGGGAACTCTCGCAGGCAACCCCACTTAGGCTGCCCTAGCAGAACAAAACAGGTCTGTGCGTCTGCCTTGGCCCAGCAGGAACCTGACGCTCATTATACCATAGAAACCATCAATAATAATCACATCTCCTCCTCCAGTCGTCGTAACCTTTGCAAAGGGAATAGTTTCCCACTGCTGCTTGCAGCTGCAGAGACCAGCTTCTTTTTTTACCTTTTGCCTGTCACCAGCCAGCGAAGACCCTGTTAACTTTGTGATTGACAAAGAGATGCTCCCAGCTGGGATTCCCAGCCCCCGGCCATCCCAGACAGACAGACAGACACACACACACACACACACACTTTTGCATTTTTGTTTTTGCCCGTTATTTACAGGACAAAACTTATTTTCATCGACAAAACAAATTTTGTGGAAAAAGCAATTTTTTTAAACCAAAATCAAAAAATGGGTTTGGGTGGTTCATCAAAAAGCCAAAGCATTTTCAAATGAAACACAAATCCTGTGTTTTGGAAAAAGGCTATTTTTCACCAAGGGAAAGAGGAAAATGTTTCAACAGAAACGTTTGGACCACTTCTCCCCAGAATGTTACAGCACAGCCCCTGTCTACCTCTTTGGCTGCAGTTAACATCTGCCAGAGTACTCTGATCTGCCGGCCCCTCTCAGTTCCCAATAGACGAGCCCGTTTTGCCTGCTTTTCAGCTTTCCAAAACGTTTGTCTTGGTGGTGGAAGGGGCTGTTCTCTCCCTGACAGGGAATTACTGAGTGGAATCCCTTCAAGTAAGCAGAAAGTGGGGAGGAGGGGGATGTACCTGTGCATATTTGTTTAAAGTAAAAGCAAACATCTAACCAGCCATTTTTTTGAACAAGGCTGCAGGGAAGACAGCTGAGGTTGGAGGCAGCTGACCCTGGCCCTGGAGGGGTGCTAGTGACATGGTGCTATCCTCTGTTGTGGCATAGGCATTGGGAAGTTAGCCTCTCCCTAGTGAAACATTGCGCTGCCATGAGATGTCTGGTATAGAAAAACCAGCTCCCCATTCTCCAGCTGTGCAGCTGCATAGGAGGGATTGTTGTCACCCCATGGCTTTCTTATGCTGTCTGTGGGCTGGGAGAGACTGTAGCCAGCCCCCGAGCTGTAGAGCAATAGCTCTGTGCACAAAACCTCTCAGGTGGCCTGTGTATTTTTGTTCCCCTTTGGCCTTGGGAAAGGTGCTGAGTGACAGCCACGGGGTTTGAACTCCACGTCAGCCAAGCCGCTCAAGGACAAGTCAGTGAATAGCAGCTTGTGTGCTTCATCAACGACCGCATCTGTGTCGCTGTGACCCGGGTGTGCATTACCCGTTACAGCCCTGAATGCCGGCGGCCCCTGGGGGCATCCGTTTCCGGAGGCTGCAGCGCTCCGTCCCCTGCTGCTGCCCTGGGATCCCGCGCTCTGGTGACCCTCGGCGCTTTCTTGCCTTGCTGTGAATCTGACGTGTAGAGAAGGGGGACGTGGAGCAGATGGAAACACTTCCTCCTGTCCTGTGCTTGCTGCTGCCGGGCAAAACCCACGACACTCATCAAAGCCAGCTTGAGTTTCTCCCCTACGCCTGGCTTGACTTGGAATCATGGTGGCCAGGATTGCACTATAGTCACTGCGTATGGCTGTTACGCTAACGATCTACAAAATGTGGGGAGGGTTCACAGCTCCCCCCAGAGACCTGTTCAAGCACCATGTGTTCCCTGGGGCAGCCCCAACCTGGGGCCGCGCACTCCACCAGTCAATTCCCGTCCCCAGCTGCCATGGACCAAAACAGCGCTGCTCTGGTGCTGTCTGGGCAGCCACGCTGCTCTGTCTACAGCTCCAGGCGCAGTCCCTGCTTCCTTCCTGCGCTAGGTGCAGCTGGCTGGGAATTAATTCTGCCAGATGGGGAGCTTGACAAGGAGTCGTTTATCATGGGCTTAAGGCGTTTTGTTTCCTTCTCGAGTACCCCAGTGGCGAGGTAATTTGTCTCCATGTAATGAGGAGCGGATGGCACAAACGGATTGGGGCCGGCTTGATTTATCTTCTGCTTGCCTCTGCCTCGTCCTGGTGCAGGTCGGGAGTGCGGCGCCCACCCGCGCACAAGCGTCAGAGGTGCCCTGTCTGCATTCTTCGCCGTCTTGCAGCCCTCTTTTCCCTCCACCTGCTTTGACCCGCCTCCGCTTTGAAACCCATCTCCGCGAGCACCGCCTTTGTCTGGGATGGCCGGAGCCCCCCGGCACCATACCTTGAATTAGCAGGCCTCATGGCTCTTGGTCCCATTGTCCAGCCCCCCAGTTTTGCTAAGCGGAAGCCATTTCTCTTAGCCAGACTCCCATCCCCAGATGGCCCCTCGCTCTTTGTTGTGTAGCAACACATGTTCCCTGAACGTCCCTGCCTTTAGGAATGAAGCCACACACCCAGGAAATGGCTCCAGCTACTACACAGCATGGCAGCCCGTCTGCTTCGCCAGCTAGATCACTGCCCGCCTTGCCCCTGTGCCCCGTGCTCCATCTCAGCGTTTGGTGTGTATCTCCTGCCCAGGACTGGTCCTAAAGGCTGGAAGATGACCCATCTCCACCAAGACAGTGAAGCTTGACTGACGGGGGAGGATGGATCCTGCCACGGGAGCTGGGGCTGGGTGTGGGAGAGGAACAACCGCTGGCTTCACAGGACTCGGAGCTCTGTGCAAAACTGACTCCCCCAGCATCCCCTTCCCCCCACATTTAACCCCTTCCTCCACGTAGCGTGACCGATCTGTGTGCTCCCTCTGGCTGAGGAGGGAGTGATGGCGATTGTGGCTGTTGTCATGTCGCGCTGCTCCCCCAGCTGTCGATCTGCCACGTTGGTCTCTCTTGTCCTGCTTAGGCTATACGCTGTGTGGGGCGGCGGCTGGCTCCGTTGAGTGTGCACTGCGCCTTGCCAAATGGGGCCCGGATCCCTTAGAGGAACCTCGCTGTGCCGTTCGATACCAATGGTCACCAAGCACAGGCCTGTGCTGTTGTTCATGTTTCAGGGTGCGGGGGAGGCACCGGGACGCTGCGGTGACGGGCACTGGGGGCATCTCTAGATTAGACAGGAAAGTTCTCTGGTCTCCTGCATGCCCAGGGCTTCCTGCCATGGCCACGTCGCCTGGGTTTTGGCAGCCAACAGGGGTTGTTTAGGTCCTCTGGCCTTTCTTGCAAATGTGTCAGCCCTGCCAGCCTCCCAGCTGGAGTCTTTCCAATGAACCAGCCTCAAAATTCCCCTATTGGACGCCGGATTCTTCTTTCCTCTCCCCCCTCCTCACCCCCCCCAGGCTGCCATGCAGCATCACGGTGGGGCGTTGAGTAGCACCGCCTTCAGTCCCAGGAGGAGGCTGCATTTCAGGGGCAGGCAAACTGCTCCATTGGGCCAAAAGCTTTGCTGGTGGCAAATTGTCCAGCTCCACTGCACCATTGACCCCGCCCTTCCTCCCCTCGCCCTGGCCCATCCCCGGGGTGCTGCTCTCTCACCTTGTCCTCGGTTTCCCCAGCAGGGCGAAGGGCAGGACTTTGATGGCTGGCTTTCCAGAGGCCCGGGAGCTGACGGAGCTGAGAGGCCCCCCAGGCTAAACATGACCAAGCGTGTTCTGCCGTGGAGTGAGCAGGTGAGCTGGGCAGGGCACATCTGCAGGGCAAGCGGGACTATTGAAATCAGGTGGCGGGGTGAAAGCCATCCTCCCTGGCTGCGCGGGAGCCGTGGAGGCAGCGCTGGGGTCGGGGGGCGGGTGTAAGAGAACCTGCAGGGTCATCAAGCAGCCCTTTTCCTTTGACTGATCCTGTCGGAGTGGCTCTGAGTTGATGGAGGGGCACACACAGCTGGCGGCAGCTCCTATCTCTCATTCTCCATGGGGGCCAGGCCTTCCCTCCCTGCTAGCTCCCGTCCTGACATGGAGGCGTTGTGACCGCATCAGCCACGCAGCTGGGGGAGAGCAGAAGCCGTGGAGGTCTTCATTCATCGTGTCTCAGTGTAGGAAACTGGGTCAGGAAACGACGCTGCCATAAGAGCAGGGCTCTGGTCAGAGCTCGGCATGGGGCCCAGATAATCAGAAACCCTGTGCCCAGGCGTCTCTCATGCAGTATTCGGGCAGCGGCTGGGTGGCCTCTGCCATGGGAATGAGGAATCCCTGAGAGCCCCGGGGTTGCAGCTGGCAGGGGCTTGTTCTGCTCAGGAGGCGGGGGTGCTCAGGGCTGCCCCCCCCAGGCTGAGGCTGTGATTTGATCACACTGAGGATGGGAAGCTGCATCTCAAAGGGCTGCGGCTCTCAGGCGAGAGAGCCCCTTCAGTGCAGGGAGGCCAGGCTGCTGGGTGGCCTGGTGGGCCCCGCTCCGTGATCAGATCCCGTTACTTGTTACGCACTCGGGGAAGTCAGCCCCACCGTGCAACGTGTTGGTGGGGGCAATGAAGCCCTGTCGTGAGGGAGCTGGCTGCAGCCCTGGGGAATGAGACCTCTGCTGGCAGGTGAACTTGGAGAGAGCGCCTGGGGCTGCAGATCAGCACGGTGTGACCTGGTGGGGAGCTGTGGCTGGCATCTGTGAGCGCGCCCCATTGAGAGGAGAGTGGGGCTCTCTTTGCCTGTCTCTGTTGGGCCCAGATATCACGGGTCAGACCCTCATCCAGCTGGGCTAGCCCGATCAATGCTAACCTAGGACTGGCCCTGGATCACAAGTGTGGCAATGCTGCAGACGTGCTGGCCAGAGGGGTCATTGTTCACTGGCGCATGGCAAAAAGCCCCATTCTGTGCCGCAGCTGTGGTTCAGTTGGTATCGAAGGCCCAATGTATTCAAACAGCCCCGTCAGTTAATTGTCAGTCGTGGGCCACTGCGACGGGATCAACAGGCAGAGCAACGGGGATGGGGGATTCTCCAGGGATTAACTTCCCTGTCCCAGCCTGGCCCCTGGCCTACATGGTTCTCCGACAGCAGTGGTAGAGCTGGTGCGACGTGGCTGTTGGCAGAGTGGGCATGGCGTGGTTCTTGGCCAGGCGTGGCAGATGGAGCTGTAGGGATGCGGCCCATGGCGTGTCTGCTAGCAGGGCTGGGGCGTGGCTAGTGGCAGGTCGTGATTGGTGGAGCTGTAGGGGCATGGCACGTGGCATGGCTATTGGAGCCGGTGGGGTGTGGTCACTGCTAGGTGGTTGGCACAGCCGGGGTGGCGTGGCTGTTGGTGGAGTTCTAGGGACGTGGCACGTGGCGTGGTTGTTGGAGCTGGCGGGGTACGGCTCTTGGCAGGGAAGTGTTCCCTGCCGATGCCCTTCTCTTGCTGCTGACAGCTGCAGCCCAGACGGGAGTGGGAGCTGGGGACAGCAGCAAGCCCTGACAGTGATCGATGTGGCTGACAGTGGAGAATCACATGGTCCCCTTGCCCCGGCCTCCATGGCTGAGGCGGGGGCTGTGCTGCGAGCGAGTGTGGCCCCTGGCTGCGCCTGAGTGCTGTGGGAGGGGAGGCGTTAATAACGCTACTTGTGTTAATGGGAGCCTCGGACATTGGAGTCCATCGCCCCGCTGCATCAGCCCCACACAGACAGCCAGGGGCTGCTCTAGGAGACGGGGAGCCCTGACGGCAGCGGGGAGTGGGGGAGGACAGCTGCGAGCCCTTTGGTGGGGGGGGCGATGCACAGCCGGCCTGACTGGAGAGGGTGGAGCCCTCGGCTAGGCAGGCTCTTGTGGCTAGCCAACACCGTAGATCTCCAGGGAAGGGCTCTGGGGTCGCTGTCTTCCCTCCCTGCTCCACCCGTCCCCATCTCATTGTGCTGCCAGGTGCCAAGACCTTCTCAGGCCCCAGGGCTGGGGCTGGGCACGGCCAGGGAAGTCTGAGTGATGGGAGGCTACTGGGACTGCTTCGCTGTGTCCCAACCACCCTGTGAAGTTTCTTAGCCCTGTCGCCCACGGACCCCACTCCCCTCTCCTCCCACCCGGCTCTGAATCCATCTTTGGACTCCCCCTTCTGGTTGCTGGCCCTCCTTCCTCTCCAGCTGCCCCATCCCCGTCCCCTGACCTGTGTCTGCAAGCAGGTGGGGAGCGGCGATCTCTGCAGGCTGCTGGCACATGGGAGCCAGGGCACTGGCTGGGAGGATGCCCCACAGCAGCACATTGGGGTTGGAGGGTGCCGGGGGGGTTGGGCGACCATCTCAATAAAACTCCTGCCCACACTGGGACCCCTCTTCTGCCCCAGAGCCATCCCGGTGACATGAGCCATCTGGCCATCCGAGGTATCCGTCCATCACAGCTCTGGTGCGCTGCCCACCGCTGGCTTTTCCAAGCCCCGACGTGGGTTGGATGGGCAGCATGGTCCCTTGGCGAGTAGGCGGCACCAGCTTCGGATCCCTCCACTGCTCCCTGCCAGCCTCCGCCCCGGGGAGCGACTGCATTCTGCTCAGAGCCTTTGGAAAGGGACAGGGCTCCCCAGCGACTTCCGTGTGTGCCCTGCCTTCCCTGAGCATAACCACTGGGCAGAGATCCTGGCCTCGCAACGCCCTGCCTGGGACCCGCCCCTGCACGCGTCCGACTTCAGCCAGCTTGGTCCATAGTCGACGAGTCTCTTACACCGTGGAGGGAGCGTTAGCTCGAGCTGAAGCAGCTCATGCTTTGAGTTCTGAGGTCCCCTTTCCAGTCCCCGGTGTGCTGGCCGAGATGGCAGCTGGCCGGCCCACGCTCACAGGAGGGGGATTGCCAAAATACAAAGGCAGAGGGAAAGGATATGGGGGTGGACGGTCGGTGAAGCAATCCCCAGATCCCTAGTCGTGAGGCCCAGCAGGCCCATGAATGAGCTGTAAGGACGTAGGAGTGGGCGGCTGGTGTGACTTAGGGGAAGGCTCTGATCTGTGGAGCTTGAGCTATGTCTGCGGGTATTTAGGACACAGGGCTTAGGCCCATTGCTTGCAGCTGGCGTTCTCATCAGGCAGGGATTGGCTGTGTTGGCGGGGGGATGGTGCGGGGAGGCTTCTAAGACCTGGTGTAGACTGAGGGTTTGCCCCAGTTTGAGCCACCATTGCATTTGTGAACCAGGTCCATTTGCCACGGCAAATAGTTACTTTGCCCTGGACTTCTTTTGGGAAGAGGCTATGTCTCTGGCCTGCCATGCCTGTGTAGCGCACGGGGGAGAGCTCGGGCCTGGCGGAAGGCAGCTCTGGGGCCGGGGAGCTGGCGTGGGTTGAACCGAAGCTGATTTCCCTTTGAGCTGGGAGTGATATGGGGTGGTTGGGTAGCCTGGCACTGTTCTGGCCCCCAGCGAATGTGGATTTAAAACGTGCAGCGCCCCAGAATAACAGCAGCCTGCCGAACTTCTGCTCATAAACCATGCTGTGGCTTTGTGCAGTTCCCGTCCCCAGCTCCCTTCAGCCCTGGGGTTTTAGTTATTTCTGTCGCTAGCTGAAGTCCCCCAAAGTAGAGGTACAAGCTGGACATGCAGCGCCCGGTCTGCATCCCTCATGCCACTGGTTCCTCGCCGAACGCCACTGGACACGGGTGGCGTGTGCTGCTAGGTTATGCACCCACTTCCCTTCCACGGCCCCTGAGCTGCTCCCCTCCTGCGGTGCTGGCTATAGCCTTGCTTTGGCGACCTGCAGGCCAGAGTTCACAGAGAAGGACTGTGAGTTCAGCTGGTTCTCGGAGCCCTGAGTTAGTGGGGTCTGATTCAGTGCCCATGGGGATCTCTCCACAGCCTGCGGTGGGGTTTGGGGCTGCCCTTTGGTCAGCGATGGGGAAGCCTAGGTAAGCACGTGGCGGCCGGGGGCCCAGCCCAGGAGGCGCTCTCATGCCCCCGGGGGGGTTGTCGTTCCGCAGCACAGGGGGAAGGCGAACCTGCACGTCTTTGAAGACTGGTGCGGGGGGGCCGTGAGACAGCTGAGGAAGAACCTGCACTTCCCGCTCTTTCCCCACGTGAGTAGACGGAGGCAGCGACCGTCCCTCCCCGCAGCGCGGCCGGGGCGGAAGTTCCTACCTCTCGGCAGCGGGGATCACTGGCCGATCTGCTCAGCGGGCCATCACCTTGATTTCTGCCAAAGCGTCTGGCTTCCTGAGGGCCAGATCCAAGACCCATTGCAGTGGTGGGAGCCTGTGAATCAGGGATCCCTTAGAGTTTGATCCTGGACAGATAACACCCAGGGGATCCATGGGAGCTCTCTCTGGGGGGAATTTCCCTCCATGCGGAGGGCCAGTCCAAGGCCTGGGCCCTGCCCAAGCCCCATGTGTGCTGTCAGGGGTGTGGCACTGAGGTGGGCCCTAGACTTCTTCCCTGGCGGTGGACTTTCACCCCTCTCTGGGGAAGTGGGGGGGCTGTGAGGCGGGTCACGCTCCCCTGCCTTCCCCCATGAGATTGTGTGCTAGTGTGACATGGCCCAGAGCGAGGCCTGGGGTGTGACGTTTCCCTGCTCTCTCTCGCTCGCTCCCGGTGCGTGCAGACCCGCACCACGGTGAAGAAGCTGGCTGTGTCGCCCAAGTGGAAGAACTACGGGCTGCGGATCTTTGGGTATATCCACCCCTTCAAGGATGGTAAGCATCTCCACCGCCCCTGCCCCCCACCGGCAAGGGCTGGGTGGCTGCCCGTTACCTTTCGCCCTCCCCCACCTCCGCTGCTAGCCACAGCAGAAGCTGCCCAGTGCTCTTGACATCCCTCTCTTGGGCAGGGATGTTCAGAGACTCCTAGACTTGAAGGCTAGAAAAGAGCATGAGATTACTGGTGCAGCTGCAGCAAGCTCCATACAGCTACGCCCCCTTCTCACTCGCACGCACAGAGCAGGAGCAACTTCCCTCCCCAGCCTGGATGGCTGTAAGGTACAGAGAGCTCCCTCCGATCCCTCCCGGCACGGCAACGTAGCTCCAGAGTGCTCCGGCAGAGATCCCGGACCTAGCGAGCTACATGGTGTCGCTGACCCAGCCATCGTCACCATCCCACCTTCCTGTTGTCCTGCAGCTCGGGGAGCATCCCTCCCCCCAGCTCACCTGCCGCTGTGTCACGCCGTAACCTGTGGGTCTCGAGGATCCTTGTCAGGGGAGTGGCTGCTGCTGCTTTGCTCCATTGTTGTTCTGGTCACCTCATCTCAAAGGAGACCTGTTAGGATTGGAAAAAGTACAGAGAGGGGCAACAGAAGAGATTAGGGCCATGGAATGGCTTCTATACGAGGAGAGATTAAAAAGACTGTGACAATTCAGCTTAGAAAAGAGATTACCAAGGGGGATACAGTAGAGGTCTATAAAATCACAAATGGTGTGGAGAAGGTGAAATAGGCAGTTATTTACCCTTTCACATAACACAAGGACCTGGGGTCCCTCACAGACAGTAATAGGCAGCAAGTTTAAAACAAACAAAAGTACTTCTTCACACAAGGCACAGTCATAGAATCATAGAAGATTAGAGTTGGAAGGGACCTCAGGAAGTATCTAGTCCAACCCCCTGCTCAAAGCAGGACTAACCTCAGCTTAATCATCCCGGGGAGGGTTTTGTCAAGCTGCAGCTTAAAAACCTCTAAAGATGGAGATTCCACCACCTCCCTAGGGAACCCATTCCAGTGCTTCACCACCCTCCTAGTGAAAAACTTTTTCGTAATGTCCAACCTAGACCTCCCCCACTGCAACTTGAGACCATTGTTCCTTGTTCTGTCATCTGCCATCACTGAAAACAGCCTAGCTCCATCCTCCCTGGGACCCCCTTTCAGGTAATTAAAGGCTGCTATCAAATCCCCCCCTCATTTTTCTCTTCTGACTAAACAAGCCTAGTTCCCTCAGCCTCTCCTCATAAGTCTTGTGCTCCAGCCCCCCTAATCATTTTTGTTGCCCTCCATTTGACTCTCTCCAACTTGTCCACATTCTTTTTGTAGTGAGTGGCCCAAAACTGGACACAATACTCCAAATCCGGCCTCACCAATGCCAAAGAGAGGGAAATAATCACTTCCCGCGATCTGCTGGCAATGCTCCTACAAAGTCAGCCTGTGGAACTCATTGCCAGGGGATTTTGTGAAGGCCAAAAGTATAATTGTGTTCAAAACAAAAATTGAGAGTAGTTCATGGAGAATAGGACCATCTGTGGCTATTAGCCAAGATGGTCAGGGATGCAACCCTGTGCTCTAAGTGTCCCTAACCTCTGACTGCCAGAAGCTGGGCCTGGACAACAGGGGATGGATCACTCAATAATTGCCCTGTTCATTTCCAATAAAGCATCTGGCATTGGCCACAGTTGGAAGACAGGGTTCTGGGCTAGATGGATCATTGGTCTGACTCAGTGTGGCCCTTCTTAATGGTCTTATGTTAATGATTACGTCTTTCCTTGCTCCACAGGGGACTTCCAGTTTTCCATAGCATCAGACGACAACTCGGAGTTCTGGCTCAGCACTGATGAGATCCCGGCCAGTGCCCGGCTGGTGGCATTTGTGGGCAAGGTATAGATCCCCTCCCAACTACTCTTCTGTCCCCCATCAGCCTGGAAGCACTCAGCCTATGCAATGAACGCTCTTGGTCTTGTCCCACTGGGTAGCAACACTTTTCATTATCTCCCAGCTAATAATGCCATCTGCTGAGAGGAGGAGCCCATATCCCTGGCGCCTTGCTGGGTTGCTAACGTGCAAATGGAACCAGGATAATTGCCAATGGGATCCATAGAAAACATGAGCAAATTCAGCCATGACCGTCACATCTGGAGGCCACGTCATCACGAGAGAGCGCGGGATGCCAAATGCCGTCATGCGTGGGCATACAGCTGCTGTGTCACGGCGGGAGGGCTGGAGCAGCACTCTCACACCAAAGGCTTGTGCTCTTTACCTTAGAAATGTCCCGCCTAAAACTTGGGGATGGAAATTTCTCTGGCTTGCTCTGATCCTGGAAGGTCAATTTTTCATTGTGCAGTGAGCCTGGAGAGAATTTAGCCAGCTATTTTGGCGATTAAGGACACATTGGGACTAGGGAGATTTTCTCCACCTTCCCGGACAGATTGGGGGCTGTGCCCTTTACTAACGGTCAGAAGGGCTTGGTTTGGAAATAGGGCTCTCCCTAGGCTCAGGGAAGGTGCCCTGGGAAGATGCATAGAGGGAGACACAGTTAGGAGCTAATGGAAACGGTGTCAGACACACAGACACCTTCCCCCCCATCTCTTCTTAAATCTCATCTCCACCATAATGGCTCTAGAACAGCTGACAGTGGGTGTGCAGGTGTGGTGACTTTGCTCATGTCTTAGGAACACAGGGATGGCCAGGCTGTTTTAGATCAAGGGTCAATCCAGTCTCCAGCAGTGGCCAGCACCGGCTGCTTCAAAGAAGGCTCAAGAACCCCACAGTAGACAGTTATGGGACCATTTCCCTCCCCACCCCCAGCCATAGGTTCTGTCCTAATTTCTAACAGTTCGTGATTCGTGTACGGCCTGATACCCTTCTGCATGTGTGACGGAGGCAGAAAAGCCAGTGCTTTCTGCTGTCCCTTTAAACTGGCCCATCATGCTGCCCGACGGCGTGTTGGGGGCCTGGAATACTCTCCGCTGGCTCTCTAGAGAGCGAAAGCTGCCTATACTGAGGCTACCTGAACTTGCGTGGAGCCCCTTTTGGTGACTGTTGTTCCGCACAGAGCTGTGGCAAGGCAGAGCTACTGGGGAGGCTGGCATCCTGCCTGATGCCTGATCGGTGAGCTCCCCCACCAAAGCACCTAGCATGAAGGAGCCTTGATCCCTGTCCGGGTTCCCAGGCACTGCCAGAGCATAGCTGGATGATGGTAATAATAAAGCACCTGGGGAATGGGCACGTGGCACACACAGGCCAGTGGGTGCTGCCTTTGGGGCTGGCTAAGTCCCTAAACCCCCTCGCCCCGCCTTGGCTCTTGCCCGCCAGCTGCTCAGAACGGAGCTTTCATGCATTCTCTCTCCCCCGCCAGCTGGGATCCGAGTGGACAGCTCCAGGGGAATTCACCAAGTTCAGCTCTCAAGTCTCAAAACCCATCCGGTAGGTGGGGTCCTCCCTGCACCCGCTTGCTCCTTTCCTTGCCATGCGTCAGCCCCAGTAGGGCCTTGGGAGAACGGGTGCAGTGCACAGAAGCAAACCTCACCTCCAGCCTCACTCCTTTTTTTTCTCCCCCCATCACTTCTCCCCCTTTGCTGCTTTCCTTCCCCCTTCCCGTCTGGCCCTCCTTCCCCGCCCCTTGTGTCCATCTCCCCCACACTCACCCACCCGCCCTCCCACCCATGTCCAGCTATGTCAGCCAGCATAGCCTCTCCTCACCCGAGCTGTTTGTTGACATGGCGCTAGCTGGAACTGACAGCTCCATTCTGGCTCCCCTCTGCCTGCTCCATCAGCTCGCTGTCAGGCCGCGTGTTAGTGCCTGGGCTGGGTGGTCCTTCCCCTCAGCTCCACGTCGCAGCTGTGCTCGCTCTGTGCTGCACTAGAGCTCCCAGAGCTGACAGCTTCCCTGGATCAGCCCCAAGCCCTCTCCTCTCCGTCAGCATACGGAGGCGCCGGTGCTGCACCAGCAAAATTCTGGGACTCGGGGAACTGTACTTGTTAGGAGGGCCTGCCACAGGTTAGCAGCTGGCTCTGAAGAGAGTGCAGGGGGATCTCGTCCAGGGTCCCCCAGGACTGGCACAGACCATGGCGCTCTGGTGCATGGAGCGGGCGGAGTTCTCCTGTGGGGCTCGGGACTCTGAGCTCGCTCCACTAATAGCACCAAGGGACGGTGCATGTCACAGGGAGGATGCACTCCACGGGCATATAGCTTCCCCCTCTGGCTAGGAGAGGGGGGCCAAGCAAGAGGGACCCTGTCTACAAGCTTGCTCCGCTCTGCAGGCTGCTCGTCTGTTTGGAGGGGCTGGTCCCCCGCAGCTCCCCGAGAGTTCAGCAGTTTCTGCAGGGCACATCTCCCTGTGCGTGTGATTGTGTGGGTCCGGGGTGCACTGTAGGGATGAATGGACTTCAGAGCGTGGTCCCTCTGTGTTAGAGCCAACAGATCCCACCACAGCCCTCACCCAGAGTTCCCTCTTCCCTGGCGTGACAAGCCCCTTGGCTGACTCTTTGGTAGCCGCAAGCTGTGAGTTTGTCCTTCTGTTTCTCATTGCCCCTCGGCATGCAATAACAGCACTGGATCTGCACCACCTGCCCGCTGGGGAATCTGCAAGCTCAGTGGAGCGGCTAACAAACAGGCTCTCCCTGCCCCAGGAGATGTTATCATCTCCGCAAATGAAAGCGCTCAGCCCCCGGGAAGGGAAGTGCCTTTCCTAGGGTCACCTTGCCAGCTAGTGGCCGAGCCAGGAAGAGAATCCACAAGGCCTGGTTCCCAATCCTGTTCTCTAACCATAAGACCATCCTTCCTAGCTTGGAAATGCTTGATTGTAGCACCAGGTGTTTGGCTCTTCCCCTCGCTTTTAATTTCACCTGAATAAATCTCTGCTGTTAACTCTGTGCTCTCTGACGGCACTGATAGCAAAACTGAGATTGCCAGACCCAGGGCCCTCTGGTCTGGTATCCCGTGACCAGCACTAGATGCTACAGGCAACCCCGCAGTAGGCAGATGTAGGCTAATCTCTCCCCTAATTTTTTAAGTACATCAGAAGCAGGAAGCCTGCTAATCAACCGGTGGGGCCACTGGATGATCAAGACACTAAAGGAGCACTCCAGGAAGATACAGCTATTGCAAAGAAACTAAACGAATTCTTTATATTGGTCTTCATGGCTGAGGATGTGAGGGAGATTCCCAAACCTGAACTCTTCTTTTTAGGTGACAAATCTGAGGAGCTGTCCCAGATTGAGGTGTCATTAGAGGAGGTTTTGGAACAAACTGATAAATTAAATAATAATAAGTCACCAGGACTTAGATGGTATCCACCCAAGAGTAATGAAGGAACTCAAATGTGAAATTGAAGAACTACTAACTGTGGTATTAACCTATCATTTAAATCAGCTTCTGTACTAGATGACTGGAGGATAGCTAATCTGACTAGGGATGTAAAAATTAGTTTAGTTAAAAATCCATTTAAATGTTCTAAAAATAGAACATTTAAATGGTTAAACGCTGGGCAGGGGGAGCCGTGCTGAGCTCAGCTCCTCATTGCCAAGTGACAGCTGCCTAGCTGCGGCTCCTCCACCCTCCGCCGTGGTAGTTGGGCAGCTCTCACTCATGCGGAGCTGAGCCGAGCCCAAGTACGGCTACCCTCAACGCAGTTACCACTCAAGAAAGAGATCTTGTAGTCATTGTGGATAGTTCTCTGAAAACATCCGCTCGATGTGCAGCGGCAGTCAAAAAAGCTAACAGTGTGTTGGGAATCCTTAGGAAAGGGATAGATAAGAAGACAGAAAATATTGTATTGCCTCTTTATAAATCTATAGTACACCCACATCTTGAATACTACATGCAGATCTGGTCACCCCATCTCAAAAAAGATCTATTGGAATTGGAAAAAGTACAGCCAATGGCAGCTAAAATAATAAAGGGTATGGAAAAGCTTCCATATGGAGAGATGAAAAAAACTGGGCCTTTTCATTTTGGAAAAGAGACGACTAAGGGGGGATATGATAGAGGTCTATAAAATCATGACTGGTGTGGAGAAAGTAAATAAGGAAGTGTTATTTACTCCTTCTCATAACACAAAAACTAGGTCACCCAATCAAATTAATAGGAAGCAGTCTTAAAACAAACAAAAGGAAGTATTCTTTCACAAAATACACAGTCAAGTTGTGGAACTCCTTGTCAGAGGATGTTGTGAAGGCCAAGACTATAACATGGTTCAAAAAAGAGCTAGATAAGTTCATGGGGGATGGATCACTTGATGATTACCTGTTCTGATCGTTCCCCCTGACGCACCTGTCATTGGCCACTGTCAGAAGACAGGATATTGGGCTAGATGGACCATTGGTCTGCCCCAGTATGGCCATTCTTATGTTCTCTTCCTAGCCCCTAATAGCTAGAGGTTGGTATAAGACCTGAAGCGTGACGTTTCACCCCTTTCCAAAGTAATCTCTCATCCTGTTAGAGCTCTGGATATCTTTGTGATCCATGTAAATGCCCAGGCTCTGTGTTGCTAAGTGTTTGGCCTCAACAGCACCCAGTGGCAATGAGTCCCACAGTCCAATAACACATTGTAAGTCTCATTTGCAAGGGAGGGGAGAAAGAGCTCCTCTTGTTTAATGTAGCGGTGGCAGCCCTTTCCTTTTGTGGTAGCTCATAAAGCATGGTCTGTAGCCATAGAAGCTATAGCGCTGCTGAGGTAATAAACTTCAGGGGTTTAGGAGTGTGTGCTCCTTTCCCCCAGACCAGTGATCTGACAGGATCCGGGTTCCTTTAGATCAGATCTTATTGCCCTGCCTTTTGTGGGGGACCCTTCCCTGTGGAGTGCTGGACTCCGGGCTGGCTTTCCCAGTGACTGTGCAGAAGGGATACATCCTGCTGGTCACCCACCCATCCTTCCCAGGACTAGTTAGACCAGAGTCCCACCCCATGTCCCTTAACTCCGAAGGCTTTGGGTGTTTTATACTGCAGCCGCCCTTGCAGATGGTTAGCCGGGCACAATATGATCCTCTTAATCTAATTAGGGCAGTGAAAGAAAGCGGGAGGGCGAGGAAGGGAATGTGGATCGCAGGAGAGTTCAGGCCCACATGCCACATGCAGTTAAACCCAGCCTACTGGAGGCTGGCCAGCCTGGAGCCGCGCTAGCGATATCTGCGTGGGTATCCCCGAGTTCTCAGGGGAAATTAGCGCAGCAGGTTACACTCCAACGAAGCCAGGGGAGGTCAAGTATTCCTGCATTAGCTGGCTATGCTTAGTAACAGACACGCAGTGCTGTTCTCACAGGGGCTGCACCAGGCTCTGGACTGACTCTCCCTGCGTGCTCATAGTCATCCACGCCATGGAGTTAGCTACCACTGGCTTCTGCTAGCTCCCCCTGTGCAGCTCTGACGATGCACCTCAGTCCTGACCTGTCGGGCCCTGCTCTCCCAGCCCTGGGCCCTGCACCGCTCTGCCAGTGTGCTCCATGGCCCTGTCCAGCGCCCTCTGATGCCCGTCTCCAGCCTGGCACTGCAGCTGTGGAAGCGCAGGTGCTCGGAGGCTTTGCACAGAGGGTAACTGAAAGCCAGTCCGAGGCAGCTGTGGTGGGGCTGTCTGTCCCTCTTGGTCGGCACCTGCCAAGGGTGGGGGTCTCTGTGTGGTCTCTTCCCACCCTTGCATTTGAACACCAGTAGCTGGAGTCGGTGCTCCCAGCGTCCTCACACACGGCCACTGCCTGAATGCTGAGGGATCTGGGCCAGCTTTAGTTCTCCTGGCTGTGCGGGTGTCTCAGGACCCTAGGGGAGTGGGTGAGCTAGGAGGTGCCAGCTGAAGGGCTTAACGACCTGGGCTTCCTTCCCAGCGCTTCTCAAAGCCGAGTGTCCAAGAAGCACCGAAGTTTCTCCTGAGGCCGGGCGTCTGCGCTGCAAGCTGGGCCTTGGCCCTGACGCGAGCCCTCGGTGCAGACAGCGCTCCTGCTCGCTGGGCAGTGCATGGGGTTACCATGGCAGCATGTCCCCCCCCAGTCGGAGACGGGGAAAGACTGACAGGTGGTACTGAGAGAGCAGCAGGCTCGGTGCAGGATCTGCTTTCTCCTGAGTGGAGCTGTCAGCAGCACTGTCTTTGCATCTGTTTCCCATCTCCCTCCTGTGTCCTCCCACCCGACCTTCCCCATCACCCACACCACAACGCCCCCCGCAACGCCACTCCCCCCGGAACGGTTGTGTGCAAAGTGCCTGCAGCTTGACAGCATCGCTTCGTGTTTCCACTCACGCTATCCCAGAGGAAAGAGCACGTCACGCTCCCCTGCACCAGGCTGCACGGCCCCCAGGCAGAAGGGGCTGGGAGGCTGAAACCTGGGCTCCGGCCCTGGGGCTATGAGAGAGGCAGCAGAATCAGGAACCCATAGCAACCGCTGGATCCCCGCCAGGCAGGCTCTGTCTCATGGGGGTATCCCTGCTGGGGGTACAGTGTGTCGGGGACGCCCTCTCCATGCTGCCCCGTGGTAAGCTAGGAGGTGTCTGCTCCACACAGCGGGGGGTGAGCAGAAAGGCAATAGAAGAGGGGTTTTGGGATCACCCTACCAAAGAGAGCTTCCCCCTTCCCGCATGGCCCTGGAGCTCCGGGTGGAGAGTGAGCTGGGAAGATCCATATGTGGCCCTCAGCCAAAGGCTTGCTAGGGACAGTGCATGTCTGGGCCAGGGGTCTCTGCGGGGTCCCATCTAGGAGGTGGGAAGGAGAGCTGGGCAGCAAACACAGCTGCTTCGCACCCTCCGTGAAATCCCTTCAGGACCTGCCGGGCTAGCCCCGTCGTCATGTCACATGCAGGAGAGGTCTCCTCTGCCTGAGTAATGGGAGAGCTGCTCCCACATCAGGGGAGCAAGGCAGAGGGACTGCCCCCTATGCTGGTCTCCCAGCCAGTCATAAACCATGTGACTGGCGCCCTACACAAGTGCCTGCAGTCCCCCGCATCCGGGGGGCCAGCCTTCAGGGGCCAGAGGGCTCCGGGATCCCCACGGAGGGAGGGCTGGAAAGTCCCTGTTGTGGTCACTGGTTCCTAATCATCTTCTCCCTTTCCTGCAGCCTCATGTCCTCCAGACGCTATTACTTCGAGCTCCTCCACAAGCAGGATGACCGTGGGTCAGACCACGTGGAAGTAGGCGTGAGTAACCTCGGGTTGGCCCCTGCCTGGCTTGCTCTGTGGGGCTGGCTTAGCTGGGTGCTGGCTGTCACGGCTGTGGGGCACAGACGCTTACCATTGGGGAAACACACTGAGAGCCAAGAGCACAGCACTGCGGTAGCCCTCCATCCCCTAGTTGGGCTCTGCTACTTTCCAGCCAAAGCCCCAGCTTGGACCCATTTCAATGGTGAAGATTTGCCAGAGGAGCATGGGAAATCCACAATTGAATCCTCCCAATTCCACCCCAGAGAAAAGCGGCGGGAGGCCTGAGCCACGGCTCCCACCCTCTTCCCTGCAGTCCTGGAGCACATCCCCTTCCCAGTTACTTGTGCCTGTACCCTGCAGATTCCCCGGGCGCAGACCCCGATCTCCCTGCTCATCTCTATCCTGGTGGATACCCGTGCGGCTCGCCTCTCTCCTGGGAGCGTTCCCTAGAAATTACCATCCTCACCTGTTTGCAGTCACCAGCTCTGTGCACTTAGTGTGTTCCGGGCAGGGTATCCTTGTCAGATATAACGCGTGGCTGGCGTCTCTCCATGCCTTTGACCTATAATGCCTCAGCCTCCTCCTGGGATGAGACGCCCCCTCTGAAAAGCTTGCAGAGCATCAGCCAAATCTTCCAAAGGTGGCCCCTGGGTCTGGGTGCTCGGCATGAGACACCTGGAGCCACCCACATCCCCAGCTGACATCAGTGGGACCAGCAGCTACTCAGCAGTTCTGGAAATCAGGCTCTCACTCTCTTGAGCTGGGCATCCAGAGAAACCAGGGGCCTCTTTTGAAAATGCTGGCCCCATAATCTCTGCCACCACACAGCTCAGGGTGGAGCAGGGCGGGTACGGCTGGAGCCAAACATGTCCCGGTGGGAACCCCCTCCCTGCCCCAATCTCTCCTCTGAGTTCTCAGCTCCCAGCTCATCCTGTTCGATTGCTGATGGCTGCAGAGGGGAGCCCAGGGGGAGGTTGTCCTGGCCCTGCCCGAGGGGGAATCACAGACCACGCGCCCTCGCCGTCATTTGAATCCTCCCCTTTCAGTAAAGAAGCCACCCAGCTGACCTTGCTCACTTGGCAGGCTGCCATCGTGAGCTGTGTGCTGCCCTCATGGACGCTGCCTGTCACAGTCAGAGGGGTGGGTCTCCGGCCTTCCACAGGGATGTGGGTAAAGCTGTCGCTTGCCCGCCCCTCACCAATCGGCGAAAGGCTGGCTAGTAGCACAGACCCCCCAGAGTCCCGTTGGCCTGGGGAGTCGTCCCTGCAGAAGGGGGTGGGACTCTTGCACTGGAGACAGTTCACACTCGGCTGGATGAAGCACTGATGGAATGGTTGGAGGGGGATAATCCTGTCTTGGCTGGAAGGGGGGGGCCTGGCATGATCTAATACATCTCACCCATCTCTGGCCTCCAAGGGCCAGGTCCTCAGTGGGTGTAATGCAGAGTCACTCCCGTGGAGCTAGTCGGTGTGACACCAGCTGAGGCTGCGGCCCTGTGAGTCTAGCCTCTGTGGGTGTGCTGAAAGTCCAGTCCCCTGGAGGTGTCTGTTCCCACCGCCCACGCTGTGAGCACGCAGCATGCGGTTCAGCTGAGCGCATCACGGTCACTGCCTGGCCCTGAGTAGTGTCTGCCCTTCGTGCGCTGACGGTCAGTTGGCCTGTCACAACCTCATCATCAGACAGTCGTGCTCTGGCCTCCTGCTCTGGCCTGGTTGATGCTTCGCTAGTAACAAATGCTAATTGAGCAACCCCAGGGGAGCGGTCCTGGCTCCAGGACTTGGCAATGAATCTGCCAGTCGTCAGTGGCCAGGCCGCCCCTCTCCTCTCCTGAAATGCCTCTCTCCTCCCGCCAGCAGGCATTCCCTGGCCGCTGGGCACCCCCCTGGGGCAGGTGAAGGAGGGACAAACCCAACCCCCTTTTGTGCTGGCTTTGAAGAGCTGCCCGCTTGCCTCGTCACTCAGAACGGTGGGGGAAGGAAAGCCGGGCGTTGGCTAGGCAGTGACATGCTCTGGGGCTGGGAGCAAGGCTGCCAGGCACTTCCCTAGCTGTGTGGGCCACTCTGGGCTCAGCCTGTGCCCCCATGCAAAATGGTTCCCAGGCTCTGGCGGACACGCACCTGCCGGCGTTGGTGCATCCGGCCGTTGGTGCTGCTCTGGGCTCCTTGTCCCTGCCATACCCATGAGCCTCCCGTTCGGCTGGGCGCTCTCGAGGCCACCGTGAGGCTGGGACTGCTTGTGTGAGACATGGGTGTGGAGGAGCCCAGCCATGCTGGGGGCGAGGGGCCATGCCTGTGAGTGGGAGACTGTAGGAAGCAGCTAATATAGTTGAGATGTTGGTCTGCCCAGAAAGATGGGGACAGACGGACTCCCCAGCCAGCCAGCCAACATTCCCTCGCCACCATCCTCCCGTCCTGCCAGTGGAAGTCATTGCTGAGCGGAGCTACAGAGCAATGACTACAGTGCGGCCTGCAGAGCATTCCCCATGGTGGCGTCTCTTGAGCACCTCGCCTCATTGCGGCACAAGGCCCCTTCGGCGTGGGCAGGGTCCCAACGGGGGTGGGAGACCGAAGCTTGGGGAGACCCTCTCAGCTGCAGAGCCTGTCAGTGGGTGTAGGGGGGCCATGTCTCGGCTACTGATGCTCCTGTGAAGACTGGAGTCCCTTTCCCCGCCCTCCTTCAGCTCAGGGCTGGAGTCGCTCACGGTGCATGAAAGCTGCCTCCCTCAGCCACACTCAGCACCTGGCATTTGTGAGGGGAGACAGGGCCTGATGGCAGCATTGCGCCGCAGCAGTGACAACTAATCCTGTGGTCTCCCCTAGCAACCGCCACCTGGAGATTTGGGTCCATCCAGTTCTCCTGGGGCACAGCCTTTGTTCAGCTCCCGCAGGGCTGCTCTGCAAGGAGGAAGCACTGTTGGTGACCCACCAAGGGGGTTTTAAAATGGGACGTGTGCCCTTTTCCACCTCTCTGCAGTGTGTGAAGAGGCTAGGAAGGGCCCCTTGGTTTTTTCTGCTTGTTGCACACGTTAGAAATACCCGGAGTGTGAAATCTGACCCGCCTTTGCTAGACGACCTCTTGCGTAGCTCGGAGCACGTGCATTGGGAGTGCCCGTGGCTTAATGGGCGCGGAGGGATGTTGGGTCTTTAGCAAAGGCTTCCTGTCTCCAAAACATTCCTGAACACTGGGGTTAAAACACCACAAAGTCCTAGGCAGTCTGACAGTCCCCCCTCCCTTCCCTTGCTAATTGCTCAACTTTGGCACTTCTGAGGGCACCATCCCCCTAGATCTCCCATTGCCACAGAGTCTTCAGCACGGACAAGACCTGAATTTAAATGGGGAAAAAACAAGCAGGAGGTGGAGAAAAGACTTTTTTTGTGTGGGTGGAAAAATCTGTTTGAAGAAAGCAGAGGGGAACCCTAGTGTATCTTTCCTTTAGCAGCTCCCTGTTGTACCTCTGTGAATTTGTGGGCTGGTCCATACTCACATTTGCACCCATTTAGCCATAGGTGTGATATTTAAAGTGGCTTTAGTTAAACCAGGGCAAAAGGCTGCATGGATGCAAACTGATGCAAAACTTAGCTTAAGTCGTTTAGAAAGAGGTTTGAATTCAACTGAAACGAGCTACACTCAAATGGAATTAGAAGCAACAACCAGGGCTCTGGGCCAGCGTAACTGCCTTGGTTTAACCCCCAATTGAAGTTAACTCAGTGCTGATTCTGCGCCTAGACCAGGCTTGAGGAGCGGCTGGGGAAGAGAGCGCTGTTTTAGGGCCTGGGCCAAAGCTTTCTGACTTCAGTTGGCTTTGGATCAGGTCCCGAGCTGGCAACTTCAGTAAGATCTGTCTTGTGTAAAGGAAATGTTCCCAGCTGCTCAGTAGGGCATCTGTCTCATTTTGATTTCAATGGTTTAGGCACAAAAATCCTGACTTCAAAACTGAAGTTTAATGTTGCGGGGGGTGCCCTGAGCAATGACTCTGTGCTGTGGGTCTCAGATCCACCACATTTAGCTGAACAATGACACAAGAAATGAGCTCCATTCAAGTAGTACCTCTGTGCACTAATGTCTTGTGTTCTCCCTGCTGGTGCTGCGGGATCAGTTCACTATAGTCCCAGAATTATGCTGACAGCTATACGGCAAGATCTCTGTTAATTAAAAAGTACTGGTATCAATCCAGTTTGGGAGGGCGGAGGAATCCAAGCTTGGCAAACAGTATAAGAGGGGGGAGGGCCCTGATAAATGGTGTTTTCTACCTTCCTGGGTAGCATGGCATAAAAATACCAAGCGGGAAAAGGCAATAATGAAGAGCTGGCTTCCTTGTGGTGTGTACTCATTTCAGGAGAGGACTTCCCTAGCTGGGAATATCTAAAACTCTCTCTCCTTGAGATACAATGTTCCTCGTCTCCTGGAGAGACCGAACAGTCTCGTTTTCATCCCGCTCAGCAGACGCCTGCCCCTTTCACAGAGGCTGTTCCAGCTCTGTGGGCCGCCGGAGGTGAAATAGCATTAGCCTTTTTAAAGAGACTCCATTCATCCCTGTTCGGAATTGGAAGGGAGGCGAGCCATTTGTGGCAAACACTGCCCTGTTCCTTCTCTCCTCGCTCAGCTAGCTGCAGCTGCTGTGAAGTCCCTGGCAAAAGCAGCAAGCTTGCACTCCTGAAGATGCTTGCATGGAATGTGCAAATAAGCTCTCGTCACACAGGGTGCTGCCTCCTCTTTGGGCGTGAGATGGAACAGCCCAGCTCCCCCGAGAGGCAGCGACACACATACAAGATGCCACTTAGCCTGGCTAGATTAGCGGCACAGGCGAGAGTGTGTGTGTGTGTGTGTCAGGCTTCTGGCATTCTGGTGTGTAAGAGCTTGTCCAGACGACGAGGCTAGCACATGCACTCTCATTGGTGTGGCTACATTGGTGCAAAGCGCTAGCGCAGACATGCTGCACTGTGCAAAGCAGGGTGTGCACAGATGCCCTGGTAAATTACCAGTAAGGCCCACCTGTACGAGCCAAATCTTGGGGCAATGCATGTATAGCTAGAGCAGTGCAACCCCCCCCCACCCCAGTGCAGACTGCTCCTGTGCTCCAATCTGAATTTGCACCGGGGTGTCCCAGGCCACAGTCTGAACTGGAGGGCATCAGCGCTGCACAATCTGGCACCGCGCCTCAGAATGGCACCTCCCTGCTCCCTGTATGGACGTGGTGAGTGCCCAGGAGGCTGCTACTCCACTGCTGGGTACTGGGCATGGCTGCTTCCCGCTCCCCGGAGATGGGAAGTGTCACGCAGGCATGGGCAATGTGCTGTGGGGCTTGGCTTCCCTGGGGCAGCCTCTTCTCCCTGAGAACCCCTGGCAGCCAGGAGAGGAGACAGAGGGAAGAAGTGTTGAATGGGCCCATGTGGCCCCTGGGGGTGCTGGGGCAGCCTCTTGCTTCCTGCTTGTATACCAGACCCCTCTACGGTAGGGGGGCCATAATTGCCCCCCCCTCAGCCCCAATTCTCATTCTCTTTTCACTCCCTCTCTTGCAGTGGCGAGTGTTCCTGCCCAGCCTGAAGTTTGAAGTGATCGATTCCCCCTTCATCTCTCTCTACACAGGTAAAGCCATTCCCCAGGGCACGGCCCGCCCCCCAGCTCCACTTATCCCTCCACCGTTGGGCATTTAGGCCATGGGGCATGGCTACTGTGTGCCCACAAGCGTGTACGCCGTGGGAATGGCAGGCTGTGCCCGTCCCAGGTGTGAGTAAGCCTGGGAGATGGGAGGTGTGTGCGAATGCCATCCCCAGCGAGACAGGGAATGTGCAAATAAGCTCATGTCACACGGGACGCTGCCTCCTCTTTGGGTGTGAGGTAGAATAGCCCAGCTGCCCTGAGAGCGGGAGCGTGGCAGCCAGTGGGCATTTTTTACATGTCCGCAGGTGGCCTTTTTTCCAAATCTTTCTTCAAAAAATTGCCAGAAAAATTTTTCCGTTTTCCATGGTGACTTCTGTGCTGCTGGCATTTTGTCCACATCATTGTGTGTGTAGAGGCGTGGGGTGGCCAGGGAGGGCACAGTTGCAGGACCCCCACATGGCGGGGGGAAAGAGTACACTTTACCGGGGCCCAGAGGCCCTGGGGAGCCTGGCCTAGGCTGCAACCCCCATTACAGGAGGGGGCCCGTGTTAAAAGTTTGTACTGGGCCCGAAAAAATTATGCTTGGGCCCTGCACAGTTGTGTGGGTGTGGATCAGGGCTGGGACAGTGGGCTATGGGATGGATCCAGGATGGGGCAGTGGGGTGTGCCGGGGCAGGCGTGGTGCTATCAGGTGGATGCAGGCCGGGGCCGTGGGGAATAACAGCAGGTGTGGTGCTATGGGGCAGATCAGGGCAGGCACAGTAGGATGTGGTGGGGCGGATCAGGGCTGGTGCATATCGGGGAGGGGCAGGAGTAGTGGCATGTGGCAGTGGTGAGATGTGCGGGATGGAGGTGGTGGCATGTGTCCATAGATGCTCCCCAGCGAGGGCTGCATTGGAAGGCAGTCCATCTGTGGGGATAACTCTGCATCTTTGCAGTGCAGCGAACCCCGCAGGCAGCCCACTTTTTGTGGCACCCAGCTGGCTAGCTGGCTCCGTCCCAGGACAGATTCTGGCACAGCGGCCACGTCCTGCAGTGCTGGCTCCCGCGCCTTTCCCCATCTGCTACAGACAGCCCAGCCTGGGAGCCGCCCCTGGGAGCCGGAGGGGGGATCAGCCGAACAGCTGAGCTCAGGAAGGGAGGAGATCCCAGTGCTTGACTCATCCTGGCCCCACACACCCTCTGAGACCCCGTCCCATGGACACGTGGGCTCCATTGGCAGCCATGGAACGAGCTCTGCTGGGACTGGCTTGGTCTCTGCTCCAGACTCACCCCACCCTGGGGATGAGGAAAAGAAGCTCTTGCCAGTCAGCCGTGGTTTCTCAGCCAGCCAGGATCTGCGCTCTCTTTCCCACAGCCAGCTGTTGGAGAGAAGGCCCTGTCCCTGGACAGGAGGGCCGGGCCCAGAGCTCCTGACACAGGGAAACATGCCTTCCTCAGGGCTGGCCTGAAGCAGAGCTCTGTGTGGCTTGAATGCATGTCTCTCTCCAACAGAAGTTGGCCCAATAAAATATATTACGTCCCCCACCTTGTCTCTCTAATATCCTGGTACAACACTGATAACCTGTCTTGTAAGCAGGGATGGATGGTGTGGAGTTTACTTAAATCTATAGACTTTCTGCTTCCTCTGCAACCTGGCTTGGCAGCAGGAGCCTCTTGATGAATAGATCCCATCCCAGCTCTGGATACGCAAGGGGCTGGTAATTAAGTATGCTCTAGAAGGTGTTGATAAGGCAGCAAGGACGGGAGATCTAGCCCCTCAAGTGCAGACCCCAGGATCGAGGTGGAGAAGAGGGACAGTGGCTGGTCAGGGAACAACTGGGATATCGACACGAGCGCCGGCGAGACAGACGGTGCACTTTTATATTTCCTCCTGCCCTCAGCCCCCATGCTCCGTCACAGGTTGTGAGTGCAGGCTGGCCTGCACTCAGACTGCAAGGTGGGAGGAGGGGGCAGAGTTGTGTACGGGGAGTGATTATTGAAGGAAAATGACTGATTGTGGAGTAAAAAGCCAGCCCTTCCTCCCTGGTCTAATATCCAACCTAGATTCCACCACCTAAGGGTTACTAGGCAAGTGGTTGAATCTCTGTCCAAACTAGACCAACCTAGACCTCCCCCACTGCACCTTGAGACCGTTGCTCCTTGTTCTGTCATCTGCCACCACTGAGAACAGCCTAGCTCCATCCTCCCTGGAACCCCCTTTCAAGTAGTTAAAGGCTGCTATCAAATCCCCCCTCCCTTTTGTCTTCTGCAGATTAAATAAACCCAGTTCCCTCTGCCTCTCCTCATAAATCATGTTCTCCAGCCCCCTGATCATTTTTTAAAAATGGTAACATCCATAAACCAGTCGGAGAGCACTTCGGTCTCCCAGGACACTCTGTAGCTGACTTGAAAGTTGCCATACTTCAACAAAAAAACTTCAAAAACAGACTTCAGCGAGAAACTGCAGAGCTGGAACTCATTTGCAAACTTGACACAATCAGAGTGGGTCTGAATTGGGATCTTGGAATGG
This sequence comes from Mesoclemmys tuberculata, assembly GCA_007922155.1. Taxonomy (NCBI): domain Eukaryota; kingdom Metazoa; phylum Chordata; order Testudines; family Chelidae; genus Mesoclemmys; species Mesoclemmys tuberculata. Next base: position 4,999,563 of record ML675613.1, read on the forward strand.
TTCTCATTACAAGAAGTAATTGTCTCTGTTCACACATTCTCACCTTCTAATCAATGGTTGTGAATAGGCCTCATCTACCCTAACTGAACTGACTTTAACACTTGCCCTCCCCATTGTTGTTTCTGACTCTTGGATGTATATATACACCTCTTATCTGTGATTTCCTCTTCATGCATCTGACAAAGTGGGTTGCAGCCCACAAAAGCTTATGCCTGCAGAAATTTGTTAGTCTTTAAGGTTCTACAGGACTCTCATTGTTTTTGCTGTATACAGACTAACATGGCTACCCCTCTGGAACTGATCATTTTTGTTGCCCTCCACTAGACTCTCTTCAATTTGTCCATATCCTTTCTGTAGTAGGGGGCCCAAAACTGGACACAGTACTCCAAATGTGGCCTCACCAGTGCCGAATAGAGGGGCATAATCACTTTCCTCGATCTGCTGCCAGTGCTCCTATTAATGCAGCCCAATATGTCATTAGTCTTCTTGGCAATAAGGGCACATTGTTGACTCATACTTGGCTTCTTGTCTGCTGTAACCCCCAGGTCCTTTTCTGCAGCACTGCTGCCTAGCCAGTTGGTCCCCAGTTTGTAGCAGTGTATAGGATTTTTCCATCCTAAGTGCAGGACTCTGCACTTGTCCTTGCTGAACTTCATCATATTTTTTTTGGCCCATGCTCTTTGTCTAGGTTATTCTGTATCCTATCCCTACCTTCCAGCATATCTACCACTCCCCCAGTTTAGTGTCATCTGCAAACTTGATGAAGGTGCAATCCACCCCATTAATGAAGATGCGGAACAAAACCAGCCCCAGGATCGACCCCTAGGGCACTCTGCTTGTTACCAGCTGCCAGCTAGACATTGAGCCATTGACCTGTTAAGCTCAACGATCTAGCCAGCTTTCTGTCCACCTTATAGTCCATTCATCCAGCTCCCAGATGAACACGTTCAATATATGATGTTCCAGAGCAGCACAAGGCCAGGACACCTGGGCAATGCCCTCCTACTGTCCTGGGCAGCCCTCCTGAGGTCTTCCTTCCCTTCCGTCCCACTACTACCCCAGGTTAAATGGAGGATTTGTCATGACAAAACACAAATCCTTTTCATTGCACCCAATTGGCCTAGACAGTTCTGCTTTCCGGACTTCCTACGAATGTCAACCCATCAGCATTCTGTCCTTCCCGGACCTGCAATCTCAGGAGAATGGCAGGATACGACCTACAGCGTTCATATTAGGAGGCCATTCAAACTGTTCTTAATCACAGCAGGGAAGAGTCTACCGGAAAATGTTATCTAGCCAAAAGGAGGCATTTCTGTACCTGGGTGCAACAGAACCAGCTATCATCAGGGCAATGCAGGTATTCCTGCTATTTTAACCACCTCCTCTCAAGACATCGGGCCTTTCTGTTATCTTGGTACAGGTCTACCCAGCAGCAATCTGTGCGTTCCATCCTCCAGATGGCTGTTCTGTTTCTACTCACCCCGTAACAACCAGATCCCTAAAAGGTCTGACTGGGACCTTCCCACCAGTAGAGAAGCCAGCGTCCCAGCGGGACCGCAGTCTTATACTTTCAACGCTTTACAGGGCCACCGTTGGAACCATTGGCCACATGCTTGATGTCCCACCTGTCTCTGAAGGTCGCTTTCCGCCATTACAGCAGCCAGGCGAGAGGGTGAGCTGGGGGCTTGCCTGGCCTAATATTTATAAAGAGAAGGTATCCCTTCACCTGAAATTCATCCTGACGGTAATTTCCGAGTTCCATGTAAACCCATTGATTCACTTCCCGGTATTGTTCCCGAAGTCTCAGCCCTCCAGCAAGGAGAGGAGACCACTCCTGCTCCATGTCAGATGAGCACAGGCATAGAATGACGCCGTTTGGAAAACCACCTAGACTATTCGTTGCTCTAGCAGGGCGAGCACGGGGACAAATGATATCGGCTGAGAGACTCCCTTGAGCGGATTTCTGGCTGGATCAGGTGGCACTTCTCCCTACCCCGCACAGGGTGAAGGCCCATTGCACTAGAGCACGGTAGCGTCTCCTCAGGAAGTGCCATGCCGGACATTTGTAAGGTGGCAACCTGGAGTCTCCGCCACATTTTCACGAAGCATCACGCTTTAGGCCTAGCTGCTTCTGCCACCGCAGCCTTTGGAATTGCACTGCTACAGAGAGCGATGCAGTCATGAGTGCCAGGTGGCGGGGCCTGGGCGACAGTGCTGGTGAAGGCCTCTGGACCAAGGATCTCCTGAGCCTGGCATTGCCATTGTCCCTCCAGCTCGCTGCCCCTCACACAGGCCAGGCTCCATGGTGAGAGGCCACAGGGCTGGCCGTTTGACTCAAGGGGCTGCAGCTGTTTGAGTTGCTATACTGGGCACTGTTCGTATCTGAGCAATTAGAGAATTGGTCTGGGGGTGCATGCGGCCTGACAGGCACAAATGGGGGAGCAGCTGTGACGGAGCAAGCGCCACCTGCAGCCGAGGCCTTCACTACTCGCTCCCCAGTCTGGGCAGAGACCCGGCGTGATGTGCACTGTCAGGGAGTGACTTCGGGCTCCTCTGCGGAGGGGGGTCAGGATGGGGCAGGGTTTGGGACCGGGGTGCTCGGGATGGGGCAGGGATTGAGGGGCAGCACTAAAGCTGCAGGCTGGAGGGGATCAGGGTGGAGTGAAGATTGGAGCAGCTCTGCTAGCCCCAGCACCCAGGAGTGGATTTGGTCAGATGCTAGGCTGTGGGTGATGCTTCCGCACCAGGAGCACGGTCCCTGGGCCTGGCTCACGGGGAGATGAGTTGAGTCCCGAGGTCACTGGGAGCTTTCTCCTTGTTTTCCCCTTCAGACGAGTCCTCTCTAAAGATGAACCACGTGGCTCACATCCCGCAGTCCTTCGCCAGCCACGCCTGGAGCTACCTGGGGGAGGCGCAGAGAGACGAACACGGGGCCGACATGCTCAAACCTGACCCCAGGGACACCTTCTTCCTCAGTAAGTGGAGCAGGGGCCTCCCGAGAGAGTCGCTGCTGGTGGGGACGCGTGAGGAGAGGGGGCAGGATTTAACCCTTTCGGCTGGGGCAGGGACTGTTTGTCATTGGAGAGGAGGCGAGGAGATGAGACCGGACAGGATCAGCTAACCCAGGGACCTCCTGCATCCGTCCCACTCACAGACCTGGGCTGGGCTAGGCGGTGCCATCACCCAGCTTGGGTTGGGCTGCGGGGGACAATCGGCTGCTCTGTAGGGGACGGTGTGGGCGAGGCAGACATCCAGACTGGGTTGGGCTCTGGGGGGACCTGCAGGATTTATCTGTGTAGGGAGTGGCTGCGGGCCCCCCCAGGTCCCAGGCGACACAGACAAAGCCCTGACTTCCTCTCGCCCAGCTCCTCAGATCGATGCCTCCCGCGTGGAGAACGTGCTGGTGCCCTGCGCCTACAGCCCCACCTACGTGGTGAAGGACTTCCCCATCGCCCGCTACCAGGGCCTGCAGTTCGTAAGTGTCCAGCTGTGAGCGCTGCACTGGGGGGGCGAGACTCAGCCAGTTCTCCACTCCCTTTCCTGCCCCTTCACCCTGCGGGAGCCACAGCAAGTCGTGGATACGACACCCACATGTCCAGGCACCCAGGCCTGGCTCCAAAGCCTGGCCGAATCAGTGAAAAGTCTCCCATTGGCTTCTGGGGCTTTGGAACGGACCCACTGGCACAGCTCCTCTGGTCTCTGCCACTCCGCCCTGAGAGAGGCTGGCAGAGCCACTGCATGGGGCCTTGTGGGTGTTGGGGGCGTGTGGAGCAACGCTGCAGAGCTGTGGCACGGAGGGGGGGGCACAGTCGTGCTATGTGCCCTGCCGGCTCCGTGCTGCCGATGCTCTGCTGCCGCGTGGGAGGCGCCCCTCAGAGTCCGACCCCCCCTGGTGGTCAGTGCAGAGCTTCCTGTGGTGGTGGAGTGCTCCGTGGGCAGCACCCCCCCGCGGCTCACCTACCTCCCGGCTGTCACTCGGCCCCTGGGGGCCCTTGCAGCCTTCTCCTCACCCACGCAGCAGCTGACGGGCTCGCTCTACTGCCAGAGCCACTGGTAGACAGGAGTCATTGCTCTCCCTGTGTCGAATCTGGGCACTGAGAGGAGCCAGGCTGGCAGAGGGGCAGGGATCTCCCACACACAGGGAAGGGCCATCCAGTGGGGTCCCTTTATAAAGACTACTTGACAGCCCTCCAGCCCTGCCTTCCATCGCTCACTTGTCCCAGAGGTGCCAGGCCCCTGCCAGTCCCCCCTTTGCCCCCCAGCTGGCTCCAAGCGTCTGCTGCTCCTCATGGGCGTTGCCCACCCAGGCTCTGTTCCTGCTTCAGGCACCGGTGGCTGCAGTTCCAGGGAGCCATGGTGCCAGCCGGGCCATCTCTTTCCAGGCCCCTTCCATGCCCCAAGCTGGCTCTAGGGCGCGTCAAAGGAGCTGATGGCTGGGGCCACGGGCTGATGAGTGTCAGGCTTCTCTGCCAGGAGACGCCACCGTCCGAGGAGCTTGCATCGATAACCTCATGTCCTCAGAGCCCTCTGCAGGAGCATCCACGCCTGGGCCCTTCCCTCTCCTCCTGCCCCAGCTCCCCCGGGGCCGCTGGTCGTGAGCATGCCTCGTCATGCCCCTGGGGTGCACACGCTTTTGGTGAGTCCTCTGCTCTGGTTGGCTCCCCAGGTCTACCTCTCATTCGTGTACCCCAACGACTTCACCCGCCTCACCCACATGGAGACGGAGAACAAGTGCTTCTACCGAGAGTCCCCGCTGTACCTGGAGAAGTGAGTGGAAGACGGGGAGAGGGGGGCAGCAGGGAGGTTCAGCAGGGGCCCCGGGCTGTGACGGCTGCTATGGGAGCCAGGGGCCACCCACCAAGCCCATACCTCAGGCTCTGCATCCCATTGCAGGCCCCTTCCCAGCCAGCAGCCTTCCCTCCCTGTACACTGGCTCAGGCTATCCCAGGCCAGCCTTAACGTTGGGAGGTGCCAAGCCAGGGGCAGATGCCCACTTTGCATCTGTTCTGACCCTCCCTCCCTAGCATCTCCGCACGCTGCCTTTCCTGGAGCAGGGAAGCATGTTTCCTCTACCTGTGTATTCGCAGCAAGAGAGTCAGAGGAGAAACGTTGGGGCCACTCAGTGTCTAAGCAGCCCATCGCTCTAGGCGCGCAACGGTGAATGGGTGGATAAGGCCGAGCCCCCAGCCCAGCTCAAACCTGAGCCCCAGTGTGAAATAAGTCTGGGGCTCTCAGCTCTGTTCCTGGTGGGTGAGACAATAGGGACCTAAGAGGCGCCCTTGTTTGGATTGGTTTGGTTTGGTTGGCCATAGGCTGGGCCAGCCTCAGTGCAGCCGTGTGTGTGCGTATTCTTCATCTCGGAGACGTTGTCCTTTGCTTCTCTTTCCCATCCCGCCAGGTTTGGCTTCTACAAGTACATGAAGATGGATGAGGAAGAGGAGGATCCTCGCCAGAGAGCCTTTCTCTTCCTGAATTCAGACAGTAAGCCGTCCTTGCACACCCAGTAGCCGCCGCGCGCACCAGATGGGCCCCCCTGCCTCGCTCAGCAGCTGGCGTGGTGGCGGTGTTACGCTGCGCTAGTCTGGCCTGTCATCTCCAAGCACACCCTGGCCTGTGCCAGCACTGGAGCCCTGCTTGCTGCATTGGGCACCGGATGGGTGCTGAGGCGGGATCATAACTCAAAGGAAGGCAGGGCAGGGCCGTGTGGGAATGGAAACTTCCTGCCTCCCTCCCAGCAATTCTGGACACTGACGACTGACTCTGTGGTCACATTTACTGATTGCCACACCACTGAATCCCCTCGCATTCATGGCTTCCCCCTGCCAGCCTCCAAGCACAGCAGCTCTCACACCCTGTATGCGAGTGCCTGGATTCCCCCGCACCACCAATGCACCCACGTAGGATTCCCCCACCCTGCCCCCTTGCTGCACTTGGGCCAGCACCTCTGAGCCTGATCACACTGGCACATCCGTGTCTGTGCACTGACTTTCTCAGCGCGTCCCTTGAGCCGACAGCGAGCTCCTACATGGAACCAGCTCACTGGAAACCATTCATGTAGCTGGAAAAGGGAGTTTCCAGCAGGTACCTCGGGTTCCTCTCCCTTCCGCTGCACCAAGGGCCTTTTGCTTGGTCTCTGCCGCCTGGCTGGGATGGTACTGGGGGGGGAATTGCACTGGCAGTGACCTGCCGAGCTCCGCCCACGAACACGCACGTCCCCTCCTGTGCTGGGCTGTGTTTTCCCAAGAGCGCTCCCGCGCTTCACCTACACACGCAGCCGCAGCAGCCAGAAGGGAAAAATCAGCATCCGGCCAAAGCTGATTTCTGCTGAGACCAACATTGTAATTGCCTTAAAACAGTCAATAATTGCTTTCCCCTCCAAGTCCCGTTGCAAGTGCAGGGGTGTTAATTAGAGTAGCTCAGACCTTCACCTGCAGCCCTGGCTTCTCCAAATGAGTTCACTGAAGAATCCTGTGGCTGGGAGCAGCGTGAACCCTCCTTCCCGCCTGGCCAGCTTTCAGTGTCATCATTTCATGCTGGAGCGCTGTGCTGTTGTTAGGATTTATATACGCAGGGGTGTCAGAACCCTCCCATTCACCTGCCTTGTAAGCGGAAATCAACCAGGGGCTGTCCCCAGGAGGAACCGCTCCTGTTCGGAAGTACGGCCGTACAGTCTGGACAAGTGCGCACAGGACTGGAGGGAGGGTGTCATGAGTTCTCCTCTCTCTCTCTGACCCCCGCCCCTTCTCTGTCTGGCCTTGAGTCAGTCATTGCACCTTTCTGGCTCAGTTTGCCCACCTGTAAAATGGAGACGATAAACTGTATCCCTTGGGTGGCTTGTAAGGGCTAATTTGCTCATGTCTGTAGAGCGTTTCAGGATATACCAGCCGCTATAAAGTGTGTTCACATGGCAAAACCAAAAACAGCAGCGAGTCTCAGAGCCAAAGTCTACAGAGTTCAGTGCTACGGCGCTAAAAATGGCAGTGTAGATGTTTAGGCTTGGGCTAGAGCCCCCAGGGAGGGGGATGGATCTTAGAGCCCGAGCTGGAATGTCTACACAGCTGTTTTAGTACTCTAGCGTGAGCCCCGTAGGCCCAAGTCTGTAGAGCCGGGCTCTGAGACTCTCTGCTGTGGTTGCTGGTGTTTTTCCCTGGAGGCAGTCCCTGCCTCCAAGAGGATATCTCTTTATTGCAGGGCTGAACGGTGCCCAGCACAGGGGTCCCTGATCTCGACCAGAGTGCCTAAGTGCTACCATCATGCAAGTCGTAAATGAGCGCAATCAGAATGTTGGTTCGTTGTAGCATTAAGGGTTTGTTACTGGGCTATCAAAGGTGGGGGTGGCAAGGCAGATCTAGTTGTGACGTAAGCACATGGTGTCAAGCAGGGGTTATGTGGCTCTTTTACAGTTAAAGTGAGGCTTGCGTAGCCCCTCCATGACCCCCTCCCAATTCTCCACCTACTACACTGAGGTGGGAGCTCAGGGCTTCTGCCCTGCAGGGAGGGGGGTCTTAGGGCTTCAGCCCCATGTGGCTTCAGCCCTGAGCCCCAGCAGGTGCGCAGGAGTGGGGCTGAAGTCCTGGCAGGCACGTCCTGCAGGGCTGAAGTCCTGAGACCCTCCTCTTCCCGCAGGGCAGAAATCCCAAGGCCTGGCAGGCACACCCTAGCTCTTGAACTTCTATGTGGCTTGGAGGGTCAGTAAATTTGGCCACCCCTGGTGTAGAGTATAGTTTGTCTCACACCAAGACTAAATTTGGTTCATTGTGTTTGTCTTAAGCATGTAACCGCTGGTATAAATCAACACCTAGCATCCGGTGAATTGTATCATTTTATATTGGCTTTGTTCTGCTTTGAATGTGTTGCGCCTCCCTCGCTGTTTTATGCTTTGTTTGTCTCTCGAATTTGGCAAAAATGTAACCCTGAGGGAATTGTAAACCTCGCCGGCCCCATTTATAGCACCCGGCTAATAGACACTTCGACTTTAATGCCAGATGGGACCATCACGATCATCTAGCCTGACCCCTTGCAGATCACAGGACCTCACCCGCCCACTTCTGTTACTCAGCCGGAGGTTATGGGCCTATTGCAGAAGTCCTCAAATCCTGATTTAAAGATTTCAAATTACGGAGAATCCACCATTTGCACTAGTTCAAACCAACAAGTGAGTGGTGACCCATGCCCAGGGGTGCAGAGGAAGGTAGAACCCTGCTCCCAGTGTCTCTGCCAGTCTGACCTGAGGGAAAATTCCTTCCCACCCCAAATATACGCGAGGATTAGCTTGTTAGCGTCTGAAAAGTGCTCCGATATCCTCTGATGGAAAGGAAACATAGCAGTTATTTAGTCCAGCAGGGAAATCAAGTCTGTCTCCCTTGGCGATGGGATTGAGAGAAGGGAATGGAGCCAACACTGGATCAGAGCTGCTGCCAGTCAATCCGAGAACCAGAGATTGATACGGATGACAAATGGACACAGTATTATTTGTAGTTAAGATTTATTATCTATCTAATGGGAGGCCCCACCTAAGATCAGAGTGTACTGAATGTTGTCCATATACCAAGTGAGATAGTCCCTGCCCCAATGAGCCTACTAAGCAGACCAGACAGGTAATCAGTGACCGAGTCCCAGACTCCGGCCACTCTGAAGGTCCTTAGCTCACACTCTCCCACCTGGGCAGCACTTCTCTTGCCAATAAAAAAGGATGGAATAATATTAATAAACACGTTGCTTTTATATCACAATGTTCAGCGGAAGATCTCGAAGCACTTCCCATTCTTTAACGTCTTCATTTCTGGGAGGCAGGGCAGTGCTGTTGTCCCCATTGTACAGATGGGGACCTGAGGCCCAGCAAGGCTAAGTGACCTGGCCAAGGTTACACAGGAAGTCTGTGGCAGAGCAGTTCCAGAGGGGTAGCTGTGTTAGTCTGTATACAGCAAAAACAACAAGAGTCCCGTAGCACCTTAAAGGCTACAAATTTCTACAAACTTCGTCAGATGCATGAAGTGGAAACCACAGATAGGAGGTGTGTATATATACATCCAAGGGTGAGAAACATAACAATGGGGAGGGCAAGTGTTAACAAAGTCCATTCAGTTAGAGTAGCTGAGGCCTGTTCACAACCATTGATTAGAAGGTGAGAATGTGTGAACAGTGATAATTACTTCTTGTAATGAGAGAACCATTCCAAGTCCCTGTTCAGACCCCGTCCGATTGTGTCAAGCTTGCAGACGAGTTCTAGCTCTGCAGTTTCTCGCTGAAGTCTGGTTTTGAAATTTTTTTGTTGGTGTATGCTTATGACTGCAGAAATTTGTTAGTCTTTAAGGTGCTACAGGACTCTCGTCGTTTTTGTGGCAGAGCAGGGATTTTCATGCAGGTCTCCCTTGTGCACTCACGCATCTCGGCACTGTTCCTCTGGGCGGTGTCCGCTGGCTCCCTTGACACCTTCCAGGAGCAGTGGGCGCTGTCGGGGGTTCTCCGCTCGGAGGCCTGTTCTGGTTTTCTTTGTTTGTCCCTGTGACCCCCCACGCCCATTTGTGGTTTTTTTGTTCGTTGTCCCCTGTGCTCACTTGTATCCTGGGCTCAGTGACTCCTCCCCTTAGGCTGAGGGAGGGGCCTTTAGCAGTGGGCCCGCCCACTCCCTGGTTTACAAATAGACCAAGAAGGGGCTGGATCCCGAGCTCCTCTGTCAGCCAACAGAAGCCCAGGGACTGCAGGGTGTGGTGGAAAGTTAGGAGACGGCTGGCACTGCAGTCGCACCTGTGTGTGTAGCTGGGCAGACACCCCCTACCCCCCTGATAATGTTCTTGCACAGCCCACTCCACAGCGACCTCGATGTTGGACATTGGCGGCCAGTATTGATGCCTCCCTGTACAGGCTACACCTGAATAGATCCAGTAATATTTTGTCCACTCCAGGTGATGGGGGGGGTCGCTGGGTGGGGCTTGAGGGTCCCTTCTGGCCTTAAATGCTCTGTCCGTGGCCTGCATTTGTTGGGGGGTTATTACACTGTAGTGGCTGATGCTTGGACAAGCCGAGGTCCAGGGGCCTTCTGAATCCTGCCATCTCAGGATCTCATGGGTTTCGCTGGCCTACCAGGCGTGTGTTTGCTTTCCAGATTTCCTGGAAGAGGAGGAGGAAGGAGCAGACAGTCCTGAGCCCACGGACCCACCTCGTGACGCTAAGGAGAAGAGCTCCAGGGTGCTGAGTTCACCCCTGGGCACTGGGACCAAAGGGAAAGGGATCCCTCTGGCTGCACAGGATTACGGGGGTGGCAGGGACTTCTACACTTTCCCCCAAAAGCAGAGGACTGTTGACGAGGAGGGTGCCGCGCAAGAGCAGCCACGAACCCGGGCTCTACACAACGGTGCCAGCTCGGTGGCCACAGCCAGGGATTCCCAGGGTGATGAGAACACTCCCCCTTTCAGAGAGCAGGCCGTGGTCCGGGGCCGTGCCCTCAGCTGGGCACGCAAAGAACCGGAACAGGCAAAGGAGAGGGAGGAAGACGAGCTGGGTCTGCTGGCGCCGTCAAGGCGGGGCAGCGTCCTGAGCCGCCAGCCCCATCTCTCTGTGCCCATCTTTGGGGGCAAGGCCAAGCCGAAGGGCCCAAGCAGGCCTGCAGCACCCACGGAGGAAAGGAAGGCCAAAAAACAAGCCAGGAAGCCTCAGGAGAAGGTGTATGTGACTCGGCTGCAGCCTGGCAAGCGCAAGGCCCCAGTGCAGGAGGCCACCTTCCCTGGCGTCTTCCTGTACCCTAAGCCACTGAGGAGGGTGCGTCTGAACTCGAGGGCCCCCCAGCGGCGCTTTGCCCCTTTCACCAAGCTCCGCACTGGCCCCGGCCAGAGAGCGCCCTGGCTCCTTGGCGATGGCTCCAGGGAGACGCATCCCTCCAGGAGGAAGAGCCCCAGGGCCAGCAGCAGGAAATGGGAGCAGCTGTACACGCCCGAGGAGCCAGAGGCTGTGGTAGAGCGGCGGGCACGGCCCAGCAGGCAGCTGCCGGCAGCCGAGGGGCTATTTAGCAAGGAGGCCCTGGAGGTCACCACCACCACCCCAGCCAGGACCACAGCGGCCGCCCTGGATTACAACGCCTCAGAGGCGGCCCTGTCGGCCGGGGTGCGGGTGACGTCCTTCCTGAGGGTGTCAGAGGTGACGGCCTCGCAGCAGCAGGACAGGCAGAGCCCCAGCAAGGCCCAGGAGGGCGAGGAGGAGGAGCTGTCTGACTACAGCTATGAGAACTCGGAGCTGCAGCAGAGCTGGCTGGAGGACTCCATCAACTGGCAGAGGACGTTCAGCGTCGGCTCGGTGGATTTCGAGCTCCTGCGCTCTGACTGGAACGACCTGCGCTGCAACGTCTCAGGCAACCTGCAGCTGAGCGAGAGCGAGGTGGTGGATGTGGTGGCCCAGTACATGGAGAAGCTCAACGAGAAGAATGGGGGGTAAGGAGAGAAATCGGGGGGAGGGGAGGTGGAGCTAGGCTCAGGGCTGTCACCAGCGCCAGGGGGACCAGGCAGAGCTAAGCTCTGCTCAGTCCTGCCCCTACCTGGGCAGGCAAGAGAAGAAGGTGAGCTCCATGGTCCTCCGCCCTGGCTACACATACTCCACCCCCCAGCAGTCCTCAGCCCTGCACCTCTTGGGGTAATGGGGGAATGCACCCCCTCGCTTCCCCTCCCTGCTCTCCCACCCCGCAGGGCCTCCCCACTTGGTTGTGGGGGTGCTCTCCTGGCCTGGATGACCCCCAGCCCCTGGAAGGGGGGAGCGGGGCTGCCCATTTCCCTTCAGCTAGCTGGCTCTGGGAGGCAGGGTCCCCGGTGGGGGCGGGGGCCTGGGTCTCTCCTGGGAAGGTGACGGCATCAGCGTTGCTCTCCCTCCCCCTAGGATCTACACCCTGCTGCGCATCATCAACGTGGAGAAGCGGCGAGACACGGCGCGGGGGAACCGCTACCTGCTGGAGCTGGAGCTGCTGGAGCGGGGCCAGCGGACCGTGCGGCTCTCGGAGTACGTCTACGTCCTGCTGCACCAGGGCAGGCCGGACGACAGCACCGAGGCCAACCCCGAGGGGCCCGCGCCTGTGGCCACCGAGCCCCAAGCCAGCCCCTGGAGCCTGCTCTACGGGAAGCCCATCCTGTGCCGGCCCTTGCGGCTCAGCTGGAGGCAGGACGTCATGGTGCACTTCGTGGTGCCGGGTGAGAGCGCACCGCGGTCCCTGGGGCAGCTGCACCAGGCTCACAGCTCTGCTCGCTGCATGCCCTTGCCTGACGGCAGCTGAGACAGTGGTGAGGGAAGGGGCATTGCCCGCACCCTCCTCCCAGGGAGCAAAGGTCCTCCCCAAGTTCCCACTGATCCCAGCGTCTCTGGGATCTCCTAGAGTCTTAGGTGGGCCCTGGCCCCAGTGGGCAGCAGCTGGCTGCATGGGACACGTGGGGGCTGTGGTGGCCAGCTCGCCTTGCGTGCTCAGACCGCAGCTGCTCCTCCAGGGCCGCCCAGAAGCAGAGAGTCAGGCCTCCTCTACGTTAGGAATTAAATGAGGTCAGTTTAGCTACTCTGCTATGGGGTGCGAGAAACCCAGCCCCCAGCGTGGGCAGCGCTTGGTGGGGAATGGGTGGAGGGGCAGGTCTGGCTCTCAGCCCCACAGGTGGGAAGTGGATACCTGGGGAAGGGACAGGTCAAGCCCTGGGCACTTGGGGGTGAGGAGTGGAGCTGTGGGGATGGCCAGGGGCTCTGGCTCTGGGCCGAGGGGGCATGGAGTGTGGCTGTGGGCTGGGGGGGTGGGAGTGGCTCCATGGGGCGCTCTGACCCTTGGGGTGTCTGCTTGTGCGGCAGTGAAGAATCAAGCACGCTGGGTTCAGCAGTTCATCTCGGATATGGCCAGCCTGTACCAGGCCACCAAGGACCCCAACTTCAACATCATCCTGGTGGACTTTGACAGTGAAGACATGGACGTGGAGAAGGCGTTGCAGGAAGCCAAACTGCCCCGGTGAGGGAGCAGGGAACCCTGGAGCCCTTCCTTGCCCATGTCTCTCCCTCACTAGTACCAAACCCAGCACCTGCTCCCCGCCAGACCCTCAACTCCACAGGGCCGGGAGCCTGGGCCCAAAGTGTAGGCTCCACTTCTGGGGCCTCGTCTGTGGCAGGCATGTACAGCAAGCCCCCTACCTCCCGTGGGTGGGGAAGGGTGTCCCAGGAAGCACTGAGGTGACGTCTCTCCTCCCTCCCAGGGGCAGGAGGGAGCCCCTGGCTTGGCTGTGGGGTCTCTCGCAGGTCGCCCTGTCCCAAGACACAGGCCCTAGCAATGACCTCCTAATTCTACCCAGCAAACGGGGTGTTGACTCTGGCTTTTTCTGTAGACAGCGTCCCTTGAGTAGAACGTGCCCCGGCTGAATGACATTGGGATGAGCCACGACGGGGATGTCCCACAGGACATGGGAGGGGACGCCCCTGAACCTCTCCGGGCGCTGAGGGTCTGGTTGAGCGGGGGGGGGGTCTGCTCCGCAGACGGATAGTGTGCCAGCGCACAGCTGAGGCTGCAGGTGATCTCAGAGCCCCAGAGGCTGCAAAGGGGTTAGCTGCCCACCCCAAAGCCGGCTGGCTCAGCAGGCAAATGGTGCCTTCAAGCTTTGTAGGGGAAGAGAGCGGTGTAGCTACTAACAGTGTGTGCCCGGAACACGCTGGCTGCCCTGCCCGTCTCTGCGCAGCTATGTGCTCTGTGCTTTCCCCTTTTGGAAAGCCCCCACTACGTGAAGCAGAGCGGTGGCCCCAGCCGTGGTTGGGGGTGTGATCCCATCTGACTGGGAGCATCACAAAAACGACCCAGATGGGAGATAGCACCGGGGGGGGTTAACCTGGGGCCTTTAAAAGCGTGAGCCTTTGCTGCCTGAACAGAAGAGCCATGTTCCTAGTTCAAAAGGCTGCAATGGACTCTCGGCCGTGGGCTAGCCACCAGAGGGGGGCAGAGTCACGCTGTGTTAGCCTGCCTTATGCTGAGAAAGGCTTCTGGGAGCTCAGCTGAGATCCCGCAGCTCTGCAGCCCCTGGTACGTCTAGCAACCCTTCCTCTCCTGCCCCAGCGACCCGCCTGGAGACCCCCAGCCAAACTCTGTCCCCGCAAATCAGCCCCCTGCTCAGCTCCGCTCTCCCCTCTCCCGGCTGCCACTGACTGTCTGCGTTCTTCCCAGGTACCAATACTTGAAGCGCACGGGGAACTTTGAACGCTCGGCGGGGCTACAGGCTGGGGTCGACTCCATCGAGGTGAGAGGTGGCAGGAGGGCTCTGTCTTCCCAGAGCCGCTGACCTGACCGCGTCCCATCCTGCCCCCCAAGGTGCTTGTCATGGGCTCTGCTGCCTGGTAACGGCTTCTCTCCGCTCTTGGTCCCCTCAGGACGGGCACAGCATCGTGTTCCTGTGCGACCTGCATATCCACTTCCCCCCCAACATCCTGGACAGCATCCGCAAGCACTGTGTGGAAGGGAAGCTGGCCTACGCGCCCATTGTCATGAGACTGGGCTGCGGGAGCTCGCCGCGGGACCCCAACGGTAACGCGCCCCCAGCACACGGGGGCGGTGGGCTGGGCTCTCAGAGGCAGGGAGCCAGCACCCGAGGAAGCAAGCAGCAAATGGCATGAGGAAGCTAAAGGTGCAGGCACACGGCAGGGCTCCTGGTACAGCCACCCCGCGCTGTGCTGCTGAAACGTATTCGGTCAGGAGCCCGATCCGACCTGAATTGTGTTCCACTGCCAGGGCCGTTGCTTTAAGGCACCAGGAAACCCAGCATCTTAGCTTTGCTCCGCCTTAAACCTGCACATCGTTCCCCTTTGCAGTTATCGCTGCTCCCCATGGCTGGGGTGCGAGCAGGAATAATAGTGCTGGGTGTGTCCTATGGAAGAGTGGCGGGGCTGCTCCAGGAGCCTTAACCAAGCCCCACGCAGCCCCTGCAGGAAGGGGGCGAGCATCCCCTCCTCCCAGGCATGCAGAGTGATCTGCTCGAGGCATTACAGCGAGACAGGAATCGAACCCGGAGTCCTGACTCCCATCGTAAAGCCTAAGTCGTCCTGCTCCTCTGACCCCAAGCGCCAGACTGTGAGGTCGCCCAGGGAACCTGGCGGGGGAGGCTGCTGGTTTGTTCAGCTACCCCTATCCTGGTGGAAAGCACTAGGCAGGGAAGTGATGCAGGGAACGTACGTGCGGGTGCTCAGAGGATCCGTGTGTTGTATAACCCGAGTGCTGGCAGCAGCTGCAGTAGGGATGGTTTCCAAGCCGTTTCTGTTCCGTTGTGAGCTCTTTGAAGCAAATGCAATCTTTTATGTTATGCTCGTGTGGTGCCTAGCATAGCGGGGCCCAGACCCCGGTCAGGCCTTTGGGGACTGTAAAGAATTGATGATAGGTCTTCGTTTTATAATGCTTTTCTAGCAAGATCCTCTCGTGGCCCCCCCTTGCCACGCCATCTGAGCACCTCTCCGTCTTTGACGTATTCATCCTCACAACACCCGTGTGAGATAGGACAGTGCTAGTATCCGTCTTGTAGAGATGGGAAACCGAGGCACAGAGCAGCGAAGGGATGTGCCCAAAATCACCTAAGAAGTCTGTGTAGAACTGGGTCTCTCAAGACCCAGGCTAGTGCCTTTTAATCACTGAACCACCCTTTCTCTCCCACAGCTTTCACCAGTAGGATTTGCTGTTGCTTTTCCCCTTGTCCACTGTGTAGCTTAATCCAGCACGTTGTGTTTTGAGAGGCATACTGTGACGGGGCACCCTCTGCTCCCGTCATCTTTGCTGTCACGCTGTCTGCTCGGAGACCTCCCTTTGGAGATACCTTCCTGTCACATATTTACACGGCCTCACCTCACTGCCTTGTACATCCTCACGCAGCCATATTGTGTACAGAGTGAGGCTTCCAAGGAGTGGGGGTGAGAAAAGGGCTACCCACACAGAGAGCTCCCTTTATCAGACCCGCCTTGGCTTGCCCTGGCCTGGCCTGGCTTTCTCTTCTCTTCCTGTACTGCCTTCCTGGGATCTTTTATCCAGTCTTCTTGTTAATGGGCTAATTAATTCATTCATTAGCTACCCCGTGCATATTGGTAATCAGCAACTCGTCTTCTCATTCAGGCCCTCCCAGGAGCCTGCCTGGTTCTGCAGTGACCAAAGTGCTGGTTCTGTTGTTGATGAATCATGTAATAAGCCTTCTTGCTTGTCTAATGCTGGCTCCCCATAGATCTCACCCTGCTCTCCAGAGGAAGGGATCACTTTACAGATGGGGAAACTGAGGCACAAGGGTGTGGTGATTTGCCTTGGGGACCGTAGCCATGCCAATTGCTGGCTGTTATGGCATAGTTCTAACACTGTGCTAGCACATTCCGGTGCTGGTGTTATTTATGTAGGCCCCGCTTCAGCAAGACCCATACACAGGAGCTTTAAGCGCCCAAGCGTTCTCCTTGACATCAGAGGCACTATTCACGTGCTTACAGTTAGGCACGTGTCAGCCTCTTGCTGACAGGGAGCCACAGAGCTGGGCTTTTATACGGAGATTGAAGCCTCTCTCAGAACCGAAAAATGAAGCCAGGTCCCAAACCCCTTGGAATCCAGAGCCGCCATTTGACTTCCGACTGCGTAACCACTTCAGACCTTCTGCAAGCCAGGGCCCTTTAAAGTGTCTCCGATCAGGAGCCCCATGTTACTAGCACCTGCTGAAATTCACAAGTGAAATGCACAAGCAGGCCAGGCCCGGGGCATGTTCCCTGATGTTCAGGGAGACCTCTCCCATCTGAGGTGTTCTTGGGGACAACGTGATGGAGACAGAGGGGGACGGGCATGTGTTGTGTGAGGGACGGCTGTTCTGAGCGAAGGGGGACCCCTCGGCAGGAGACGCGGAGCGAGCAGAGGAGGCCACCGGGGCAGTCCGGAGAAGGGCAGGGCGGAGCTCGGGGAGCGGAGAGAGAGGTGGGTGGAAGCTGCCTTGCCCTGAGTGCAGGAGGCATGGGGGCGAACGAGGGGTACCGAGCAGCCTGCTGGCGGCTGGCAGCCTGTGTGCCGTGCTCCTGGCACTGCACCCAATGCGGGCAGCAGCGTCTCAACCATTCCGCAGCGCTGCCCAACACAAGCAGAGCTCAGCCACGCTACCTAGCCCATTAGCTTCCTCACCCATTTTGCCACTGCGTTCCCAGGGAGATGGGGGGGCATCTTCAATGAAGATCCCAGCTCCTTGAGCTTCTAGCTGTCTCCTGCCACGCATGGCTGCTCAGTGTCTGGCTGGAATCAGTTTCCTCCGGAGCCCGCACTGGGGAGCTAGCCAGAGCAGCGCTGTCCCTCCCCTGCCGGCTGGCTGTGGCCACGGGGGCTGCGGGGTTGGTGCCTTGCTGTGGGTTTTGGCTGAGTGTGCGTTGGCTCCTTTAAATTGCATTCCTCGGGCTCTCCTTGGTCTGCACTCTCATGCGCGTGTCCAGGCTGTCTGCACTGGGTTTAGTGCACAGACAGCTTGGCCTTTCTCCTCCCGTGGGGTTTGCATGCATGTAGCAGAGCCAGGTTGGCTCAGACCCGGACCCATCCGACAGGCCCAGCAGCAGCTGCCGCAGAGGAAGAGAGACAGCCCTGGAGTGAGCAGTTACACGAGGGCCAGAACCCATGAGCTCGAGTGCTTGCAGGGGGCTGCAGCCCCATGGGCTCCCTCTCCAGCGCCACGCCCAAGGCCGCTCCATGCTCACGTGCTGCTCTTGGTTTCCGGCAGAGGGTGACGTGTCTTCAAAGGCTGGCAGAGCCCAAAGGGATCGCTGGGGCCATCGCCTGGCTGGGCTTTGGACCAGCCCCGCTCCTCGCCCTGCCCTCCCCTCTTGCATGGAGCCCCCTTCCCGCCTGAGGCCTAGCGAGTCACCTCTTTTTCCTCCTTCCTCAGGCTTCTGGGAGGTGAACGGGTTCGGGCTCTTTGGTATCTACAAGTCCGACTTCGACCGGGTTGGGGGCATGAACACGGAGGAGTTCCGCGACCGCTGGGGCGGGGAGGACTGGGAGCTACTGGACAGGTAAGGCTGGCGTGGCCTCCCACCCAGCACCTCTTCCCTACCAGGGGGAGCTGTGTGCTAATGCCACCTGATTCTGGGACATGGGAGAGAAGAGACTGGGGAGAGGAGGGATTAACCCCCTGAGGCCATGTGACCCTGAGGCGCTTTTTGGTGATACCTCACAATGAGGGGGGCAGCAGGGGCGTGAGCTCAGCTTGCCCTGTCATATGAGCCAGTTTTCTCATGCCTGGGGATAGAGCTGGGCATGGACAGCAGTAGGTGCTGGGAGCAGAGGATGCACAAGCAGGAGAAATGGGGCTTGCGTGGAAACATCTACTTGAAACGTCTCTACCGAGTTTTTCCTTTTAAAGGGGAAAAATGAATTTGTGCCTCCCCCTTTTTTCCCCTCCCTTCTGACATGTAAATTACCTCTGAATGGTGGTGGGGAGGGCGCAAGGGCTGGAGACTTCGCCGGGTGTGACGTGTTGACTGTTTCAAAGAGAGCTTTCCTCTGGCTTGTTCCTGAGGTGCCTGAGTTAAATCGGGGGTTAGCAAACGCAAGCCCAAGTCAGTGCTCGTCACACTGAATAAAAGCCTCTTCCTTGCTCTGGAAATCAGGTGGTGTGTGCCTGATGCCATCCTCCTGCCAGGGCCCCAGTCCTCCACATCTCCAAGGAAAAATAGTGAAGGCAACACCCGAGTTTCTGCCGTTTGAACAAACACACAGAAATAATAAACTCTCTTTGGGGAAAGGGGGAAAAAACCCAAGTGACTTTGCTGTGGCTTCGCCCTTTCCCTGCTCTCCCTCTCCCTCCGCAGGGTCCTGCAGAGTGGGCTGGAGGTGGAACGCCTGCGCCTCAGGAACTTTTACCATTACTACCACTCCAAACGCGGCATGTGGAACTCCCGCAGCAAGAAGACACCCAAAGGCTAGGCCCCGGGCCCTGCTGCCAGGCACGCCCAGGACGCCTCCGCACGCCTGGGAGGAAGGAGGCAGTTCAGCAAAGCCGGCTTCCTCGGCTCTGCCACCTCAAGCCCGGGCAGTCTTGGGAGCCATCTCTGGGCTGCTGGCAGTGCCTCTAGACGCTGGACGAGAGCCCTGGAGCGAAAGGCTCTCGGAGCTGGGGATTTCTCCAGAGCTCTCTAAACAAACCGCTTACTTTGGGGGGTTTGTGATTTTTTCTTAAGGCTTCTAATTTCTTAGTGAGAAACCAGTTTATTAACTCATTAGCACTGGGGGGGGTCAGGGATCCGGTCAGAGGGAGGGAGGCAGCCCTCCCCCTCGCGCTGCCACCAGCCCCCCCGGGAGCAGGTTGGTAACACAAGGCCTGGCGCAAACCCCACTGTTCAGCTGCAGTGCTGGGGCGGGAGAAGAGGAGGCAGCGGCCCCCGTCCAACTGCCCTGGAGAGAAGGGGAGAGGGGGCACATCAGCCTGGCCAGCTGGGTTTTCCTCCTGGGCCTGGCTCCCAAGGACAGCCCTGCTAAGTGACGCTGGGGAGGTGCCCAGGTTCACAGAATGGTGAAGCCGGCCTGCCGCTCTTGCTGTGCCCATTCCACTGCCACACGTCCTCCCGGGCCGCATGAGTCACAGTCAGCTTCTGTGCACCCCTCTGGCATGGCAGAGCTCCCCTGCTCTGTAAGGGGGCTGGGAGGTGACTGCGCAGGGCACGTGTAAGCCTTGCAAGTTTCCCTAGGGAGACGGGATCCTAACTGGGGCTGGAGGAGAAGCCGCCGCAGTGGTGCGTTGAATGAACGTGCTGCTTTGGGGGCTCTGTGGGCAGGCACAGGCGAGGGGCTGATCTGGGAGCAGGGCCTCGCAGCTCCCTGTCCCCGTGTCCTGTAGCACTCTGAAGGGGGCAGTGAGCGATGGGGTTAGTTTGATGCCTCGTGGCTCGCTGCCCCATAGCCTTCGGAGGGCGCTGTGCCCTATGGGCCATGAGCTGTCTGGTCAGGAAACCCCCAGGCCCCAGATCTGCAGTCAGCACACTGCGGGGATGCTGAAAACCCAGGCAGCTCCTGCAGTTGTTAGGTGTAGGGTGACCAGCTAGCAAGTGTGAAAAATCAGGACAGGGGCAGGGGTAATAAGTGCCTATATGAGACAAAGCCCCGAATATCAGGACTGTCCCTATAAAACCAGGCATCCTAGGGTGAGACCGCGGCAGGGCCGGACGGAGCGGCTGATCTGGGCTCGCTGCGTCTGGTTGCCCAGCAGATGGGAGATGCCCCACACCTGGCTGGAGCACAGATCCACTCAACGGGCATCGCCTCATGAATCTGGCTGGAAGGGGCACCTCCAGGGGCATTGCAGGGAGGAGCACTTGAGCCCCAGCACAGACCCGACTCTGTGCCCTCCTCGTCCCTTCCGTCCACGTCGTGAGGGCTCTTGTCCCACCGCTCACCCCTTCCCGGCCATGGTGGGACGCTGCAGTGCCTGGGGATGGACCAGACGGTAGCTCAGGCACAAAGTCTCTTCCACGCCATACCACTGCCCCCAGCTTCCCTCCCACCCCACACCCCTGCCGGCCCGGTGCCGCACAAAACCCACGGCGGATGCCACCCCCGTGGGAAAGGGATGAGGGCCACATCACAAGCACTGCTGTGGGCAAAGGCAGGGGGCAGGGAGGGCACAGGAATGAAATGCCGCCCCGAGAGGCCAACTGTCTTGTTACTTGGTGAGCCTGAACAACGGCTGATGTCTCTCGCTCCCGATTCCCAGTCTGGGGAGCCATGCCCCTCCCTCCCCCGTGTGGGGCTGGGAGCCACCTCCAGCTGACCCGCACAGGCTCCTGGCCATGGTGGGGGGGATCCGCCAGGTGAAGCCTGCAGGAAGCTGCACCATGGTGGTGCAGCCCCTGGTAGGCCTGGCCAGAGCCTGCTCCGGGCCTGCTCCCCCCAGGGGAGGGCCCGAGGCAGGAACCGGCACAGGGCGGGCAAGCAACGTTTCCAAGCTAATTTCTGTGAAATTATGAGGTAGGAAGCTGTTTTCAGGAGGTTCTGTCTGTTTTGTTTTTTATTATTAAAAAATAAAAGGAATGTCTTGGTTGGGATTTCCCCCCGTCCCTGCTTCCTTCTTTTGCAAATATACCAGAGGGCAGCGTGCGCTCAGAGCAGCATAAAGCCCTTAACTGCTGCTGCGCATCTCTAATACCAACTTCCAGCCTCTCTCCCCAGCTTGTCGTAGCCAAGGTTAGTGCAAATACCTGCATGGCTAACCTGCGCCATGAGCGGTTAGCAGGGCTTGAAGCCAGGACCTTAAAACACCAACACACAGCCTCCTCCTGCTACTTGATCTAACAGGAGACGCCCTTGCTCCGGCACCAGTAGCAGGCAGTTATCCTCAGCCATGTCACAGGACAGTACCCAATTGCCAGCCATGTTATTGCACCCCAGAATCCAGGAACAGCCTTCTGCAGCTACGGCCCCCAGGCCCAGAACTCTGGGTGCGTTCCCGGGCGCCAGCTCCCACGGTATCAGTGCGGCACATGATGAGCGCTCCGACGCCAGGGGGCTGGGCACATTACAAACACTCTGCTGGATTGGCTTGGGGGGATAGAGTGGATTGTTGCTATTTGTAGGGCTAGACAGAATGGATTGTATTCCTGTGGGAATTCGGTGCCCAAAAATTGTGTTCATGACATTTTAAACTTCTGCAAATTGTATTTACCAATAAATAAATGTGGAGGCTCCAACATGGCTCTGGGGAGCACAGGCCGCACGGAGGTGGGAAATCACGCTGCAGCGCCCCCCTCCTCTGGGACGCGGACTTCTAGGACAAGCCCAGCCCGGGAACTATAATATCAGGGTTGGGTTCTGCCTTACCGCTAAATCCATATGGTGGGAAGTTTCTAGGTGTGTGGGGGGGCACCATTTAGGAAGAGTGCCCCCCCCCTTGAGTTTTGTACTGGAACGCTGCTCAGGGCACACGCCCTAGCCCCTGGGCACAGCATGGAATAATGTGTATGGAATAATGTGTGCCACTGCTCCCAGCGGGTGCCCCTGGGGCTGGGAGTTACAAACAGGCAGGGTGACTAAGATAAGAAAGGGCTGGTGATTACATTCAGTTAAGGAGCTGGTAGTCCTTAGGTCAGCCTGAAAAAAGCTTTGGCACTCCGGTTCCTAGGAAAGAGGGAGATGTGAGAGGCATGGGTGAAAAGAAGGGGCCAGAAGGGACAGCAGAGAAGTTCCCACTCTTCCTGTGATACTCATGTGGCTCCATCACTGTAGTACCTGAGCACGTCACAATGTCAGACCCATTTCGCCTCGCTGCCCCTCAGTGAGGTAGAGCCATGCTGTTACCCCATTTTACAGATGGGGCACTGAGATACAGAGGGACTAAGGGCCAGATTTTCAAAAGTATTGAGGCACTCAGTGGGATTTTCAAAAGCGCCTAGGAGGTCAGATGCTTTGTAATCCCCACTAGATGCTTAGCTGCATCTTTGGGTGCCTAAAAATACTTGAAAGTCTGTCCCTAAGGCACTGTCCTGAGAAGGGCCATACAGGACGTCCATGGGGGAAGTAGGGAAATGAACGAACCCAGGTCTCAGAGCTAGCTCCCGAGCCATTGGCTCAGCCTTTCTCTGCTGCCTGCTGCAAAAAAAAAGAGGAGTCTGATGGCCGGGAGCAAAACCAAGAAGGCCACTTCTGAGAGATTCCAGCAAACGGCCTCAGGTGTTGGGACGGACGGTTGACAGCATCAAAAGCAGCACAGGGGTCAGGAAAGATGAAGAAAGAAAAAGAGAATGAGCATCAGATGAGAGGCGATCACTTAATCCCCAAGAGATGGCATGTTCTGCCTCATGCTGAGCTGTAGAGCAATAGCTGCTGTGAGATTTCACATTTTAACTGCAAACCGTTTTGTGTGGTCATTTGTTCATTCTGAGTGTGAGAAAGGAAGGAATGAGGAAGTGTCAGGTGAGTAGCAGATGCGTGTATGCCTCAACTTCTTAAGGTTTCAGCTGTAGCCAGGCCAATTCCAGATCAAAGAACAGAAATTGCATCCACAGAGTCCATAAAGTTGACAATTTGTATTATTTCTGAGCATGTGTTAATATCTACCAGTGGAGGCACTCATGGCAATAGAAGTTTTACCTGATTAAGGCTGGAAGATGTGAGCCTCCAAATCAGTTTTTTCAAGAGGAGGAGCTGCCCACAGCATCTGTGCCTGTTTATTTTCCTTTCCTGCCTGCAGCAGCCCTGATATATCGCAGTAGGATGTTTCCAAAAGTTAAATGATCCAGTCCAAGCTGGGTGTGAACTGCAAAAAGGAAGTAGGCTAAATGATAGAAAGGAATATAGATTTTTTTTCTACAATTTTCAGTTGTTGTATTCAAGAGCTTGTAACAACGAATATACATTCACATTTTAGACCTAACCAGTGTCCCTTAATTCAGGGGTTCTCAACCTTTATCTTTCTGAGGCCCTGCCCAACATGGTATAAAAATTCCAGGGCCCAACGTGGGGGGGGGCCGTCAGGGCTCCTGGCTTTAGCCACCAGGTGGAGGGGCTTCTGCCCCAAGGGGTGCCAGGGCTCCGGGTGGCGGGGGGAAGGAGCTCGGGGCTCCTGCCCTGTGGGACCATTGGGGCTTTATCCCCGTGACACCGCTCCTGGCTTCAGCCCCGCTGGGGCGCCTGGGCTCGGGGTGCTAGGCTTCAGCTGCGTGGCCCCACAGCCCCCTGTCGCTGGCTCGTGGCCCCCTGGTTAAGAACCGCTGCCTTAAGTGACCTGCCAAAAGTCACAAGTCAGAACATGTTAATATTAGACTGAAGGGGTTTAATATTTGTTTAATTTTCTTTCTTTATCTAGGAATTAGATACTAGGCTCCTGTCAGCTAATGTCCAAGTTACCTACAAAAGAAACTAGAGTTTTCAGCCCCTGCAGTCAGGTTAAAGTGGACTCCCCGCACACACCCCACAATCTGAAATGGCACCCTTGGTTGGGGGGTGAGGCTCGGCAGGAGATCTGAGTTACGGGGGGTCTGGATGCATGGGGGTGGGGCAGACAGGAGGTGGGTCTGAGCAGGCACGCCCCAGCCAGTCTCCCGCAGTGATTTACCTCTCTACCAGGTGATCCGGGCACTGGAAAGGATGGGCCCGCGATGCGGGGGAAGGGCACATGGCCACCCTTGCAGCTTCCCTTTGCTTCCCCTTCCGAGATTCACTTTATCTGCGGGAAAGCAACGAATTGCGCAGGGGACGTGATTTGTGCGCCCATGCCCTGGTGCAGAATTCCCCCAGGAGTATGTGGTGTTCTCATTTGCAGTCGAGTAGCGTGAGAAGGCCCAGCAGGATCTGGGACACCTTTGAGCCGGGCCCAGCGTGCACACGGTACAACAGCAGCGCTGGCCCTGCAGCGTTTGCAAACCTAGTTACTACCCAGCCCCAACCAGGGGATGAAACAAACGAGCAGTGGCTGTGAGGGGAGCGATACCAAGGTAACCAACAGGAGCATGCCTCTCCAGGGACGAGCCCGGAGCGCCGCTCTGCTGGCGCCATTCTGCTGGCAGCATCTCCTGACGGAGCCTCAAGGAGGGATTTGGAGGAGGAGCAGATTTGGGGGCTTCGCAGCTTCGTTGGCGGGGGGAGCGTGCATGACCCGTGTGGGTTGGGTGGAAGGAAACAGAGGAGGAGGACGGGCTTCTGGTTCCGGGGCCGGGCGGGGACTCAGGAGATCTGGCTTCAGTTCCCAGCCCTGCCGCAGACGGTGCAGATAAGTCCCTCAGGCCTTGTCTACCTAGAGGAGCTTCACCGGTGGAAACGAAGGGGTTAAACAGGTGCAAACTCCTGTGTGGACACCCTTAATCCAGTTTGAGTGGTTTTCTTGCAGCTAGCTTAAGTCAAATGGGAACAGGGCTAAATAAAACAGCAACAAGCCCTCCTTCAGTTGCAATCAGTGTGTCCACACTGGGCTTTCACTGAACCTGAGCGAGTGTGTGTGCAGATAGGACTTGCATCTCTCTGTGCTGCCATTCCCCTTTGGAAATGGGAGGACCCCTCCTCCCACCCTTTGTCTGTCTACACTGGCTGCTCTGCGGCAGAAAGTGCCTTACTCTGCATTCGTACAGCACCGAGCACAGTTCGACCTGTAGCCATTACTCTAAAAATGCACCCAGTGAAGGCTGGCGTTGCTGGAGGCAAGGCGGAGGTGAAGCGCGCTGAGCTAACAGATCTGACAGGCCGGGAAGGGTTTGGTGTCTAGGTTCTCAGGCCTCGAGAAGGCAGACGAGCAGAGCCATGGACAAGGGGATCTGTTAGCACACTCGCCTCCAGTGTGAAGTACTCAGCCTCGTCCC
The DNA here is from genome assembly GCA_007922155.1 of Mesoclemmys tuberculata. NCBI lineage: Eukaryota > Metazoa > Chordata > Testudines > Chelidae > Mesoclemmys > Mesoclemmys tuberculata. The sequence continues at coordinate 5,024,823 of ML675613.1, forward strand.
AGCACCGGTTACACTAAGGAAGGGATCCATTCCTGACACTCAGGGTCAGCAGGTGCCCTGGGGGTGGAAGTTGTGCAACAGGAGCCGACTCCAAGGGAAGTCAGATCAGCTGCCCTCTGACCGTGGAGGGGAAATCAGCTGCCGGGGGCTCAGAGAGGGGCTTTGAGCTGAGGGGACACTGCTCCTTAGGCTTCTCAGCTCGTTTAGCACCCGCGATTGCACATCCGGGGGTGTCCCTGCTGCAGTGCTGGCAGATGTTCTAATCGCCCCACATCAAGCAGGGGCAGCTACAGGGAGGGAGCTTTAGCGACTCCTGGGAGGTAGGGCAGTTACTCTGACCAGCTCCAGATTTCTGACAGGTGCAGGGACAACGCTAAGGTCACCCCACAAGGCAGTGGCTGAGCCCAGAGGCGAACCCTGGAGTGCCTAGCTCCCCCCCCCCGCCCCACCCCCCAGCTCAGGCCTGTCGAGCTCGAGAGGGGAGCCCAGCGGTCGATGGTGACCCTGTGCGTTTGGGGGACTGAACCAAACTGCAGCCACGCTACGGACTCTCCTTCCAATCACCTTTGACCTCCGCCAGTGGGGGGGGGACATTTAAAATCCTGCTTTGAATTGGCCCCACTGGCTCTTTGAACAAGAATCGTGCAGCGGGAGGGTCAGTGGGTTCTCGGTGCTGAGACAGCCAGCGTGGGCGGGCGGGCGGGCACGGGAACCTCCCATTGCACAGCCTCTCCCGCTGCGCGCTCCGCCTCGCCCCCGGGGGGGGCAGGAGAATGGGGGCTCTGACTAAACCTGTCCCGGGGCCTGACGCCTGCTGGATTGACAGAGCAACACCCTGCCACCCTGGGTAGGTCCCAGAGAGGGGCTGGCAGAGTCTCCTCGCTCTTGCTCAGGAGTGAAGCCAGTGGGGTTACCCTGGTTCGGGAGGCGTGTGGGGATCAGGCCGCGTGTGGGCACATGGCTCAGAGCCCACCTCCCCGCTGGGGGGAGATGAGTGTGTGCTGGTCCACGGCTGCCTTTGTTCTCAGTGGGTCCGAGCCCCGCGTCGGCGCCTCCTACCCTGCCCTGCAGAGAGGTGGCCGAGTGTCGTCCATGCCCACACATTGCCCTGGGCCTCCTGCAAGTGCAGGGGGCCCACGGGCATGAGGCCGAGCTGTGCTCAGGAGGGGTCTCAGGGACCCCCAAGGAGTCGGGTCAGTCTCATGTGTCCTAGCATTTGATTTCCATAGGGTCCGATGTGCCAAGGGAACGTGCCTCTCTGCCGGGGGAGATCCTGGCCTTCCGGGCGGAGACGATGCGTGGCCCAGAATGACTGCGCATGTAGCATCTTCGGGCCACGGCTCGGCAGTGCTTTATAAACAGCAGCCTGAGCCTCCCCAGCAGCCAGGTCAGGTTACTGGCCCTGTGGCCAGACCCACAGAGGCCAGGGCCATGGCCACGGCCCCACAGCAAGTCGCTGCCAGATCTAGGAACAGCGGCCAGGGTCCTGACAGCCCCCCCGCTCCGTGCTCCCTCATGCCCAGGGCAGGCAGTGTTCTGATTGCCAAGGCCGTGACGAGAGTGACTCGAGCGCTTCAGGGAGCCCGGCTGGCCACACTTAGCTTCCCAAATCCACGGGGTGGAACAACCTCCGGCAGCTCCACGGACACGGGTGGGTTGGTGCACGGGCAGCAGGTTCACAGGCCACCACTGCCTCACAGGTTTCTCTGGCTTTTAGCTGTGGCTGCCGGTGGTGGGAGATTCCACCCCATGGCCCAGAACTAGGAGAAGGCTCTCTCACTTACTGATGGAAAATCTGCCTGCTGCAGGGCCTGGCCTCAAAGGGGTGGGGGCTAGGAAGGAACTTTGCCTACAGGCAGGTGAATCCAGAACTGGCTATTGCAGAGTTTCATGCACTTTGCTCTGAAGCAGCTGGTCAGTGTCAGAGCCAGGATATTGGGCTAGTCGGTGGCATCTGGCCTGCAGTTCCTGTGATCGTAACACAGCCTACAGCTATTGATTTCTGTCCCCGAGGGCTGCCAGCTTTGCTACCTGGAGTGCTCGTGGTCTCGGGGTGCTGGATCCTCCTCCGTCCTTCCAGCTGCTGACTCTCCAGCAGCGGGCAGTGCTACCACCACCCAACACTGAGCGCGAGGGTGGGTCGGACAAAGGGGAAGCCGCTTTGGGACAAACTTTGAAATGTCCAAGTTCTTGTTCGTCCAAAATGGAGCCAATGTTTTGACCTCTCCTACTACGTGTTTGTGGTTTGCAGTGTTGTTGTGTCACAGGATATGAGCCAAACAAGATGGGTGAGGTAATATCTTTTATCAGCCCAGCCTCTGTTGCTGAAAGACCCGCTTTTCATATTACACAGAGCCCTTCTTCAGGTTTGGAAAAAGCTGACACACGCTGAGTACCTTTCCCAGACCTGAAAAAGAGCTTGAGGAAGCTAAAACACTTGGCGCTGCCACCAACATAAATATTGGTTGACCTTTTTGAATGGCTTTTTTTGAAATTTTGATATTGATTTTACACACACATTTTGCCACTGAATGAATCATGCCCAGGGTATTTGTCTTCACTTTTTCATATTCCCCTTTTGCCACTGTATTGCTTTTGCAAACTCTCTCCTCTTTGGAAAAGTTTTAGAGGATGACAGGCGAGAAAATAGGGGGTTAGAGGGGAGGCAGTCCTTCCTTCTCCACCTCTACACTGGCTGCTAATCATTCTGTTACATTTATTGGCAAAAAGAGGAAGGGGCGAAAACTGATATTTCAAAATTTGATGATATCAAAAAATGGAAAATTCCTAACAAGTAGAATTTTTTCTGGTTTACGGGGGGAAAAGGCCATTAACTGATGGAAAAAAGTTTCCAACTCAAACATGTCAAGGAGCCCTGCGTGGTGCTTACACAGGGTTTCACATGTTCAAAGCACTGTACAAACGTTGTTTATTGTTTGTACTGTGGTAGTGCTTAGGAGCTCTAGGGCTTGTCTACGCTACACAGGTAGGTCGACCCAAGGCAGCTTATGATGATCTAATTATGTCCGGGTCTACACTACGGCCTCCCTCCCGCCGACGTAAGTGCCCTATTACACCAACATCATAACTCCCACCTCCATGAGAGGCATTAGGCTTATGTCAGTGTAGTTAGGACAACACAGTGTCTGTAGACAGTGTCTGTAGACACTGCATCCATTACATCGGCTGGTGGTGTTTCTAGTGAAGACATAAGCAGTGGCGTACAGAGGGTCTCTGGAGCCCGGGAGTCCAAGCCTACATTTGCCCCACCCCACCCCCGTGCAGGGGCTATTTTTAGTCCTGTAGCGCAAGCTGGCTCTGAGACTCACTGCCTGAGGGGGTGGGGAAGAGGGTTGCAGTATAGCCATCCCCTCAGGCAGTGAGTCTCAGGTTGAGGAGCCCAAGTCCCCATTTGGGCTCCCCTGTGATTCACAAAACTCTCTCTGGCCACTGCCTATTTGTGTTTCTCCAAAGGGGAACAGTCACTGGGCGAGAGCCGGAGCGTGAGAGACCAGTGCCGGCGTCCAGCAGTTGGGGCACCCCCTGGGAGGTGGGAGACCCCAGACCCAGTCCTCCCCCTCCAACCACTGGGACGCTATCCTCAGGGGAACAGCTTCCCTAGGCGAGACCCAGCAAGGCCCACCGCCGCACAGCCCCTAACTCAGGGCTGAGACCCGGTTCGTAGCCTTTCACCCCCTCTGGCAGAGAGGGGGGAATTGAGCCTGGCGCGCCCACGTCCCACATCCACCGGGCTAAGATTTAGCAGGTGCGTGGCGGGGGCACTTCCTCCCCCTCCTCCGGCCGTTTTGCGCGGCACGGGGCAGAAGCTGAGAACTCGTTCCCTCCCAAAGCAATGCAGCCACCTAAGCCACCTGCTTCAAGAGTCACTAAGCTGCTGTAGGCGCCTCGCTCCAGGAGAGGTGCAGGGCTTGGCACGCCTCCCTCTCCCGGGCATCTCCCAGTGGCTGGGTTAGGCAGCTCCCCACCGAGCCTCCTGATGTCTGTGGATGGCACCTCTGTCTCCCCCCGTCCATTGTCTAGGGAGCCCAGGTGCCTACCTCAGCCCTGCAGCTCATGGGGTCGGTCCTGCGATTTTCTAGGTTCCTGTAAGTTAGGCTGCAGCGCTTAGCGAAGGCACTACCTACGCCAACGGGAGAGTCTCCTCCGTCGGTGTAGGTACGCCCTCCCCGAGAGGCGGTAGCTAGGTCGATGGGAAGCCCTTCCCGCGTGGCGCTGTCGACACCGGGGCTCAGGTCGGCATAACTACATCGCTCAGGGGGGTGGATGTGACGTAGCTATACTGAGATACGTCTGTAGTGCAGAGCACGGCTCAGTATTGCAGTGCCACACTCCCTTCATGGGCTCTATCATTGCCTGTGGTGCAGGGAAAACGAAAGCAAAGCGAGGCTTCATTGTTCCATAGCGTGTCAGCGCTTTGGGGCAGGGAGAGTCTCTTACCACAGGTTTGTACAGGGCCTAGCACAATGGGGCCCTGCTCCTGATTGGAGCCTCTGTGTTATAAATAAGAGAGTGCTGACAGGGGATTGATGGGGGAACGGGGAGGGGGGAGACTGATGAAGTGATGAGAGTTGGGGGAAGGGGGCGGACTGGTGTCTGAGCAGAGAGACTCTGGAATTGAACTGAGGGGTGTCAGAGGAAGGGGGAATGTAGCATTGAGGGGTGCCAGCGGTGAAGTGGTGCACAGGGCCCATCCCCACCCATGCCTCCGTTTCTGCCTGATGTGAGGGAGGGGCCGTGAGGAGCAGAAGAACCCTCTCTGCCGGTGACACCCAGACACAGGTCCTGACTTGATGAGAGGAGTTGGAGCCAGGGACTCCAGCCAGCAGCCAGCCACACCCACCTCATCTGTGTCTCACACACACCACAGGAGACAGAGCTCAGGGTTAAACACAGAATCACAGAAATGTAGGGCTGGAAGGGACCCAGAGAGGACATCTGGTCCTTCCCCTGGTGCTGAAGCAGGACCAAGGAAAACTAGACCATCCCTGACTGGTGTTTGTCCAGCCTGTTCTTAAAAATCTCCAATGACAGGGATTCCCCAACGTCCCTTGGCAGCCAGTGACGAGCTGCCCTTAGAGTTAGAAAGTCCTTCCTACGGTCTAACGTAACTCTGCCTTGCTGCAGATTAAGCCCATTATCATTTTGTCATTTTACCTGCTGTTGATATGGAGGCTAATTAATCCCCCTCTTCTTTATAACAGCCCTTAACATATCTGAAGGCCGTTATCAGGTCCCTGTTCAGCGGTCTTTTCTCAAAACTGCATATGCGCACTTTTTTTTGGCTTTTCCTCCTAGGACAGGTTTTCTAAACCTTTTACCATTTTTGTTGCTCTCTTCTGGACTCTTTCCAATTTATCCACATATTTCCTTAAGCAGGGCATGCTGCATTGGACACAGGAGTGCAGCTGAGGCCTTCCCAGTGCCGAGTAGAGCAGGACAATTACCTTGCATATCTTACACGCCACGCTCCTGTTAATTCCCCGCCCCCCTCCAGGAAATGATATGAGCCTTTCCCAACTGCATCAGGCTGTTGTCTCATATTCAATTTGTGATCTACCAGAACGCCCAGATCCTTTTCTGCAGTGCTACAAGCTAGTCCCCATTGTGCAGTTGTGGGCTTGGTTTTACCTCCCTATGTAAAGTACTTTGCATTTGTCCTTACTGAATTTCATCTTGTTGATTTCAGACCAATCCTCCAATATGGCAAGGTCCTTTTGAATTCTAATCCTATCCTCCAAAGAGGTAGTAATCCTTGCCCGCTCGGTGTCATCCACTAATTTTATATGCACACTCTCCACTCCAGGATCCAAGTTATTAATGACAATATTGACAAGTACCAGACCGGGGACTGAGACCAGGGGAACCCTGGTAGCTACTTGTCCACGGTGGAACATCTCAGCTGCGGTGGCTAAGAACCTGAATGCACCAAGTTCCAGGCGGGGTGGTGGTGGAAGTGGGGGGATGGAGTGGCTCAGACAGAGATGCTGTGTCCCCATGATACTGGGGACAGTCCCCCACAGCCCGCATGGGGAGGGCAGATATGTTCTCATCAGAGTGGGGGTCACATCACAGAATAATGGGGGCTCTCCATGTCCTTGCACCACATGGCCTAGCAAAACAGGTACATCCTTGGGCTCCGCAGCTCAGCATGACTGGAGTCCCTGATTTAACCGCCCACTGTAGGAGAGAGGGACTCTCCCCACTGCACCTCTTGGTTCCTTAGACCCAAGAGGGGTAATCACCACTCCCCCTCCCCAGTGCAGCCCAATGGAAATGCCTGTTGGCCCCCTGCCCACGCCAGCAGAGAGGGAATCTCTCCAGTGATGGAAGGGTTGTTCTGGCCTTTTCCTGGAAGGGTGAATCCAGACTATAGCAGTCATGGAGGGGTTAATGGATGGACCCATTTACCACCACCCCCAGCTGTGACTAAGTGGTGGCCTGGCAACAGCTGGGATAAAAGGCCAGGATTCAGGCAGAGAGCAGTGGCTGCTAGTGAGGCTTGGGGCTATTGAAAGATGGTTCCTTGGCAATTGCTTGGCTATGGACCAGAGACTCGTCATGGGGAGTGATGGTAAGAATGCTGGGCCCCACCAAAGGGGGTGTTTCTTTCCCTCCCAGCCCCACCCCAGGGAGGCCAGCTTTTGGGTTGCTAATGTTGTCAAATCTTGGTGAGAGTCTTCTGTAGGATCAAGGCATGGCCTAAGTGAGGTGCCTGGGCTCTTAGAGGGCCAAGGTATCCTCCTGGGATAAAGGGGGGAGGGAAGGAGCTCCTTTCACATGCCCTGCACCATCACCTATGCCCCCCCCACACACCTCCTGTCCCTGGAGACTCCAGCTGTGACACCCAGGGGAGCCAAAATGAGTGCTTCAGCCTGCAAATGTTTCCACTGTCATTTAGAATAATGATTCTCCTTGCTTCGCATCTTCCCAGCAGTGGACAAATCTGGACCACGCGTCAATCCCCGCCCCCTCCCCGAGAGGTAGGAAAGGATACATGGGATGGGGAAATTGAAGCCCGGGGGGGCGTGATTGAGTCACTTGCCCAAAATCTTAGTATCTGTGCCAGTGCCAGGATTAGAACTCCTAGGCTCTAACCACCAGACCATGCTGCCTCTGCACGTGTATTGCAGGGGGCCTGCTAGGCACCTGCTTAGCTGGCACATTCCTCTAACTCTCCTACTTGCTACAGTTCACAGCCGGGTTTCTCTCCTCTTGACAAATTGCCATCAACCTGATTGACTAGGGCTCTCAGGAGCCCCCTCCGCCCCGCTCAGCACACTCCCTTTCACAGCATTCCCCTTTGTGTCTAATCACCAGCCCCTCCCACAGCTCTGCCCTGACATGGCTTGCACCTGCGGATGGGTCTGCTCCCACTGCAGAGGCCAGGAATTAGTGAGCCGGCAGGGCTGCCTGGAGAAGGAGTGATGGGGCAATTTGTCTCAGCACTTATGTCCTGGCCTTTCCTGGAAGGCTTTGTGATGTAGCTGGACTGAGTGATATCACCCCTTCCTCCCCCACCCTCCAAACCATACACACGCCCTGACTCCGGTATCTGGGCTAGCGTAACAAGGAGATGTTGCTAGTGTCCTTTGTCTGTCATAACGTCTAATAGCTGCCCCATGGATGTTCTGCTAGCTGCTGCAGGTCAGAGAGGGAAGAGCTCTCAGCTGGGGTCACCTACTGTCTTTTCCTGGAGAGGAGCTAGAGATTCCCCCCCTTTCCTCCCACCATTGTCTGAGGGTGCTTTAAAAAAAAAAACCTGACCTTTGGCGAGAGCCTCCCTCAAAGGAATACACAGAGGATTCCAGGGCCTTTGGCATCCTTTTGTCTCCCTGCTGCAACATCCCCCGCACCTCCTGGTGGCTTGCCCCTTGTCAGTGCCCAGAAGATCAGCTCTGCCATTATACAGCCTTTTCCTAGCCTGTGTGGGTGATGGTCACACCAAGCGGGGTGGGCCTGCTCAGTAGGCAAATGGCAGAGCCTCAGAGGAAACCTTAGTGTGGCCAAAAGTAGCTTGGTGAGCTGGTGTCCTCTGTACAAGTCAGTCCTGACCCGGTGCCGGGGGACGCAGAGAAGGTACCACCGTTGGATGAGCCATAAAGCTTTCACCTTATTCAAGGTGTTTAAAGATGTGTCTAAATGTGGCTCATTGACTTTAGTGGGGTACTCATGCTCCATAAATGTGAAAGTGCCCTGCTGAATTGCTAGCCTTTGCTTTTTCAGACACTATACATCCAGAGACTTCACAATGGCGGGCAAATGTTGTCGGGGGCATTTTCCAGAGCTGTGACCAGAATCCAGGTTTCTGAGGCCAAGGCTTTCAAAAATGGGTGCGCCTCCTAAAGCCATCCTTAGCCACCTACGTAAGTGACCTGATCTTCAAAGCTTCTGAGCCTTCAACAGCTCCCATGGTCTAGGTTTATTCTGTCCTGCCTCAGCACAGGGGCCTGGTCTTGATGACCTTTCCAGGTCCCTTCCAGCTCTGTTTCTGTGATTGTCTACACTGGAAGCTGCTGGGGATGCAGCAAACTGGCAACAGGTCATTTATTTAGGTGCCTAAATAAGGATTTAGGAGCCTACCGCTAGTCCCCATTTTTTAAAATCTTAGCTAAGATCTTTTGGATTCAACCTCAAGAAAAGTTTTCTTTGTCTAATAAGAAATGAGTAACTAGCCAATGAGATGCAAAGGGACAGACTTGCGGGGGGGGAATTCAACATTTCTCCCAATTTTTGCAAACAATTTTTAAGATGGTTTTGTTCCTGTAGCTTTTGACTTTTTTAATTTCTGAAAATTTTCTCATTGACTGTTTAATTTTTAAAATTAGAATTTTTGACAAATTTTCAACGCGTTCTAATCAAAATGTCTGGGTTTTGATCTTTTTTTAATTTTGGAAGAAGACCAGCATGTGACTAAGGTGACCAATCAAAACTGGCAATAGGAAAGTAAACAAGGAAACAAAAAATTCTCAAAATGAGAAATTCCAAGAAAATTGAAACATTTTCATAAAAATTTATTTTTAAAGACCATTTTATATATATTTAATAAATGCTATTAGAAAAATCATGCTGCTCTATTATAAGGGAGGTTGCAGTGTTGCTGTCAAAGAGTTAATTAAGCTTAGGCTAGACACCCATCTATTAGGGACCAGATGATTTCATCCCCAGAGCAGCACATCACAGGGCCCAGTGATTACCAAGGGACTGGGAGGGAAAGAGACTCCCTTGTAGTATAACAAAGACTAATGATGGGGTGTCATGTAGGACCCAGCCCTCTCCTATCACTGGGGAACAAACAGTGCAATGAAGGCTGATAAGGATCCCATGAGGAAGTAGTTGGTGCAACAAAGGTGGCCGAGTAGGAAATGTCAGGAGAGAAAATGTAATTGGCCAGGGAGGGGGGAAGCCCATTTTGCCTAATTTCAAACCCACTCAAAAAAGTCACTCAGCTGGAAAGTTATTGCTTCTGCCTAGGAGCCACTGGGGGGAAGGGGGAGAGAAAAATAAGTAGGTAGTACAAAGCACACAGTAAGGGTAGTGTATACGGGAGGGTCTTAAAGCACCTCACACAAGTGGGTGAATGTCATTAACCATGAGAGGCAGCATGATCCATTGACTGCAGGTCACCTGCTCGTACCAGCGGAGCATAGGAAGAGCTCCTCATCCCTAACACACAGCACAGGCTCCCCAGACAAATTAGCTAGGAAACAGAGGCCAGGTCTGGCACAAACTGGGCCCTTCATGGACTTAAATGACCAGCACTGACTTCAGTGAGGCTGCACTGATTTGCCCAGGTTGAGTCTCTCGCTCCCCTCCGGGAGTTTTTCTCGTGACTCTCCCCTGGAAGGAAGACCTACAGGAAGAAAAGGTTCCGGGGCCCAGGCTAGTCTTTGGGATCCCGAATCCAGCAGTGTGAAGGGGCCACAAGGCCTGCAACTCACTGTGGTTCGTTTGTTCCTGGCTCGTTAGCAGTGGAAATGGTCTGCCCTGGATTTGCACGAGAAGATGGGGCTTCTGCCTGGGACACCCGCATCATTCACTTGCAGTTTATGAAACTCTCTTGCCATCGACTGGCATTGACTGCTGGTCCTTTGCCAGGATGCTCCAGCCCCGAGCGACTGGAGATGTGTATAGATCACGGAGGTGTCGTTACCTGAACGTGTCACATCTGAGGCGCCATCTTTCTTCTCATTAGACTTGAACAGGAGCGGCGGGTGCCTGTCTGCCCGCCCTGGTGACGGAGGCCTCCCTGTTTCATTATAGGACTGGTGTAGCCAGGGCAACAGCAGGGCTGGCTTTCCCTGCCCTGCCTTGCCAATGTGCTTCCACCCTGCCCTGGAGGAGCAGCCTGGGAAGGAGTTGAGGCTTGTTCCGAGCTCACGCCTGACAAGATGTGGTGCGTTGTGTGATGAGGACACCAGCACACTCGGCACTGGGCTGAGTACGTCACACAGGCCAGCAAAGAGCCTGCCGGTGGTACAAACGTTCCTTGTGCCCAGGCCGAGTTGAGCTAGAACTGTGGACCTCGTGGCAAAAGGCCCCATAGCCCACCAGCAATCCCCTGGGCAATGAGAATCTGGCCTGCCTCAACCTAGCACCCTGCCCTTTGGTCCCTTTGCTTAGCAAGGGTCACCACACAGGGACGGAGTGAGCAAGAAGGGGAGACGGCAGTGCAAGGGGAGAGAGCTGGGGGGATGAAAGGGAAGGCTTGTAGACTCATAGACTCATAGGTCAGAAGGGACCAATATGATCATCTAGTCTGACCTCCCGCACAAGGCAGGCCACAAAACCCTACCCATACACATTTATAACAACCCCGAACCCATGACAGAGTTATTGAAATCCTCAAAAGTGAGATTTGAAGACCTCAAGCTGCAGGGAATCCACCAGCAAGCGACCCATGCCCCATGCTGCAGAGGAAGGCGAAAAACCTCCGTGGCCCCTACCAATCTGCCCCGGAGGAAAATTCCTTCCCGACCCCAAATATGGCGATCAGCTAAACCCTGAGCATGTGGGCAAGACTCACCAGCCAGCACCCAAAAAAGATTTCTCTGCAGTAACTCAGTTCCCATCCCATCCAGCATTCCCATAGACCATTGAGCAGACTTATCTGCCGATAATCCAAAATCAATTGCTCAAATTAAACTATCCCATCATAACATCCCCTCCATATACTTATCAAGCTTAGTCTTAAAGCCAGATAAGTCATTTGCCCCCACTACTTCCCTCGGAAGGCTATTCCAGAACTTCACTCCCCTAATGGTTAGAAACCTTGTCTCCATGTCCGTCCCACTCTGATGGCTCCAATCACAACTTGGTACTCAGAATCTACTTGCCAGGCCCCTGGGAAGCAGCCAGTTAGGCCGTGCGGCCCTTGGACAGGAGCACGGCTATGATCAATAGAAAATGTTGATGTTCCAGCAGCCCCAATCTCATTGTGCTGGGTGCTGCACAAAAACAGCTGGAGACATCCCTTTGCCGCAGGGGGCTCGAGGTCTGAAATGGGCAGACAGATGGAGGAGTGGGGACAAGCCAGGTTAAAAGAGAACCTGTGGGGAGGTCATTTTGGTGAATTCCAGGTGCTGGCAAACACTCCAGAGTCACACAGGGAGAGCGCTACCCAGGGGCTTTGGCTAACCCAGGCCTGGCTCGTTCTGAGTGTCATGTCTGGCAGTTGTGGGATACAGCTCTCCAGTACTCGAAACTCTTAGCCCATCTACACTAAGAAAATGATGATCTGCCCTGGTGCAGCAGCAAGTCTAGCCTGGGACACGCTGTACTGGAGAGCCGTGGTTAAAATGGCTTGAGGCATGTCTTGAGCCCCAGGTCTCTGATAAGTTGCTGGGCAAAGAGTGACCCAGTCAGTGCAGCAGAAGGGGGCCCGCCCCCTTACTGATTCTGCTCCCAGCACAAGGTAAGGTTTCTAGGGTAGATGGGGGCCTGCTCGCACAGGGGCATGCTCCCTTGGGACCTCTCTTGCCTCTCCTCTGCAGGATCTCTGCCCTGGAATGTTTGTGCAATGTGCACGGGCGTCATCCAGGTGGCATTGCACCCTCTAATCTGGGGGCTTCCATGAGCGGTGCCCCCGGTTGTTGGGCCTCTTGTTCCCTCATCCAGAATGCAGGAGTGGCTGCGCGTTGGTGTGAGCATATCCCACCCCCCGTGCCTGTCTGTCCTTGGCTGCTTGGGCAGCTTTTAGCCTCACGTCCTGGCAGTTCCTGAAGCCGTGGCATAATAGGGAGCTGCACTCACCTACCATCCTCCAGGGATTCCACCATCACCTCTCCTGCGGGCCAGAGCTACCTCCTGGGTGGGCTGGGCCATCACTGCTGTCTCCCAGCGCTTCTCAGGGAAACAGCTGTCCTCTTGGTCACCAACAGGGCCTGAACTGAGGCTTTCAAGAGCCATGAACATGGAGAGCTACAGCTTGAGCTAAGGGAGTAGCCCTGCTAGCTGCGAGCGAGCTGTCAAAGACTCCAGGCTGCTGTGGCTGGGGGCACAGAGAGAGAGTCACAATGCAGCAAATAGTGGGTCACACGCAGTAAAGACTGTACATAGCAGGTCCCTGGGGATCAACTGGCCCATCTGCCTGGCTCCATTGCATGGGGGTGCCCTTCAGCACATTGTCCAGTGTGTATTTACCTTTCCCCTTCACTCTCATTTCCTGGCCTTCAGCTCCTTCCATTTGTTTGAGCATTAGGAGGATGGAAATGCCCCTGGTTTTATTGCTCTATAGTGTTGTGCACCCCGAGCAGCTGGGTGGGGTAGAGGCTGTTACAAAAATAAATGGGTAGCGATAACCAGGGTCACTAGTCTCTTGCGCAGCGTGCTTGTTGTGGGTTTAGTTCTTCCATATGCGAACACCCACCCTATATAGGAAACCCTCCTAAGCAGGCAGCCTTGGCATCAGCAATTCAAAGGGCTGGCTAGGCTAGTGCCCGAAACTGGTTTGGTGTGTTTAAACGCCAGCTTTCAGCTTGTGCGTCTTCAAAGGGCTCCCAATGAAGCCTGTGCATGCAAATATGCTCCTACCAATAATGAAAGTCTATGCCCTTAGGAGACCATCGCGGAGGAGATTCTTCCTACCCCCACAAAGCAAAACATTTCCAATTGCAGCTCCCTTCCTGGGCTCAGGACAGGCGTGATTCTGCTGGCTGCAGGAGAGTTTGAGCCAATTAACTCTCAAGTCAGTGCAGAATAGCATAGTGAAAAGCATATGGGGCTTGATCTCTCAGCTGTTAAAGGGAACCTGGGGCCTGATCCTGTGTTCCTTGCTAGACTCAGTGAGTGTTTTGGGGGTGCAAGGATCAGGCCCTTGCTGTCCAGCTTTATCCTGGTCTCTGTCTCTATAAGCTGATGTGGCTTTTCAGTAAAGGCTGCAGTTTGCAAGATTCTCCAGCCCCAGGATGCCATTCTCCCCAGAACAGGTACAGCCTGGCTTCTGGGCATCAAAGCTACTTGCAAGATCTAGCAGGGGCTGAGATGCTATTGTCTATTCTCCTCCCTCTGCATAGCTCAGCTGTCCCAGCGGCTTTAGTCCCAGCTCGCCAGTCTGGAGAAGGGAAACACCTCCCCGCTCTTTGCCCCAAACTCTGATCAAAGCTCTTTGGAGGTTCTCACACCCACTCAGTCTCCTTCCCCACTCCCTAGCATCTTCCATCTCCATGCCCAGGGCCTGGCTGAGCCAAGGGGAGTGAGGGGCTGAAATGCCCCATGAGAGGCAGTCCGGTGGGAGGGTATTTCCAGCAGGACGCACTGGAAAGCTGCTCTCAGAGAGATTCCTGGGCTAAGAGGTTCAGACCCAGGAGCACTAAGCCTTTTGGTGCTCCCATGGCTCTGTGACCGAGCTTTGCTGTGGCCACGTCGCCCGCTTCCTGGACTCTGTGAAGCTCAAGCGCCTCCTCACCTTCAAATGCTCTGCACCTCTGCCCTGGCTGTGTGTCTATCCTCATCACCTCCTCTGCCCTCTACGCTCCCTGGGCTCCCCCCAAGCTTCCCTCCTGACACCCGTCTCCCTTGCTTATCCCAAACGGGGTGACTCCATCCTCACCGCCCCTTTCTAGCCAGAATGGCCACCCAAGCAGTCCAGGCTGAGCGCCGGCCTCTCCTCCTTAGGAATCCGACCCATTCTGGGCCACACGCAAAGCCCATCCTGTGTGCGTCTGCTTAGGGTATCGTGCCAGCCCGTGCCCCCAGGCTGCCAGCCCACGGAGGAGGCCTTTGTCTCGTTTGGCCCAGCTCCCCGGTTGTACAGAACCACATTGCCTGCCAGCCTCCTGTATTAATGATGGCCTAACCCAGCCCAACCTCCAAAGAGGGAAGGGAAGCCAAGGAGGGGAGACGAACCGAAAAGGAGGAAGAGGCAGAGAAGGCCTGAGGGCTGGGACAGAGACATGCAGGACAGACGGGCCAAGGGAGCTAAGCATGAGGGTGGGGACTCGGTTCTGATGGCCCGGTGTTGTCCATGGCCATCACCTGAGGCAGTGGCCCAGCGTGCTCAGAGGTTCCTCTGTGGATGGCCCAGCCCGCGTGCCCAGATTGGGGCAGCTTGGAGAGGGACCTCATTCTCTGAGAGAAGCCTGGCCCCGCCCCGGGGCCTGGCTTCCCAGTGTGGGCTCCATCCCTTGCCAAGGCACCCTTTGAGCAGCCAACTCCCCTCCCAGCTGCATAAACTTGGCTCCACCACAGCCCCAGAAAGTACAAACTTGTCTCTGAGGCGACTGCATTTTAAAACACACGCACACAACAAAGGCAAAGCAACTGGTTGGGTAAGCTCAGGTGGGTGTCGCCCACTCCCAGCCCAGTTTGCCAGACTGCAGACACAGTTATTGCAAAGTTAGTTTCATCATCGTCCCATCTGGCTGTGGACAGGCAGATCGCCCTGGGAACCTCGCTGGCGCTGGGCCACGGCGTCTGGGACTTTGCCTTTGTCCGGCCGTCGTCGGGAGAATGCTGCAGGGCACCATGCGCTCCAGGGCGCCAGGCACCGTACGTCTGCATGTCTATTCTTTCTCTCTCGGCTGCCCCACTTCATGGGGGGCTGCAGGATTTTCCAACTCAAAGTCAGCTGGATGCTCGGCTGCGCTGAGCCCCATCGCCGAGGGGAAGGTGTTGCTACTCTTTTCGTTGACTTGCGTTGCGCGTCTCCGCCATGTGAAGTGGAAGGCCCAGGGGCGTGTGGGCTGGGGGGACTGTCAGGCATCTGCAGCCGGTGCTGTAATGTCCATGGGAGCAGGCAGGTTCTGAGGGCATCTCCTGTGGGGGGATTTGCAAGGCACGCTCTCCTCTGGCCCCCTCTTGCAATGGCCCTGGGCTGGCATGGAGAAGCCCAGGCAGCCTGGAAGTTTTTGCCTTGCAAATCGCACCGCAGAAGAAGAACAAAGCACGGGCTTTGGCACGGGCGCCAGCATGGTCCCGCAGGCGACTCATGGAGCAGAGGTGGCAGGTGTGAAAGCAGCTGACTCGCTGGGGCTGATTTGGCGATTGCCATATCCCTAATCATTTTTGCTGGCCTTCTCTGTACGTTTTCCAATTCTAATATATCTTTTTTGAGATGTGGTGACCAGAACCGCACGCAGTGTTCAAGGTGTGGGCGTACCATGGATTTATATATTGGCATTCTTATATTTTTTCTCTTTATTACCAATCTCTTTCCTAATGGTTCCTAACATTGTTAGTTTTTTTTGTTTTGTTTTTTACTGCTGCTGTACACTGAGCAGATGTTGTCAGAGGGCTAGTCATGATGACTCCAAGATCTCTTTCTTGAGCGGTAACAGCTAATTTAGATCTCATCATTGTGTATGTGTAGTTGGGATTATGTTCGCCAATGTTCATTACTTTGCACTTATCAAGATTGAATTTCATCTGCCATTTTCTTGCCCAATCACCCAGTTTTGTGAGATCCTTTTGTAACTCTCTGCAGTCAGGGTTGGACTTAACTCTCTTTAGTAACTTTGTATCTGCACATTTTGCATCCTTGAGGGACCCTGCTATTTACCTCTCTCCGCTGTGAAAGTTGACTATTTATTCCTACCCTTTGTTTCCTATCTTTTAACCAGTTACTGATCCATGAGAGAGGATCTTCCCTTTTATCCCATGACAACTTAGTTTGCTTATGCACCTTGGGTGAGGGACCTTGTCAAAGGCTTTCTGAAAGTTCAAGTACACTATATCCACTGGATCATCCTTGCCCACATGCTTGTTGACACCTTCAAAGAATTCTAATAGATTGGTGAGGCATGATTTCCCTTGCCAAAAGCCATGGTGACTCTTCCCCACCATATCATGTTCATCTATGTGTCTGATAAATCTGTTCTTTACTGTAGTTTCAACCTATTTGCCTGGTACTGACATTAGGCTTACAGCATGTATTGCCAGGATAGCCTCTGGAGTCTTTTTAAAAAATTGGAGTTACATGAGCTACCCTCCAGTCATTTGGTACGGAAGCTGACTTAAACCATAGGTTACATACCACAGTTAGTAGTTTTGCAGTTTCATATTTGAGTTCTTTCAAAACTCTGGGTTGAATACCATCTGGTCCTGTTTAATTTATTGTTAAATTAATATTACTGTTTAATTTATCAGTTTTTCCAAAACCTGCTCTATTGACACCTCAATCTGGGACAGATCCTCACATCAGATCTGTTCTTTAGGTGACAAATCTGAGGATTCTCCCCCACATCCTTTGTAGTCAAGACCAATGCAAAGAATTTATTTTGCTCCTCAATGGCCTTGTCTTCCTTGAGTGCTCTTTTAACACCTTGTTTGGCAGGTGGCCCCACTGATTGTTTAGCAGGCTTCCTGCTTCTGATGTACACTTAAACATTATTTTGCTTTTAGCATTTGTATCTTTAGTAGTTGCTCTTCAAATTCCTTCTTGACCTGCCTTATTATACTTTTACACCTGACTTGCCCCAGTTTATGCTCCTTTCTCTTTTCCTCACTAGGATTTGACTTCCAATTTTTAAAGGATGCCTTTTTGCTTCTAATCACCTCATTTACTCTGCTGCTTAGCCATGGTGGTGTTTTGGGGGTGGAAGTGAGAAGTATACATTTAGGCCTTGTCAACACTAGAAAGTTTTGTCGACGCAAGTTACATCAGAGATCAAAAAACACCGTAGTTACAGCATTTGCGCCCATCCACACAGCACTCTTTGTGTCACCGAAGCGCATCCCCACTTGGTGCTTTAGCATCAGCAGTGAGAGCAGTGCACTGTGGGCTGCTATCCCATTGTGCAACTCACTACCTTGTGCTGCTAGGAGCTGTGGGAAGGTGAAGAGGATCGCAACGCATCATGGGCGTGGGCTCGATGTCCCATGATGCCTGATTTCCGTCCCGTTCCTTGTGTTCCCAACTGCATTTTGTGGCATTGTTTAGACCGAGCCTCTGTTAATGATGGTTTTTCAACAGTTTCTACGCAGCTTCCTGGCATTTCACCCTTATGATTGTTTCTTTTAACTGCCGTTTAACTAACCTCCTAATTTCTGTGTCGTTCCCCTTTTTGAAGTTAAATGCTACTGTGATTATGTTACCCCTGCTTTGGATCTGGCCTCTGGTCTCCTGGGGAGGCAATTTCCTCCAGGCCTGTGGCCTCCGTAGGGGGTTCTCATCTCAGCACCAAGATCCCTACGTTGTCCCAGGAGAAATCCAGCTCCCAGTATCAAGGACTGAACGTGTTGTAAAAAGAGAAGCTGGGCTTTGCATATTAGCCTTTGATTTCTGGGGGCTAGGGTGCAAGTGCACAGGGCCAGGATGGAGTCAGACAAGTCCCTCCTTGGCTCAAGGCTGGGGTAGCTGGTTGTGAGGCAGAGCAGGACAGAAGTGCCTTGGGAGTCAAGTGAGGATGAGACGAATCAGGAATCGAATAGCAGAGGTGTTGCAGGCAGGGTTGAGGTGCACAGGCAGAGCTGGCTTGAGGAAGTTTGCACGACACCTGCCCGCATGACGCTTTCTGCATTCTCCCTGCGGCTGCTTTCCCTAGCAGCCATGGTCCATCTACACATTCACCACCAATTTAAATTAAAATACACGGTAAGTGTTGTCTCAAACTGGCCTTTCATCAGCCTCTAGCAACAGCTCTCATGCCTTCCCCTGGGCACAGCTCATTAGCCCTCTACGGGGCACGCCCCATTGCTCTACATGTCTTTCTGGCCACGGCCATGTCCTGTGTTCCCCTGATGCCAGGCTGGCTGGAGGGCGGAGCTGCCTGGCTGAGCAGAGGGGCCCACCGCTGAGAGTGAACCGGCCCAGAAAGGGCTCATTGCCCGTGACTTACCCTGGGAAAGCGGGGCTGAGCCAGAGCATGGCCCCATCACAGGATATGTGCCCTGACCCGTTCATTCAGCAGCGGGGAGCTGGGTTCTAGGAAGGCATCTGCCACATCTAAGCCGCAGCAGAGAGTTGTGGGGCTGGGACGCACCATGCTTGGCGGGACCTGCGGTCGTGCACCCGGCCTGCGGAGTCCTGGAGCTGGGAGGAGCATCTCTTGAACTCGTTTCCCCTGGGGAGGAATCTGCTCCTGGCTGAGGCACTAAGCGTCTCTCTGCAGCAACGGGCCGGTGCAGGCTTGTGCTGGGCAAGCGTCTCCCTGCTGCTCCGCTCCACGTCCCGGCCCTGTCCCGAGGGGGCGGCCAGGATTCACACACACGCACGCGTCCGGCCTTTGCGCCGCTGAAAGGAGCAGCGGGTCCTGCGTGCCCCCCACCCGCAGAGCTGGCCCGACTCCTTGTGCTGGGGGAGGGAGCGTTTCCTAGCAGCCCGGCACCCCAAGGTGGGGAGACACGTGAGCTGTCCTGTGCTGGGGCACGAGCTGGTGTCCTGGAGGAGGCCCTGGCAGGTCTTACCCTGACCCTGGCGCTTTGCCAGTAAGCCCAGGGGACGCTGGGAGCCCGAGCTGAGTAATTCCCAGCTGTGAGCCCAGTCGACAGGTTAGGATTTGGCTCCTCCTCTTCCCCATGTAACGTTTTGGACCCAGGCAGAGGCGTGGGGGCTGTTTGGATCCAGGTCCCCATTAGCACCCGTGTCTCCAGACCCCCCTCCCCCCCCAGCCCTGGGAGCTGCTTCCGACAGGCTGTCACTCATGAGCCACTGGTGGTTGGACTCATCCCACCGCTCTGGCTGATTGAGTCCCTGGCTGTCCCGTCAGGTCCCAGCCCGGGGACTTGTTCCCACCCCCAGGGCAGGCCAGGGCAGGGACACCCTTTCCCTGAAAGCAGCTGTGGGAGCTGGCTGGCCTGTAAGAGAAGAAAACACACCCCGGTCCAGGATCAATGACTGACTGACTGCTCAAAGCTCACGGGCCCCGTCTCCCGCAGCCCCTGCTCCTGCCCCTGTCCCGCGCTCCACTCCCTGCAGGCAGGGCCAGCTTCCCTGGGGCAGCCTGTACCTAGCAAAGCTCAATGCTGCAGATGAGCAAAGGGGTGGAGCTGGGGCGAGGAATCTCAGCCCTAGCAGGGATTAACCAAGATGGCAGGCGCCTCCCTGCGCCAAGGAGAGGGTGGGATCCAGCCTGGGATCTGGAGGGTAGGGGGAGCTGATGCAGCCACAGTCCGGCTCTTTTCCCCTCCTCAGGGCTGCCGTTCTCGACACCCTTTTGGCTCTCCAGTGGCTATCAGCACCCGGCTAGTTCCTGCCCCAGGGAACAGGCACAGCAGGCCAAGAGCGGAGGGACGTTCCTGAGGGTTGGGGGGAGCGGAGCCAGTCACGAGTCAATTCAGGCATGAGTCTGCCCTCTGCTCTCCCCACCACAGTGCCCCAGTGCCTCCCCCAACGCCTTGGTAATGGGCCAGCAACCCTGGTGATTCTTAACCCTTGTGCAGCTAGTTAGAGTTGTTCGGAAGGGCACAACGGTGCAAAGTGGTGCTCTGTGCTTCCCTCGCCCTGCCCGCCCAGCAGAACTGAAGCTGGAGCTCTCAGGGCTTGCAAGCTCCCTGCCCCGGAGCCAGGACCCTGGGATGGCTTCCAGGGTCTGCAGCTCTAGGGCAGTCCCACCATGCGGACCGCCTTGGGGCCAGGGACCCCAGGGCTTGCAGACTCTTCGGCCAGCTGCTCTACTCTTGTGAACCAGCTGGCCTTGAAGCCCTGCGCTCCCTGTCCTTGGGGCAGTCCGCATGGCAGGGCTGCCCCAGAGCTGCTGCTCCAGGGAGCGCTTGCAGTGACTGCTTGGAATAGATGTGCTTTTTGTCAATTTCAGACAGGATCTGTGGGGACAAATTTGGTTTTGGAAACACCATGTGCCCTTGATTCCAAAATGGAAAAAAGTCAGCATTTCTGCTTCAAAATGATGACATTTTCCTGTGACCTGGGAACTCTGTGTTGGCCACACTAGCAAGAACACGCCTTACTGAGCTGATGGCAGAGAAAAGTGCTGAGGGGCTGCGCCTAGGGTAGCCACCTGAAAATGCCAAAGTCAGGACAATTGTAAAAGGAGAGCAGATTCTCCCAGCACTGGTGGGTGACACTGAAGTCTGACTTCCCAACCAGCCACAAACAGTGCTTCTGATTTCCCACACTGGTTGTCAAGAAGCCAAAATAAAAATACACACAGCCCCCTTTACTGCCTTTCAGTCTCTGGCTCCCAATCTGCTACTAGGTCCAGTAAAGAGACCAGTTATTTAAACTCTCTGCTCTTAACCAAAAAGGTTTCTCCTGACCCCAAAGGGTCAGCCACAGGACCAGATCGATATAAGTCTGGATCTTATCCAAAATACCATGCTGCCAGCCAATCCTTTAGTAAGGTTTATTATAAAAAGAAAGAAGCAAACTATAAGAGAAATGTTAAAGGCTTAAGGCAATCAGATACTTACAAATGATTTGAAAGTCCATATATATCCGGTTTCTAGTAGAATTGTGGAGTTTGCAGGCTTGTATAGTCCCTCTGGTGTACATCCAGGATCTGGATGGGTCTCAATCCTTTGTTTCACAGCTTCAGTTCAGTTGTAGATGAGTTGATCCAGAGGTAGGTGAAGACTGAAAGACAAAATGGATCCCAGGCAGCTGCCTTTTATGTCCTTTGGTCTTTGGCATGCTGCGTGTGGAATTTTACAGGAATAAGATGGAGTCCAGAGTCACATGAGTAAGTCCTGTGACTCATCAGGTATATCCCTGGCTTCTCCCCCTGGGCCCCTTGTACCTGTGAATTTCTTAATGGGCCATTAAGCAGGCTAGTGCTGCAGCCATCCTGTCTGGTGTGTCTCCCAGACACAGCCCAATTTGAAATACAGATACATCAACCATAGCCATAACTTCCCTTACACACATATCACATGGACATACACATCATCATCTGACATAGCACATCACAGCCTTTCTAACAGTACCTGACATGGCATATCTCACATGGATTAATATGGTTTTGACATACTGACATTAAATAATACAATAAATGTCCCCCCAATCCAGCCAGCGTGACGGGGCCTCTATAGCTGGACTGGTTCATGGAACGAGTGGGTTCTCAGGAAGACTTGGATGCCAGGGCATGTGGTGAAGGTTACTTATAGGCATGCCGGGAAGCGTGAAAGGAGGCCTGGAGAGGGGTGTGGGCAAAGGAGCTGGGGCAAAGGGTTAGTGGTGGCACTGAGTGCAGATGATGATATTAGTTGCACTGTGAATGGATGTAGCATCTTTCATCCGAGGATCCCCAGGCACCTCCCCGTGCAGCGCAGAGAGGTTATGTTATTAACATTTATATATAGTGTTGGAGCCTCACGCAGTTGAAAACAACTTGCCCAAAGGTTGTACCAGTGAGTCAGTGGCTGCATAAAGAATAAAACCCCGGCGTCCTGGCATTCAGTGCCTCATGCTAACCACTAGACCCCATTGCATCAGAGGTGGGGAGGGGAACCAGGGTTCTAGCAGCAGGTTCGATGTTACAGTTTCAAGGTAAAGGACGATGGTGTCTGATTTTCATTTCCTGTTTAAAGATGTCTTGTCTCTGACGCGTACCTTACCCTCTGCTGTGGCTCATACCAACGTGCAGCTGTGTTCCCCAGTGGTTCGAGTGCTTGTGCTCTGGTCCCTGTCCCTTTTTGGCTCTCTTCCCTATTGTCCTCCTTTGTGCCTTATGTATTCTTGTCTTCTTCCCAGGAGAATGTAAGGGCTGCAGCTGCCTCCCACCCCATTGAGCAAATAGGGTGGACTCAGAGCCCTGCTCCCTCTTGTACCCATGCTGGGGTCAGGCACAATCTGGCCTGAAGAGCTTTGTCTGTCCAGTTTGAATTTGCTCTGCATGCAGAGCGCTGAGAGACAGTCGCATTGAACCTCCCACCAGGAATGAGCCAGAGGATTGTCACAAACCCCAGACTCTGAGCTCTAAGGCTCACCAGCTTTTGGAGGCTGGTCTAGGCCAACAGCTCCAATCCAAACTCCCCTGAATTTTGTAGCAGTGGGGAATTCCAGATCTGGCGCTGGAGTTTGTAACT
Source organism: Mesoclemmys tuberculata (assembly GCA_007922155.1). Lineage (NCBI taxonomy): Eukaryota > Metazoa > Chordata > Testudines > Chelidae > Mesoclemmys > Mesoclemmys tuberculata. Next base: position 5,047,260 of record ML675613.1, read on the forward strand.
GGTGCCTGTTAGAAGAGGCTGAAGCTCCCTGGAGCTGAGGTCTGAGCAGTTCAGAATCTGGATCTTAATTTTTATATGGTGGGAGCGTCTGTCCTGTCAGGGACCCGTTGTAGTTTCATGTCAAACCCAGGACACTCAGGCTAATTGAGTTTCAGTTCCCTAGTACCTGTAACATCATCATCTAACTAGTTCTCCAGTCAGCCATGGAGTCTGCCAGGAGAAGTGTCCTGGGTGAAGGACACAAATTTTTAATGTTAATAACCAAACAAGCAAACCTTTCTGGCTTTCATCACACCCCACAGGAAGAACACAAGGACTCAATCCCATTCAGCACCTACATTTTTTTGCAGATCACTTTTCAAGCTACTGGTGGAGCAAACACAAATAATGCTCTCGCGTGATCAGTATGGTCAACCAAAATCATGAGTCAGACCCCCCAGAAATCATGATATTGGCTTAAAAAACTTAAAATCACAGGGTTTTAAAAAATAAGTGTGTCGTTCCTTTTCTTTGCTTTCTAGTTTTTGAGCCTTTGGGCTTTGCATTTTCAAGCTTTTCTTTGCAGCCAAGAAGGCTAAAAACTTTGCTTCCTTTTTAAACAAAAGCTGAGGGTCGCACATAACCCTATGAGTTTGGGAGCTGGGGCTTTAAGGAAACACCGAATATCAGTTTAAAATCCCGAGGGTTGGCAATGCAGAGAGAGGAGCAGGCAGGCAGGAGAGAGAGGATGTGGCCTAGCATATGGAGTGTGGAGGGCTTGAAGTTATTCACTGGCTGGACTGGTTACCGCTCTATACGCTCGTTTCCCACTTCTGAAGTTGGCCACGGTCCCTGGTGAGGGTGTTGAGAGCTATCCTTAATGAGCGTTTGGACTTAGTCACACAGGGCTTAATCGCTGGGTGCTCAGAACAGTGGGACAGTGCGAGCTTGAACATCCCTTCTCTCATCAGCCTGGGGGAGCAGGGCTGGGCCTGGTTATGAGTTTTGTTATTACCCTGCCAGACCGTAGCACCTTTGATCTGGGCATCACACGGTGCTTCACCGCTTCGTTAATTATACTTCGCCAAGGAGCCCCCCTCCGTGGGGAAAGGACTGCCTCCAGCATGCACCTGATCGTTGCTTGCTGACTGTGTGCAGTATTACAGGCAGGGCCAGCTGCTTCCCCCTCAGATTAATAGGGGTTGGCTCTGCTTCCTAGCAGCCACGGATGCCCTTCCTTTGATGTTATTACAGTAGCGCCAAGGGATCCCACTGCGCTGGGTGCCGCACAGACACATGGGGAGAGCTCACTGTCCAAATACAGATGCAGGGTGGTATAAAAGAAGGCTGATTATCCCCAGCTGAAAGATGGGGAAACTGAGGCACCAAGAGGTCCAGGGCCAGTTTTTTCAAAAATGCTTTGCATGCTGGGAGCAGAGTCTGAAAAATCGGGTCCTGAGGTCACCCCTAGCATCAGGATTTGAGGCAGGAATTGAGCCCGGATCCGCTGAGCTCCAGGCCAGTGACAGTCTCCTGGCTGGGCTCTCGCGTGTAGTCACGCTCAGTAAGCTGGCTTCACTCTCCCTAGCGTCATGGGCCCCCATGCACCGGCTGTTTGAGTTAGAGCACCACAGCACCGCACCGCCACGATGGCTCCGCAGGCACCTTTCCTGCGAAGCCTCGTTCCAGGTGCCATCAGAGGGGGATGCAGACGCCCAGAGGGCTGGTCTGTGCACGGAGTGCTGGCCCAGGTTGCACTACGGTGCAACTGGCAGTGGAGGTGGGTGTTGTGCTCTTCTTCTCCCAGGGAGGATGAGGGGGCTGCCTCCTTGCTTGGCTGCATCCTGACCCAATGCAGGAGCCTCTTTAAAGTGGCCAAGGGGGGTGCTTCCTGTTCACTTTTATTGGCCCTCCCCACTCATCCTTACTCAGGCCGCGTTATCCAGCGTGGCACAGCGGAGCATCTCCAAAATCCCTGCAGCTCAAACACTGGCCACACGGCCATCGAACACTCCCTAACCTCCACTTTACGTCACTGCCCAACTACTGCTGCCTAGCCATGGCCTCCACCCGCCACAGCCCCCCGTGCCCTGCTCCCCACACACCCCAGCTGGTCCCCATGCACTAACCCCAGCAACCCCGTCCATCACAGCCTACGCACACTGACCCCCCAGCAGGGCTGCCTCACTGCGTCTCGTTAGCAGCATGTGCCGTTATGCGTTTGGCACAGGTCTGTGAGAACACTCGCTGTGGGTCCTTTTTGCCCCAGTTAATGCTAACGTGGCCTCCTGGCTGCTCCCAGTAGCAATTTCCCATCCTTGTCCCCCGGTCCCAAATGGCTCACGCTAACTGGGGGAAAGATCGGGGCTAGATCAGCAGAGTCCTGCCCCGAATCCTGAACTGTATCGCCAGAGTCCAGGGCCCTGCTGTGACCCCTCCAAATGCCCCGATCTCATCCCATGCAGGGTCTGGGCGCACCTCTAGGGACCCTAGGATACAATGGGAAAGAACCCACTTTCCCCCATAAGCCCCCAGCTCAACTGGGAACGGTTGTGTGTGCAAACTGGACCTTGGCTGCACATGCAGGACTTGATCCCGCCCCCCGGGTGACCTCCAGCCAAGCCACTGAGCGGGTGTAAGAGGGAGAAGCTGGCCCAGAGCACACAGCGGTCTGAATTCCTGCTGCCGTCCACAGACAAACCCGCTGCGTCTCGCTATGCGGGCGCAAGGTGCCCCACGCTGCAGTTTCCACTGAGGCCAGACCCCGACGGGCGGGGACAGAACGAGCCCTGGCTGCTGTGCAGCCACAGCCCCTGTCCTGCCCCAGTGCTGGCTGCGCTCCCGCGATCTCTGGGGTGCAGGGCTACTCCTTCCTGAGCCAGGAGGCGGCGGCAGTGACCAAGGCTGGGTTGGCTGGGGTGGGACCGTGGCTCTGGCTTTTACCGCACAGTGATGTGGTGGCTGTGCAAGTCAGCCTTCCCCATGCTGTCACAGCAGCCCGGTGTGGGGGGAGGGTGCCAGCAGCCCCACAACCCTCCCAGCCGCCCTGGCCCCAGGGGAAAGGTGGAGGGAGGCACGCCCGTAATTGCCTGGCGAGTGTACTGGCTGACAAGGTGTGGCTGTGCAACCCTGGAATTCCACCTTAACGCTGTGGAAGCCAGGCCCTGCCAAAGGCCTCACCTGCTTAAGGTGGAACTGGCTGACCTGAAAGCCGGCCTCCGCGGTGATGTCAGTGGCCAGGAGGGGTGTAACCCTGTCTCCGAGTGGCAGAGTCCCATCCCAGGAAGCCAGCGCTTGGGCGAGGACAGGGGTGGCGTGGGCAGGGGTTGCCCTGTGCCATCTCCCCAGAACAGCTCCCACTGACCCCCCAGCCGGGGCCGAGGGAGGATCTGGCAGTCTGCGCGCCTGCTGCAGGCCCTCCGCTCCCTGCAGTCTCAGCTTGGCCCTGGCCTCAGAGCCACGGGAAGTGAAACGTGTTAGCAACAGTGGGACCTTCCCCTGGCAGAGCCAGGGCCCCGGGACAGACCGAGCCACGCTCCCCGCCCGGCCGGGACAGGAGCCATGCAGGACAATAACTTCTTTCTGTCGGCTTTGCAGCCGGAGTCCGGCGTGTGCTCCCTGGCACTGCCCTCGGACCAGCAGCTGGGCAGGAAGAGCAAGGAGGCGCCCGACGCCGAGCTGCTGAAGAGCGCCCGGGTGCAGGAGCAGGTTCGCATGAGGATGCTGCAGAAGAGCGGCTCCGTCCCCAGGACCAATGGAGCTGCGCTCGACTACGTGGAGGTTAAAGGTAAGGGTGTGGGGGGGCAGTGGCAGCAGGACGGGCTTCACAAGCGAGGACTCGTGCCCTCCAAAGCCAGCTCTGTGAAAGGGGTGTCTTGAGGGACAGCTGGCTCTGGGGGCAGGGCTGCAGCCCCTCTCATCTGTCACCTCTGCTGGGGACGGGATTATATGGGGGGGAGGGGAGGAGGGGGAATTTGGCTTAGCTCTGCTCTGTAACTCTCGGCAGGTCACGGTGCCGCTCTGTGCCTCAGTTTCCCCATCTATAAACCTGGGATAATGTTCAGTACCTGCCCTCGGGGGGGCTGCGGGAGGTCCAATCGGCCAATGTCTGTGACTAGCGGTGAGCACCTCACTGGGACGGCCCTGCTCTGGCTGCTGAGCGAAGGGGAGATAGGTGACTTGGCCTTCCCGTGCTGGCGGCTGTTACTTGTGCCACACATTTTCTCTCTCTCTGTGGGTTTGTGCAGCAGGTTTAATGGGGGAAGCATCCCAGCCCAGACTGGGTGGAGGCAGCTAGAACTTGGGGGAATCTTCCTGGAGAAGATGGGGGGGCAGAACCCATCAGGCCTCCAGCCAGGCCTAGGAGCTAAGGTCCATGTGGGACACACTGGGCAGGGAGGGGGTGAGCCATCTGACAGGTATCGCCAGCACAAGAGGAAGTAACAAAGCACAGGGCTCCCACCTGTTGTTGGCGCCTTCCATGAGGAATCCAGCCCGGGCTTTGCATCACTCCGTGTTCTCCCAGTTTGCTGGCAGTTCTTCCAGGCTGTGTCTCTGTTTTGCAACAACCCCTCCCCTGGTTGCATGCTAGGGCTGGCCTTCCAGGCACTGAGCAGGGAGAGGGGGACAGCCCCCCCAGTCCCTCCTCTTTTTCTTTTCTTGTTTTCTCGGGGCGGGAGCACATGAGAAGGAGGCCAAATGAAAAGTCTATGTATCTTTCCTTGGGTCTGCTGGGGAGCCAGGGCCCCAGCGTTCTGGGCGAAGAGAAGGTCCCAGCGGCACTTTAGAGCTAGGCCTAGGGAAACGCCAGCATTTGTTTTTTAGGAGGGTGGGATTTGTTGTTTTGCAAACGTTTCAAATTTAATTTTTTCCCCCATGGGGAAATGTTTACCCCCTGTTGGTCCATGGAAGACATGGCCCCCGCTTCTCCAGCTGGGTAGTGGCTCCATTCCTGAATCCCCCTAGCTTTCTACTAAGCTCTCCCTCCCACAGCCCCTCATCCTTTAGAGACAGACTGGCCCCCCACGCAGGTTCTGCCCTGCACAAGCCAGCCGCGCCCCGGATGCATTTGCGCCGCTTGCGTTTACTTGCGGAGATGTCTGGACTGGAGGCCCAGCCTGTAAACTGGGGGTGGGGCGAGATGCCCCCCCACACCACTGTTGACATGTGGCTGTGCCAGTAGCCGCAATCCGGCAGGTGTCAAGAGGAACACCTTCGCTGCTAGCAGGGCTCAGGGCTGCAGCGGGGTTCAAATATTGGCTTGAGGGGACTGGCCGTTTACTTGCCCTGGCCTTGCATGGCTGCCTCGGAGCTAGTGGAGCCTCCGCTTGCTCTGTGCATGCCACTCATCGCTGCCCCATGGAATGTTCCCCTCCCGTCCCGTGCCCCCAGTGAAGGGTCTCGGGTGCTAGCTGATCTCTGCCCCTAGGACATGGGCATCAGCGGGTGTCAATTGAGCTCCCCATCAGAATCCGAGCGGATCACATTCACTGCCTACTGGTGTCGGTGACAGCCCGAGGTGCAGGCTAGCGAGGGACTCAGATCTGTCGGTTCGAATCCAGGCTCTGCCACAGACATCCTGGGTGGCCTAGGGCAAGTCCCTTACCTCGCTGTGCATCGGCTTCCCCACCTGTCCTGTGAAGAGTGACTCCCGGGGGTGCTGTTATTTATTATTTGTGTTGTGGTGGCACCAAGGAACCCACTGTTGAGGAACAGGGCCCCATTGTGTAGGTGTTGCGCAAACACACAACGAGGCTGACTTGATTAATGCCTGTGATGTGCTCAGAGACTGCTGGGTGGAAAGGCAGTGGAGAAAGGCAAAGGGGTGATCTTATATTGGCTCTCCCAAACTGCCAGGATCTGTGCCTTGTCCCGGCAGGCAAGCGGTTCCCACGCACACTGGGAGCTCAGTTTGTTTGTGGCTTCTCTCTTTGATCTCTTCCTCCCAATCTAATTACGAGCGGCTGCAGCACACCCTACCCTGGAATTTTGTCCTAGCCCAGGAGCTGCTTTCCTGCAGCCTGACAGGCGTCTTCTTAAGCTGCCTGTCTCTGTTCAGTAAAAGAAGTTGTTGCCCCCTAAACTCAGTCCTGTAACTAGCAGCACGCTGCAGAACAGCTTTTACCTTGCTTTAGCTGTTCACGCTCTAGCTGGAGGGGGCATCCACACTAGGAACAAGGCCAGCCCTATCTAACAACCCTAACTGCCTGCGACCATGTTCCCTAATCTGTACACAAACCCCTGTGGTCTGACCCCGCTCTGAGCTTCTCCCAGGCTGCCAAAGCCTCACGAACCCTCAAATCACAACTTCAAAGCAACCTTGTGAGCCGGGATCAGCACCCCCGCCTTTGTTTCTTTCCGTCTGCGGATTGCACGTGATCCCTGCTCACTGAGCCGGCGACGCCAATGGAGGAATTAAAAGGCCCTTTTTTCAGTGACTTCTCCTTCTAGTGAAGGGCTGCAGCCACACCTGGGCAATGCTTGCTTTCCCCAGCTCCTTTCTGGCCTAGGAGACGGCTCCACAGCTGGGCTGGCCTACAGAATCTCTTTGCCTTTGATGATCCCGAGTCTGCAGCTGGCGGGGGAATCAGACGGGCGCAAGCAGCGCAGAGGAAGGTTGGAAACAGGCACAGAAAAGGTCCCAGGCAGTTATTTTCTGTTTGGTTATTGGGGGGAAGGGAGCTAGAACAAAGGCAAGTGTAAGATGAAGAGAGGAAAGGCAGGCGAAGCAAAGACAAGAGCTGCCAAGCCCCTCAGGGAGCAGCTAGAAGAGCTGTGTGCACACAGCGGTGAGGGACGAAATTAGAGCTGTTGGCTGTGCTGCACTCAGCCCAACGAGGATGTGTCAACGGCAAGGAGGAAATTGCTTGCTGGGGAGGGATCCGGGCCATTGCTGGGCTGAGTCAGCGCAGGGTTGAGGCATGGACAGGCCTGCCCCTCCACTGAGATGATGTACAGGGAGCTCCCCACCACGCCTGGGCCAGCCACGGAAACCTCCCAGACTGGGTGCTGTGTGTACATTGAAACTGATGGTCACGTGGCATGTAGCCCTCTTGATTCTCCTCAGCCCAAAAGCCAAGCAGAGGCGCAGCTCCCTGCAGCCAGGGCTGTTCCTGGGCATCACCTCTGAGATAACGACCGGCCCGATTAACACCAGCCACCTCTCTGGGACCCAGCCCTGGCCTCCATCCTGATATGGAATCCATTTCCTGAGGCCAGGCTCTGGCATGGGGCCGGCGCTTGTGCGGGACCCAGAATGACCCTGCCACGCCCAGCTTTCCCATCGCCGCCCAGGAGTGAGGGGCACCGGCGGAGCTGGGGGGAGCTGGTAGCCTGAGTGCGGTCCAGCGCAGCCTGCCTCTGGCAGCAGGTGGCAGTGTGGGTGCAGGTGTGGAGTGGGTAGGGGAGACAGGGTCCAATTCCCCTTGCTGTGGCATCTTCTGAGTGGGAGGCGCACAGTGGGTGAGAGCAGGAGCCCTTCCCCGATCGCTGCTGCTGAGAGCATGGGATTTTCAAGCCAGCGTGTTGGGCGCGATCCTGCCGCCCTAACCTGGTCACAGCGCCCCTCCGCTTCCTGGGAGTCTAACCCCCTCGAGGGAGGGCTGAATTTGGTCCCTAACATTTAAGGGCCTGACCCAAGGCCCGTGGAAGGTGACAGCAAGACTCCCCCTCAGGATCTAGCCGGACACAGCCGTGCTGCTGGAGGTGGTGCTGGAGCCGGGCCTGAGGGCGAGGAGCAGCGGGCAGGGCCCCCGAGCAGCCCTGTCTGCTCCCCGGCTGTGTTGCGTTCCCTGAACTTGGTCGTGCACTCGGGGGTTCCCCAGCCAGCGGGCTGCATAAAACAGCACGGCTGCTGGATTACGGGGGTGAGCTGCTGCTGGCCGGGGGGGACATGAGGCAGTCAAGTGAATGACAGGGTCCTGGCAGCCGGGAGAATCCGTCATCCCCTAGACAGGGAGGGAGCAGCCGTCTCAGGGCAGGGGAAAACTAGGAGGGGCAGGCGGTTTCTGCAGGCAGGGAAGGGAAGAGCAGGGCAGAGCGTGATTGACCCTGCCTGCAGAGCCCAGCACGGTGTGTTCGCCCCACACGTCAGGAGTCAGAGCGCCCCTTCTGACTGCCGTGCACCCCAGTCCTGACCTACAGCCCCCCCTTCTATTTCAGTGCTGACCCCCTCACTCCCCCCCCAGCTCAACACTAGCCCTCTGCTGGTTCTGTTCTGGGTCCTCTCCACGCTTCTCCGCTCCAAGGGGTGGCCCTTGAGTGCTGTTCGGAGGGTGGCGTGTTCTCCCCACCGTGCAGAAATCCCCACGCGTGGAGGGCTGTGGAGCTTGAGCCACATGGAGGCTTGCTGGGCAGGAGGTGTGAGGGCAGCAGCCGTGTTTAATCCCTAGCAGTGCAGGGAAATGACACGGGGAAACAGCATGAGGCAAATGTGGCCAGGGGGTGGCCGTCACACCCTGGCTGGTGGGTGGCTGCCCTGCGGACGCTGGGCTCCCTGAACGTGGTGCCCCCCGGTCATGCCTGTGTGCTGTTTGGGGGTATGTGTTGGGGGACCTGCGGGAGGCGTGTTCTTTTTCCCCATGGGAAATGGTAGGACTAGGATGTTTTCTGTACTCAGCGTGTGTATCCCAGCAGCAGGCAGGGGGCTGAGCCAGGATTGGGACTCCCTGGTGCCAGGTGCTGGACACACGTCCGGAGAAGACAGGCCCTGCCCGGAGGAGCTTTTGATCTAGCAGTGCCATTCTCCTTTCCCGGGCACTGCGCTATCGCTACAGGAACAGCGGAGCCGGGGTGTGGGAGAAGCAGCCAGAGAAGCAGCATAGGGCAGAAACCAGAGCCTTCCAGTCGGCGCACACGTCGCCCAGGGATTTGTCAGCACTCCTTATCAGAGGCAGCGGGTGGCTAGCCATAGTGGGTGGGGAGAAGGAAAAGGGGAGGAAGACCGGGAAAAATTCTTACCCTGCTCCAGCATCCTTGGGGTGAGCCTGCGACTGTCTCCGAGCCACTCAGCTCTGTTTCCCCAAGGGAGAGGCTGGGAACAGCGATCTGCACAGCCGCACCAGGCTCACAGCCCCCGCCGACAAGTACAGAGCCAGGCCTGCTCCAGCACCACCCGTGTATCCATCCTCTGATCTCTCACGGCTTTCCCGTGCCAGCATTTGCACGCCCAGCTTCTGAGGGCAGCGGGACACGCTAATGCCGGGGCTTCATCTCTTGGCCTTGGCCTGCCTGTGTACCTACATGGTGCTGGGCCCTGGCGTTATCAGCACTCACTGAGAAGTGAGAAATGCCATCTGTGCTGGCTCAGGGGAGCCCCACTCCCGCAGCCACTAGCTCATTTATGCCCTCTCTCTCCTGCCCCAAACTCCAGCCACGAGCAAGTCAACAGAGCAGGGCTAGTGCATGCCTCTTGGACAGCACCAGCGTGGGGGCTGGGGAGCCTGCAGCTGGAGCTACCTCACCGCAGAGCTGTGGCAGGGACCAGCACGGGGCTGTGATCTTCCTCGTCAGCTGGCGCTTGGCTGGGTCTTCTTAGCGCTGGGGTGTCCCTCTGGCAAAGGCTCTTAGCTTGTTGGACAGGCATTCGTACGGGGGCCCCTCGCCAGCAGCGCGTGGGCCCGCTCCCATCCCTCGTCTCTGCTCTGCCTCTGAGCTGGAGACGGGGCCGTAGGTGCGGGAAGCACCTCTCAGACCTTTGTGCCAATGAACCGCAGGATCCGGTGCTGCAGGAAGCCCTGCCACGGCCGTTCCCGGCCCTCTGCGGTGGTGGCTCCCAGGGCTGCAGGAACACGCTGGGCAGATTTCTCAGGCATTGCGTCCCCTGGCTTATAGTGTCTGGCAATGCAGTGCAGCTGTCTGGCCTTGATCTCTCCGGCAGAAGGGAAACTTATCCCTTTGATGAGTTTTTCTCACCGCCACCTGTACCGTCTGGCCCCCAGGCAGGGGGCTAGGGGACAGGGTTTGAGAGACACCAGCTACTGAGCTACCCTCCCGGTCACACACTGGGGAGCTGGGGCGTGTGGCAGGAACGATGGTAAGTGGAACATCTCCTCTCAGTCCTGCCTGCATGAGAGGGAGAGGCTGTGTGAAGTTCTGAGCTTAAATGGAGCAGTCCTACCGCCCAGACAATGACAAGGGTTCCCAGGAGAAGCTCATCTGTGGTGGAGGGAGCTTTTCAGCTGCCCTCTCTGCATGTGGCAGAACTTTCATGGCTTGTTTGAGCCTGCCAGGGATTGCAAGATATTGGAGTGTGTGTATTTCCATCTCCTACTGCCAGATTCCCCCAGGTTTTCCTCCCACCCCTTCCTCGACAGACACCCAACCAGTGCAGATCGATTCCTGGGGGAATGCTGTGTGAGCATGCAGGAGGAATGTGTTTATATAACACGGCCTCCCTGCTCTCAAGGTCCCTGCTGCTGTCAGGGCAAACCTAGCCGTGAGAATACTTGCAGGGCCCAGCATGGGCTGGGAGGTGGGCGGAGGCGCTGCCGAGAAGGGCCTGGGCTACGGCACTGTTGAGAAATGGACACGGTTGGGTTAGTTATGGACGTTTGCCAGGCTTAGCTGCTCCCGTCAGCCCTTCGCTTTTCCAAGCAGTAGAACATTTGCCAGTTGCTGTGCGGGCTCCCACAAAGCGCTCTGCCAGCCTACCCCGGGCCTGATCTGCACCTTCCCTGCTGAGAGGGGCCCATTGCGCTGAATTCGGGGCTGCTTTGTCACAAATCCAGGATTTTGCAGTGGGGAGAGGCAGGACCAACACGCAAATCAGTAGGCAGATGAATGTAATCTTAGGAATGGCAGGAAATTGTATGAGCTCTAGTGCTTCTGCCAGGCTAGAGGGAGCCTCGCTGTCTTGAGAAGAACCCAGTCACACTTTCATTTTTGTATCCATCCACCTGTGTTTCAGGCCAGTTGTCAGCGAGAATAAGCTAGTCCATTAAATGACCTCTCGCCCTTGTCATGCATGGATAAGCAAGAGTGGAGATAGACCCTGCCACTGATAATGTAGCAATTACACCTCTCAGCATGGAGTATTGTGAAAGAATGCCCGGCCCCCTCTCAACATTGGCTGTGGGCCTGACCTCACTTCCAGCCCGCTTCTCCGCCCTTGCTGGAAAACAGTCGAGATCCGATCTCTGTCTTTAAGTCAATAGAGAGACAAGATGGGGTTGGCAATATCTTTTATTGGATCAGCTTCTGCTGGTGAGAGAGACAAGCTTTGGAGCTTGCACAGACTAGCTCTGAGGTCCAATAAAAGATCTATTACCTCACCCACTTTATCTCTCTCATGCCCTGGGACCAACACAGCAACACAACTACACTGCAAACATTCAGTCGGGAGGACAAGTAGCACCATGTTCGCTGGGGCTGGGGTTTGTCGTTGCCAGAACAGGCAGCAATCAAAACGGAGGGAGCTTTGCTGTAAGCTCCAGATCTCCATTGTTCAGCTCCCTGGGAGGAGGATCAAGTGAATGAGAGAGCTTTTCAACACAACTCAGTTCCCAATTAGGCACCTAAACGAAGTGGCCAGATTTTGAAAGGTGCTAAGCGCACAGAAAATCAGCTCGTCTGCCCGAGAAGACTTTCTGGCCTGCTGGCGAGCCAGTGGGGGGATGACATCACAAATGAACGCTGATTGAGTTCTGGCTCCTTGGAACTCCATCTGTTTAACTTGTGCCAGTCTTGGGCGAGCTGCCTTTCTTGAGGTTGCAGTGCTGTAGCTGTGTTGGTCCCAGGATAGGAAAGAGACAGGTGGGGGAGGGAATACCTTTTATGGGCCCGACATCAGTTGGTGAGAGAGACAAGCTTTCAAACCATGTAGAGCTCTCGTCTAGGCTGCCTCCTCAGTGAGGGGCTGGAGAGTGCCCATTGCACACCTCGGAGACCCCCACGCCCTCCCGTCAAACCAGGAAGACCACACTTGACATTCCTAATATTTCCAAAGTTCTTTTGTTTTTTTAAAAGGATCTTTTTAAGAAAAGATCCTGCCAGGCCTTTATCCCTCAGAGCGGGATGCAGGGCCCAGGGGCAGATACCATGACATGTCCTTTTGGGATCTCCACAAATCCCAGATCTCGCTTCCTAATCTCAGGCCTGAAGGTAGCAAGAGAGAGGCTCCCCCCATTTACAGCATCTGGTTGAGCTAACCTAGCGTTGGTTACATTGGCAAGGATTTCTTGGCAACCACCAGGGCTAGGACTGTGTTAGGGCCTGGTTCTCCTCTCATCCACACTAGTGCAAATCAAGGAGATCTCCAGTGGCGCTATGCTGGGGTCAGTGAGAAGAGAAACTGCCCCCATCAGTTACCATTCAATGGGAGCTTAGATGCCGCAGACGCGGATGGGGGAGCAGCTGCCTGCACCAGCTGCTCTTAGCTCTGCGGTTGATTTTGTAACATGGACCAATACTGGTCATGCATTGAACCGAAGCCTGCAGGACCCATTCCACTTGTAACCCTAGCTGGGTCTCAGCCCAGGTCTGCCCTGGGGAAATAATCACTCACCAGCCTCTCTGCCACACTGCGCTCCAGTCGTAGGCCAGGCTCCTCCCTTCCGATCTCCAGGACTCATGCCAGCTTGCTGTCTTCTAAAGGCCCTTTGTACCCAGCTCTCCTTTTAAACGGGCTCTCTCTTCGCAAAGAGAGCGTGTGTTTGGAAAAAGGGTAGGGAGGCCGGGGGGGAGGGGGAGAGTTCACCTGCCCTGGGGGGCCGTTCATCTTAAACAAGGGGCAGGACTCAGGGGGAGAGGCACGGTTGGCAGAACAGGGTGAAAGCCGGCCTTTCCTCCCTGCACAGTCTAGGCCAGAGCCCCTCAGCTGCAGTCATCTTCTGAGCAGCACTGCGCGCCCCAGCACCTCCGTGGGTGTACATTGCCCTGGCATCATCGACCTCCATAGGGCGACCTCAACCAACACAGCTTCTCAGCTGGTGCAATCTGGCCAGGCGCCAGTGAGCCCAGGTTTGCTGGCTATCTCGGCCTACCACAGTATGGGGTCTCAGTCCTGGCGGCCTGGTTGGAAACCAGAAAAAACAAAGCAACCCCAAAACACTGTTCTTCCCTCCCATTGTTCAGTCTCAGTTCCTTTCATTTGTGCCGAAGCTTTTGTTTCTCGTAGCGTTTTTGGGACATGGGAGGGACCGTTTTTCATCTCTGTGAGTGGTTTCTCTTTTCGCTTTTTGTTTTCCTTTGTTAAAAATAAGAGCTGTTAAAAAAAATGAATCGGGGAAAGGACAGTTTATGCACACGGCAGGCTGTTTTCTTTTGAATAATTCTTTCCAATTTAAAAAAATAATCCATTTCCAAACACAGAAAACAAGAAAGGAAAATGCACAATAAAGTCTCCGGTAAAAAACACTGGGTTAAAAAAATGTGATAGCACTTTTGTGAAAAACTTTGTGACAGTTTCACAAGTCCATGAGAAAAACTGACGGGAAGAAAAAAGAGGGCCCTGGTTCGACTAGCACAATATGCTGTTTGAGAAATTCCAGCCCGCCGTACCTTGAGTCAGAAGTGAGGGCATTCCCTGGTGTTATCATGGTCCCTAAAGAGGTCGATCTGCATCACAAATACACCCTGGGACTCGGCACTGCCACCTTTCTGCTCTAGAGGCCTGTGCTTGGGATAGCATGGGGCGAGATCAGGACGCACTGCCAGGACCATGTGCAGATCTAGGGCTGGGCTAGCAGGGGGGCTACCGATAAGGACTGGGGTGGGTTGGCAGAGCTGTGCGGGGCCTAGGGCTGAGACGGGGGGGGGGGCCATGTCAGGACAGGGATGCATCGGCAGAGTTGTGTGTGGCCCAGGACTGGACTAGCAGGGCGTGCTACAGGTGCGGACGGAGCTGTGTATGGGCTGGGGGAGCCCAGGGCTGGACTAGAAGAGGCTGCTGGTTCAGCCGATGAGCCGGCTCCCACCTTCCTTTCCACTGGGCAAGGCCATTCATTCACCGGCAGGCACTAACGCTGGGAGCCTGGCGGATATTTTGCTTACGCTCCATATGCACTATAGCGCCCCGCCCCGCGGCTGTGGGAATCCCCTTGTGGCTGCCAAGCAGGGATGGGCCCCAGCTGGCTGCAGGGTTTGGAACCTGAGCTAGAGTCAGACGGCGCCCACAGTGTGTGGGTGTTTGTATCCAGGACTACGGTTCACCTGACTGCAGCCAGAGGGGCCAGCCACCAAATCCCCCCGTCAGAGCGCTGGGTGTTCCGACTCAGGCCCATGTGTGGTAATCCCCCCCTTACGCCCCCGCCCCTGCCTGGCGCGGTGCCCATTCACCTAGGGCTGCGCTTTGAACGCACACAGCAGATTTCTAGTCGTGCTGAACACGGTCTGCGTCTTGCAGGTGGCAGCTCCTCCCAGAGCCAGTACAGCAACACTCTACAGAAGTCCTTCAGCTCCAGATCCCAGACCAATGGCTTAGACCACAAGGGCGTGGTAAGTACCAGCTGACCGGCAGGGTGTGCCTGCCTGATGTGAATGAATATTGCTCCCATTGCCAGAGTGTCTGGAACCTAGCCATCGCCACGCCTAGATCAGGCGACCATCTAGCTTCTTCTCTTCCTGTAACCCTCAGGAAGCAGTCCTGGACAGTGGATGGGCTCCAAGCTGGGCGTGGGGGAGCTCTTGGTCCTGATAATGGTAGTGGGGGGGCACAATTCCCCCCAGGCAGGGAGGAGGAGAAGAGGTGAGGTTCTCTAGGGATGGACAAACCTCCCCTGGGGTAATAAGAATAGTCAGCATTCGGGGAGTCCTGCAGGCACCGGAGCACAGCTCTGCGCTGCCGAGGGGTCAGACGTGCTGCCTTGGTTATCGGGTGAAATCCTGGCAAAACTCCCATTCGCTAGGGCCAGGGTTTCTCCCTTTGTCTCTCCAGGCCCCTGCATCAAATGTTTTTTTTTAAAAAAAACCTAGCAAGCTCGGTTTGGGATCTGAGTGTCACGCTGGGTTGGTTCCCTCTCACTCGTCCCCTCCAGCGCTAAAGGGGTCTGGGGATCCCCAGTATGCCTGTCCAACCCACCGTCTCCAGATGATGACGTCCGATGACTGTGCAACCTCGCGAGCTCTCAGAGACCTTTGTGGATGCTGCACGGGAGTTACTGAGGGGAGAATTGAGCCGGCAGAATCTCTCTTCCTGATGGTGATGGGTGAGAGGAAAAGACCCCATCTTGACTCTCAGATCCCAGGCTCAGTTTGTCGGGGCAGAAGTTAGCAAGACATGCAGTGTGTTTGCTATTGAAATGAGACATTGCTGACCCATTTCTTCTACTCTCCCCCAGCTGTACCAGCCAACTGCCACAAATGGGTACAGCAAGTCCACCAGCTGGTCTTCCCGCTCAGCTGTAGACCTCACACCTCACAAGAGGATGGCTACCATCAGCAACGGTGGTGTGCCCAAGGGCCCAGCCTATGGCATGAGCTACAGCCTCTCACAGGCCGCCAGCGCCACCAGCACCACCCCACGGCCCACCTCCTATCTTGAGCGGAGCTACCAAACCCGACCGAACTTCGACACCATGTCGTTGCGGTCGCTGCGCCTGGCAGATGGGCTGGGCAGCCCTGTGGGCATGGACGACCGCTACAGCATCATCTCAGAGCAGCTGGACCCAGGGGCCCGTGGGGCCCTCTACAAAACCCGGGGCGGTGGCGGCTTCACCAGGTCCTACACCTTTGAGAGGCAGATGAGTGCTGGCTCCAATGCTGGCATGAAGGGGCCAGTCGACTGGATGGACAGCGTGGAAGTTCCTCAGAACCGAACCATCCGCGCGCCCGCCATGCGCACCCTGCAGCGCTTCCAGAGCAACAACCGCTCCCGCCAGAGCACCGGCTCCTTCAGTGGCCTCCCGGCCCCCCAGCCGGGTGTCGGGAACTCCTATGTGGGCATGATAGAGCGCTGCTCCCGGGCCCCCTCTGTGCGCAGCCTGGCAGAATCCACCCACCACTTGCAGGACCTGCGCGCCGTCGACATGTACAACGGGCACAACATGCTGATGACCCAGCAGTCCTACTCTGGCGGGTGAGCGTGGCAGGCCCAGGAGTCAGGGCTCAGGGCCGGGGGTGGCCTGGGAAGCTCCCAGCTGACCTAGCTGAGGAGAGAGGAATGTGCTGATCTTTCTAAGAAGGACCAGGGGAGCCGGGCTTCATGGCCTTGCATAGCCTTCCTTCTGCAGGGTTCCTGAGGCTGCTTCCCTGGTGCACTTCCATAGCCTGCAGCGTTGTGGATGGTTTGGGGCGTGACCATCCGTCCATCCCTCGAAGGGATCAGCCTGTTGCCTGATGCTGACCCGTGCAGCCGGTAAATTCTGCAGCTCACCCGGTCACCCGCAGGCTGCGGCAGCAAAGCAGGGTGGAGCAGGAGCAGCAGTGATGTGGCCCAGCAATGCCGAGGCTGTTGCAAGAGCCTGACCTGGGTCCTGTTGCTTCCCCAGGCTAACATAGGGCTGCGGTGCTGCAGCCATGACCCACTTGGCTCTGGGGACGGGAGGGATGGCACAAGTTGCTTCAGAGTGACCCCAGCGTGGTGGGATCTGAAGAAGTCCTGCCCTGGCCCGTCATCTTTGACCAGAGGTGGGCGACCACATGTCCTGGGCCTGGTGAAGGAGTGGCATGGGTCAGAGCCTGCAGGGCGTGGCAGGGCCCCGCTGTGAGGCAGGGGGGAGAGGACCCTGAGCGGGCATTCTGGCCACTCCTGACCCACCCTTGCTTTCCAGATTTGATGACATTGACTTGCCCTCGGCAGTGAAATATTTGATGGCCACTGACCCCAATCTGCAGGTGCTGGGAGCTGCCTACATCCAGCACAAGTGCTACAGCGACAACGACGCCAAGAAGCAGGTGAGGGGCGAGGCGAGGATGGGTGCACGGGGTAGATGCCGAAGGCATGCTGGGAAAGTGCCACCTCAGCCTCTGAGCCTCTCGGCCCTGGCTGTGGCCTCAGACGCTGACAGCACACTCTGTAGTGGCTGCTCCTAGCCAGTCCGTGACACTGACGGATTCCGCGTTGGCGGCGTGTGTGCACTGGGGCAAGGGCAGCCTCCAATAAGCTCACGGGGGTGGAGGCCAGAGCAGACTCCTGGGTCCGCAGGCCCCATCTCCCCACCGCCATCTCTCACCCGCTGCTCCGCTCCGCCTCCCTTCCAGGCTCGCAGCCTCCAAGCCGTGCCCAAGCTGGTGAAGCTTTTCAACCACCCCAACCAGGAGGTGCAGCGCCACGCCACTGGCGCCATGCGCAACCTCATCTACGACAACGCCGAGAACAAGCTGGCGCTGGTGGAGGAGAACGGCATCTACGAGCTGATGAGGACCCTGCGTGAGCAAGACGATGAGCTGCGCAAGAACGTCACTGGTTAGTGCGTGGGAGGGAAGAGGGCAGGGAGCTCCAGGCGGGGTTGGGGGAGGGAAGCTGGTCCTTCCAATGTAAGGTTCCAATAACAGCCACCTTCTTCCCCAGATCCCACTTCTGGCTTCCTTTGTACTTCAGGGTCCTGCTCCTGTCCTCTCCTTGCTTTCCCACCTACTACGTACATGCTTCTTTTTCAGACAGCACAGAGCCCTAGTCCTCAGTGAGGAGCCACAAGCCTGAAGAACTTACAGGCCAGCACTAAAATCATTATAAAGCTTTGCTCAGACCAGGGCTTTTCCACCTTTTTTAGAAACTGTACCCCTACAGTCTCGCGGTTTCACCTGAAGTAACCCTTCATGGTTTTCCTGCTCGGCTCCATTGGCATAACCTGGGTCTCTGGCGCCTGGGGGCCAAGCCTGCCCTTCACGACACGCCACGGGGACAGGGGGCGCAGGAGGCTTCCAGCTGCATGTTGTGAAGGGCTGGCCTGGCACCTCCCTGGAAGCCAGCACCTGAGGGCCTGGCACCCTCAATACGTGACTGCCTGGCTCCCATCCGGAACGGTGCACAACCAGGCGTCAGGCTGCAGCTGCCCGCCTCCTGCCGGGTTTGGAGTGAAGCCCCCCCCAGCAAGCTGTCACCCTGATCCTCTTGTGTACCCCCTACATTACTCTGAAGTACCCCCGGGGTACCTGTACTCCTGGTTGAAAACCTTTGGCTTAGACTAATGACAGTGAGCTTCATGTTTCAGTGAATGCCAACGACATCTCACTCCAGCTTTAAAAAAAAATCCCTCTTTGGGTGACGTCAAGTCTGGAAACTTTCAGTTCAGCAAGAAGTTATCAGACGGGTTGTCCTGAGAGTCCTGAGACCCCCTTCACCATAGTGGGTGTTCCCAGGCAATGATATGGGTGATAGTGGATTCATCTGGGATCAGTCAAAAATGACCAAAGTGGCTCTTTCTTTGTCTTCCACCTCATTCTTCTCTCACCCCTTGGCTCCATTGTAGTTACATCAGATCTCCATCAGGTGGCACTAGACCAGCTGGATATTGGAAGAGGAAGATGTTTGCGTTGAGCTAGTTGACATTTTTCAAATTCTGAAATTTCGATGGAAAAAAAATGTTTTTGGCCAAAATTTCAGACTTTGATGAAAGATGGGGAACAAATTTGTTGGAACTGTTTTGCCTAGTTCTAGTTTATGGTTTCAGATAAGAAGCCATTAAACCTATTACCCATCAGCAATGGTAGGAGAGGTAACAGCTCCTCAGCCTCTAAGGCTGCTGCACAGACTCGGTTCAGAATAAGGAGTATTAAGCATTGTTGTTGGCGAGCAAGGATGGCCTAGTGGTTAGGGTGCTGGCTTGGCACTTAGGAGATTCTGGTTCAATTCCTTGCTGTGCCCAGACTTCCTGTGTGACCCTGGGCAAGTCAGATCCTTAAAGGTATTTAGGTGTTTCAGTGTGAGTTAGGGACCTAAATGACTGTAGCTCTTAGTCTCTGTTCCTCAGGTCTCCAGCTGTAAGTTGGGGTTTACAGCACATGGGTGTTGTGAGGCTAAATACATTAAACAGTATGAAGTGGGATGGGGCTAGTTAGAAAGTCCCTGGCCAGGGTCTAGCTGTGCCACACCCTACTGGTGGCCTCAGATGCCTTTACAGATCGACAGGGCAAAGGTTCCCTGACTGGAGCGTGTTGAGGCCCGGTGGTTATTTTCTGCGGAGGTTGGCCTAGTTCTGACATAGGCCAGGGAGCAATGGGGGCCACAGCTGCAGAGATGCTGCTGGCCCCATAGGGGAGCCCTCCATTTCTGGAGTTCAGTTCCCGCAGCCAGCCCCGCGCTGACCTTCACTCCTCCAGGGTCAGCGTCACTGCCCGTTTCTACACAGTGCTGGCAGGGCCTGAGACGTGAACCCTGCTCTGAGGAGCCCACCTTCTGAGGACAGGCAGCCTCGGTTACTGTGCAGCCAGTCAGCTCTGGACTTTGTCAGCGGGGGGGCAGGCGGGGCTCAGGCAAGGGAAACTGGGGCCCCTGGGGGTGGGAAGCTCAGACGATCAAGGCCGCCCTCGAATGGAAAGGGATGCTCTGCTGTCCCTTTTGTGTAACCGGGCTGGGATACACCCCTGAGACTCCTGGGCGGAGTGTGCTGATAAGAGCGTGGAGCTGAGGCAGATATAGAGATGGGGGAGGGATACAGGCTTTTCAGCCAGCCTGGCTGCTGCTGCTGTAGAGAACAGAGAGAGAGTGTGATGAATGGTGGGAGGGGGAGAGAAAGGCCTGGCCAGGGGCCAGATTCCACCTGGCTGTGAAAGGTATCTGTGTATCGCAGGCGGTGCTGTGCAGGGAGTGGTAAATGGGAGAGTTTACATTTGCCTAATTACAAAGGCCCTTTCTAGTCCTGCTCTGATTGTCTCAGCTGTAGCAGGGCTAATGGGAAAGCCGGGCCCAGCAGCTCTGATGCGAAGGGTTTGGTGCCTGTTACAAGCGCAGTGGAGTCTGTGGAAGTGCTTTTAGCTAAATGCCGTTTGAGGCTGGAGAGAGAAATCCCCCGAGAGATCAGGCACAGGGTGGCTTGCCCCGCACACGGGGAGTGCATGGCAGCTCCCACTGCCTCCTGGGGAGATCAGAGCTGGCCCCCCCACAGGGCTCAGTCCTCTGATGGCCTAAGTCATCAAAGCCCCCTTGAAGTACATCCACACCAGCTAGGGGCTCCAGGCCATTGGTGCTGAAGCTCAGCAGAGAGGAGTCTGGCTGCATCTGATAGCTGAGTGCCTCAGTCATTTAGGCCGTGTCTATGCTCCAGCTCATGTTGGCATGTTTATTATGTGTGAATAAGCCACCCCCTGAGCGACGTAAATTACACCCACAGAAGTGCCACTGTGGAGAGTGCTGTGGCATTGGGAGATCTTCTCCTGACGACATAGGCACCCTCGCTAGCAGAGGTGGTTCTATTATGCCGAGGGAGAGCGCTCTCCCGTCAGCACACAGCGTCTTCTGTGTAGACAAGCTCTCAGTCTCAACAGCCCTGGGAGGTGTTGTCCCCATTTTACAGATGGGAACCAGACGCACACAGCGACTCGGTGACTTGCCCTGGGGCACAGAGGGAGTCTGTGGCAGAGCCAGGAATTGAACCCTGGGTCTCCTGAGACCTGGACCATGCTTCTCCCCCTCGTGGGGCAGCAAGATGCTTTGCTCTATCCTGAGAGCCGCTGTAGCGGGGGAGGCAGAGCCCAGCCTTGGGAAGAGGGAGGATCCGGTGAGCTTTGGAATGCAGCGGGCAGCACATGACCAAGCCTGCGGGGCTGCCATGCTCCAACAAGTTCCCGGGAATTTTCAGGGAAAGCTCCCAAATTGTGAGTTTCTTGCAGAAACACCCTAGTGCACAGGCTTTGTTGGGCATCGGAGCTGCCGGAATAGAGATATGCATGGCTTGGATTCAGACAGTCACTTAGGTGGGTGGGGGCAAAGGTCACTTGCTGCGCGAGCCTCATTGCAAGCCAAGAGTGACCACACCTGCACTGGGGGAAGCTAGAGTGGCAGCCCTGGGACTGCAGCCTGGAAGGGGCAGCTAGCCCAGCCCCATGGCTGTAGCCAGGTGGCTTTGTCAGAGGAAGGAGAGAGTGGAGCGTGAACTCTGGTATAAACGGCACAGGAGTTCAACCCGTTTGGATGCTCTCTGGGGCTAAGCACTGCTCTCTGCGGCTTGCAGGGATCCTGTGGAACCTCTCCTCCAGCGACATCCTAAAGGACCGGCTGGCTCGGGACACCCTGGAGCATCTCACCGACCTGATCCTCACCCCGCTCTCCGGCACGGGCAGTGCCGCCATCATCCAGCAGAATGCCTCGGAAGCGGAGATCTTCTACAACTCCACAGGCTTCCTCAGGTACTGGCACGGCCAGCTGCCCTTCCCCACGCCTGGGCACAGAGAGCACGCCCTGTGCCCTGACCACCGAGCCACGCGTATGGGCCAGCGGCAGGCTGGGAGAGCTCTGGGCCAAGCAGCAGTAGAGATTTTCCCCATCCCACGCTGGGTTCTGGTGTTGGTTCTGGCCCCATGTTATGAACAAGACCTGCACAGCACCTCGTCGGGATAGTGTGTCCCTGCCAATCCTCATGCTGCAGGGCACGAACTGGGGAGTGCCAGGGTCAGGCAGCAATGCCCAGCCCAGGGTTAGTGCTTCACCTGAGGGACATTCCAGGGGGTTCACACCTCCCTCGGCAGCATCCAGGGTTGGCCACTGTTGGAGACGGGGTGCCGCCCTAGATGGGCAATGGCTCTGCCCTGGCAGAGGAAGGGGTCCCAGCAGAGGCTAGGGGCATGGGTTGGCCGGGGAGAGTCTTTCTCACAGTGCTGTGCCCTGGCTCCCCCACAGGAACCTCAGCTCCGCCAGCCAGCTGACCCGGCAGAAGATGCGCGAGTGCCACGGGCTGGTGGACTCCATGATCAATTACATCAACAGCTCTCTGGAGGTGGGGAAGTCAGAGGACAAGGTGAGTCTGCGTCTGCCTGTCTGTGCTGGGGAGCCAGTCCCTCGTCGTCACTGTCTAGAGCTCTCACTGTCTCTGCTTCCTCCTGGCCCGGAGCAGCACTTCACCACGGCACCAGCTTCCTGTGTCCCTCCCCACACACCCGAGCTTCACTATGTTCAGCCTCAAGGGCTTGGCTCTCCCCACCCCCCAGAGCACAGCATGGGCACCGATCCTGACCTCCGCCGGCCCCCAGCCTCCCGCGTGCTGTCTGGCCAGCCCTCCGGGGCTGGTGCACACCCAGTGCTATCCTGTTCCCAGGCTGGTGCTGGGCCAGGTCCCCCCTGCTTGAGCAACAGTGGGGATTTACCCACTCCACGGAGTGTCTAGCGGGGCCTCTCCCCCGCCAGCTGCAGCTTACCACGGCTCTGCCCTACTGCAGAGCAGGCTGGGGCAGTGCGCGTTCTGGGCTGTTCTCTGGCGAGGGGCTGGCAGGACCAGGCGTAGTCCCCACAGGCAGCCAAACCCCTAGAACCGGTGCTGACAGAGCTCTCTGCTGACCAGCTGACAGCCTCCCCGAGCCCTTTGCCGGCCGATTGGCCACGGGAAAGGCTGCGAGTCTGTCACAGAGGTTGCGGAAGTGGCGGATTCTGAGATTTCCAGAGACCTCCATGAAATTATCCTCTTCAGCTTCCGCCCCATGCCCTGGGGCAGCAGGGCTGAAGCTGTCAGCTTCTGGGGGCTGCAGGGACCAGGGAGCTCTCAGCTGCCACCGGTGGCCAGGATCCCAGAGCTCTCAGCAGGGAAGGGCAGCTCTCAGCTGCTGTGGGGAGCCCGCAGCTCTGAGCCGCTGGGTAGGGGCTCCCCAGCTCCGAGCCTCCATAGGTGGCAGGGACACGGCAGTAGGGACCTGGCGACTCCAAGCCACCGCCACAGCAGGGACCCTGCCGCTTTCCGCTGGGACAGGCGGCAGCGATCCCCAGCTCTGGGTCACTCTGGGTCAGCAATGTGGGGGTGGGACGGTCCAGCCAGCGCCTCTCCCGTGTGGGCTTCAAAAGACGAGCCAGCTGGAGAGAGCGGCTCAGGCTGATCCCCCTTTCCCGGTCCCCCAGAGCGTGGAGAACGCCATCTGCGTGCTGCGGAACCTCTCCTACCGCCTGTACGACGAGATGCCCCCCTCCTCGCTGCAGCGGCTGGAGGGCCACCGGCGGAGCAATAGTGCCACCGGGCCGGGTGAGCTGGTCGGCTGTTTCAGCCCCCAGGGCAGGAGAGTGCGAGAGGTGAGAGCGGGCAGCGCCCCGGGGTGGCATCTTGTGGGGTGATGATGGGGAGCTGGAGGGGGCTCGAGTAGGACATGGCCAGTGAGCGGTGAGTTTGGTCGTGGCAATGAGGGGTGAGCAGATCATCCATCCAGCTGGTTCCGCCTCCTGGGTTCGGGCCGGAAGCGCATCGCTCTTAGGGTGAGGCTCTCCGTGGCTCCAGTGGGTGGTGGGTCACACCGTGTGCGTGTGTGAAATGTCTGGGAGCCCCTCTCCCAGCCCCCCATGGCCCTTAGGGCACAATGTGCAACACAGCCCTTTGTGAGCCTGTCGCACAGACCCCTCGGACCACTCGATGCTTGGGATGAGAGGAAACCGATCAGATGAGTCACCCGGTGCTCTTCTGTGTCCCTGATGGGCTGAGCGCGTGAGCCCTTCCCGTGAGAACAGTCACATGGGGACGGTTAAAATCAGTGTCCACGAGTACTCCTGGGCCTGGCTTTGGGATGCAGCCTTGGTGAGCCTGTATAGCGGGCTAAGAATGTGTGTGGGGGTCACAAATCGAGGGATGGGACGGTCATGCATGGGGATGGGGGTGATAGGGAAGGGAATGGGCTGCTGGGGGAGGATAGGGAAGCTGGGCTGCCCCATGTATGCAGGGCCCCCACAGGGCTGTGTTTATTTGTGTACATGATGGTCTCTCTCCACTTCTCGGCCCCCACAGCACACGAACACAGACATGGCGACCTTCACGGAGGTCTCCAAGGATCCCCAAGGGATGGAGTGGCTCTGGAACCCCCAGATCGTGGGCATCTACAACCGGCTGCTGCAGAAGTGCGAGCTGAACAAGCACACCACAGAGGCAGCCTCAGGAGCACTGCAGAACATCACAGCCGGAGACCGGAGGGTGAGGTTGTGCCTGGGGACAGGCCAGTCCCGTCCCTCCCAGGCTGCAAGAGGCGAGGAGCCCTTTCCCTTGGCCACGGTTAGGTGGCCTGTGACAGACTAGCTGGGAGACTGAATCCAGAAGATGGGTGCCCACAGCCCACGCGTCCCCCACCCTGGCACAGACTAGAGAACCACTGCACACTGCAGAGAGGCCCAGCCCAACTCAGTCCCGGAGGCTGGGCGCCGTGGCAGGGCAGAGCAGGGAGGCTGTCTGGGCCGTATGTCCCCAGGGCGCCTGCCCACCTCTGCCCAGCTGTTGAGGGGTGACAAATGGTGCACAGTGCGAGGTGGGCATTTCTCAGGGCTGTGGCATGGCTGAGCGGGTCGCCCCATTCCACCTCTGCCCTGCCCACCCCGGCGCCCTGACACGCCCCGGTCCGGGGCTGCTAAGAGCATTGTGTCTGTACGCCAGGATGGGCGCTCGGCCAGCCTGCTTCAGGCCTGGGCTCCCACCCCCCAGCTGCCAGGAAAGATGTGCCAGGGAAACAAAAAGAGGGAGCGGCACAAGGGGAAAGGAGGCCAAATCCCAGCAGGGGCCTGCATGCCAAGGCCTGGGGGGACCAGGCCGAGCCGAGCCTCTTTACCCACCCTGCAGGAAGTGAAGCTACCTGCCCCATTCTGATCCCCCCGGCGCTCACCATTCCTGGGAGCAGTTGTGCCTCCAGCCTTTCCTACGGCAATAGTTGTCTTCGGTGCCGCTCTGCACAGGGAGGGTGAAATATGGGTGTGAGGGGGCTAGGGAAGGCAGTGCCAGAGAGGCAGACTTCCCCCCTCTCCCCCTCACCGCGCATGGGGCGGATGTGAAAGAGATGTGCCTGCTGGGGGTGGGGTGATAGACATGGGACGGGGAGATCTGTGGGCTGAGGTGGGACTGGCAGGGATCAGATGGGTGCATGGGGTGGAGGGAGGGGGGGGTTACACGGGCTAGGGGTGGGAGAGATGGGCTGGGGACACGGGTGGCAAGGACGGGCTGGTGAAGATGGGGGCGGTATTGAATGGCCCAGAGTGCAGCACCCTGTAACTCTTTCTTTCCCTGTCTCCACCCCCAGTGGGCCGGCGTGCTGAGTAGGGTGGCGTTGGAGCAGGAGCGGATTCTGAACCCCGTGCTGGACCGAGTCCGCACGGCTGACCATCACCAGCTGCGCTCCCTGACGGGGCTGATCCGCAATCTGTCCCGCAACGCGCGCAACAAGGACGAGATGTGTGAGTGCAGGGCCCCAGAGCGCACGGCCAACAGAGGCTGATGGCAGCAGGGGTTAGATGGGGCAAGGGCTGCCACTACCCAAAGGTCCTATTTAGCCAGGCCTATTTAGCTCTTTCTTGCTCCCCTGGATGCGTCAACACCTTTCTGGCACAGAGGGGCCCAAACACAGCCCAGTAGATCTCTGCACAGATGGGCCGTCCCTACCCTGGCTGATGGCACGACCCCTCTACGCACACAACTGCAGCACTGGCCGCCATTTGCCATGGGCCCGAGATCACAGTGGTGGGTGTAATCGACGTGATCAAAGAGTAAACGCCGCCTGGCACGCTCCCATCTCAGCCACTCCTCTCGCTCTGCGACGCTCACAGGGTTTCCCAGGCCCAGGTTATTTTCCCTGATGCTTTAATAGCATTTTCCAACCTGAATTTATTTTCTGACTATGCTTCTAAGCACGCTTCTTACTATTTCAGTACTGGGCACTATGGAAATGGCATGGAGGGAAGGATAGAGATTTCTCTGTCCTTACTGCCTTTTGCACCTCCCCTCAGTTTAGTGCTGTCTGTGAATTTCATTGCTTTGCTGCTTGGTTCCCTGTTTTAGGCCATTAAATGAGACCCCTCCCAATAGCGGTCCTTGCTGCACCCCCTAAGCCGCTCTCCCCATTGTGCACATTGCTATCCCGTGCCCCAGGCAGCTGGCCATCTCCTATCCAAGCTGCGGCATGGCCTGGCAGGTGAGACCGTGGCTGCGCCATTCCTATTGCTTTGCTCCAGCCCGTCGTGCTGGTCGTTGACGTCGGTCCCTTTCCCTTGGCAGCGACCAAGGTGGTGAGCCATCTGATTGAGAAGCTCCCAGGAAGCATCAGCGACAAGGAGCCCCCGAGCGATGTCATCGTGAACATCGTGGCAGTGCTGAACAACCTGGTGGTGGAGAGCCCCGTCGCCGCCCGCGACATCGTCTACTTCGACGGCCTCCGGAAGCTCTTCTACATCAAGAAGAAAAGGGACAGGTGGGAGCTGGCAGGAGTTTGCAGTTCTTCCCTCCCAGCCCAGTTAGCCGGCCCTCAGCCCTGCCCCTCAGCTCCTTGGGCACAGGTGGTCAGCCCAGGTCGATGTCTGAAAGCTTCTTCCTGGGCTGCGTTTCCAGATCAGCGTGGTGGGAGACGGGACTGCCTGGCCAGCCTGCTTGGGCCTGAGGCTGGCCAGAGCCCCCAGGTACAGAATCCAAGAGTCCCACAATCCCTGGACCACTGAGAGGGATAATTCCTCCCATGGAGAGTCATCCCAGGCCCTTACACTAAGAGAGCACGCCTTGAAGGATAATCCTCTTCCCATGATACGTTTAAGGAGGTGAGGAGCTATTAGCCAGCCAGCTTCATCTTCCCAACAGTCGGCTGGGCCCGTCAGTAACTTCTCCGACACACCCGGCATGGCAGTCATGATGAGGGGTACTGACCATCTAGTCCTGGGGTACTCCATGGCTTCACCTCTCCTGCTCTCCCCACACTGCCAAATCCTCACCAGTTATTCATAAATGCCTCTTGCCTGGCGTCCTCTGTGCCCATTGGGCCCATGCCAGACCGGGAGAAGAACAAATAGAGTCATTGTGTCCTCTGTGTGTTTGCCCTAGCTCGGACAGCGAGAAGTCCTCCAGAGCTGCTTCCAGCCTGCTTGCCAACATGTGGCAGTACACCAAACTCCACCGGGACTATAAGACGGTACGTTCCTTCCTGAGCCAGTGCGCTTGGCACTAGCTTTGCTGGATCTCTGGTGGGGTGTCTCGGCTTTGGGGTGGCCCCAGTGCCCTCTTCCAGGTTGGCTTGCACATGGCTGGAATCTCCCTGCTGTTGACCCTAAGGCGTTGTCTAGCACAGGATAAAAGATGTGTCGTTAGCGTGTGTTTGCAGACGAGGGGTGACCAGCAGAGCGGGACAAAAGCTTTTTAGCACAACAGTTTTCCATTGGAAAGTGCAGTTTTGTTGAAATCCATGCGTTCCGTGGTTTCAGTGGAGCAGTTTCAGTTTCAGTTTCACCGTGATTTCAGTGGAGCAGTGTCAAAACGTTTTGTTTCGATAAAGTAAAAGTGTGTCACTTCAGCTTCATCGTTTTCATTGCATTTTGATCTATACTATAATTTCAATATTATATCTAGATCCCTTGTAGTATCTAGAGCAGCGATTCTCAACCAGGGGTATGTGTACCCCTGGGGGTACACAGAAGTCTTCCGGGGGTACATCACCTCATCTAGTTATATGCTGAGTTTTACAACAGGCTACATAAAAAGCACTAGTGAAGTCAGTACAAATTAAAATTCATACAGACAATGACTTTATACTGCTCTAGAAGCTGTATGCTGAAATGTAAGTACCATATTTATATTCCAATTGATTTATCTTATAGTTTTAAGCTAAGAATGAGCAATTTTTCAGTAGGGTGCTGTGACACTTTTGTGTTTTTATGTCTGATTTTGTAAGCAAGTAGTTTTTAAGTGAGGTGAAACTTGGTGGCATTCAAGACAAATCAGACTCCTGAAAGGGGTACAGTCGTCTGGAAAGACTGAGAACCACTGGTCTTGAGTACTGGGCTCAACGTTGCCAAAAAGAGCCAGCATTTTTAAATCAAAACTTTGCAGCGTTTGTGCTCCATGGAAAATGTTGTCTTTTCCCTCCAATTTTGAAATTTGGGTTTGCTCCAAATGTCGGAATCTCCCACCAAAGTGAAATTTCATTTTCCTACCGGCCCTAGGAACTACCCCGTGCTAAGGCCCTGTGGGGACAGACAGGAAGCACCTGTGCTTCATTCATGATAGCTCAGTCGAGTTAGTTTAACACGACTGCAGAGCCCCATCAAGATGCGTTGGGGAGCTTGAACCTGACAGCTCTGCATGTGTTAAAGGCAAAATGCTCTGTTCACACTGGACTTTGCAAACGTGTTAGCTAACATCACCCCTTTGAATCCTACTCTAGACAAGGCCTCATGTGGACTGGGGACCCTCCTTTCATTCTCGTTTGAGCAGTGCGGAGGGGGCAGCCCACACACTTTACAGGGAATAATTCATACCCAGGAAGATACATGTGCGATCAGCCTTGGGGCCAGTAGACAGGGGTGGTGGGTGAGAGGAGGCTGGTATTCAAGGGCCATTGCTCTCACAGCCCTCCCTAAGCTTCCTGGGCTTAGCATGAAACCCAGGGTGAATCCTCCGGTGGGCAGCCTCTTCCTTGTTTGCCCCAATTCCTGACTGAGACTCTGGAGGGGACGTCCCCAGCACATCGCACCGGGACTGCTGGGGCAGCTCCAGCGGGTCACCAAAGTGAGGTCCAACTGTGAGCCACGGTTCCTGCTGCAGCCCATAGAAACTATGGGTCCCATCAACTCTTGTTCCATCTTGAGCTGAGGTGCTAAGATGGAACCTGATGGGCTGTGGCCTGTCATCTCTTGCAGGAGACTCCTTGGTACTCAAGGTGAGGGATCTGCTCCGTTTTATGGAAACTAGATGTGCCCTTTAGTTCCTGGGGAGATGTCATGGCCTTGGCCGGGCAAAGGTTGGGTGCCCCAGGGATAAACGTACCAGTTGGCTGAGGAGGATGCGTAGAAAATTCAGAAGCAGCCTGTGAATGAGGATGGGCAGGGAGATACCCAAGGGAGCTCATTCTCCTCAAACTGTCCATCACCTCTCCTGCTCCTGGTTGCCCCTACAGCGGCTTCCTCTCTCCTCTTTGGTGTCCTTGTCCTTGTAGTTCTGTGCATCTTTGCTCACAAATGAAAGGACGGTCTAATGAGCTGTCGGCGATGGCCAGCCAACCCCCACCAGAGAAAAATGGCCTGGGGGGAACCAAGGAAGGGTACAACTTGGCGTATCAGACCTAAGTCTGGTTACATCCTTAACTTGGTGCATCCCACCTGGTGCTGGATGGCCCTGGGAGGACCCAGGAAGGAACAATGTTTTCTGTGGTCCATCTTTTCAAAAGCGATGAGCGATTTTGGGGACCCAACTTGAGACCCTGTCACGGGGCCTGATTTTTGTGCTTGGGTCTTGGTCATTTTAGAAAATATAGGATTGCACGTGGTATTTTCTCTCTTGGTCTGTAGTGCTGGGGCTCACCCATGGAAATAGCTCTCTTTATGACCCGTCTATTTGTGTCTTGCAGAAGGGCTACCGGAAGGAGGATTTCCTAGGTCTGTAAGGACGAGCATCCCAGGAGAGGCAGAGATGGGACTGACCAGCCCTAACTCTCCCTATGAAAATGGTCCTCACAACAACACAGACTGTGGCTCTGCCCCCCTTCCTGCAGCTCCCATTCTCCTTGTAGATCTAGACCAGCAGCAGCTTGGCTGACCTGCCTCAATTTTGCACTCATTATGATTTCTTCTTCAAGCGTATTGGAAGCCTCTTCTCCCCTGGTGACAACAGGGACAGCCTTCATTCCAGCACGACTGCTTTGTGCATAAAGGACTCCACTTGGCAGGGAACTCCCCCTCTATACGGCGGGTCCCGCAGATGTCACTGGAGTTCTGCCAGCACCTTTAAGGACACGAAGGGATCTTTGCAAGGTCTTCTTGGATCTCTGAATTCCTCCTAACCCAGTATGTCTCTATGGTTATTATTCCCCACGCACATCCGCCGCCCCAGGAACTTGTATGGTTTCAGTTAAGGAGGATTTGAGCTCTTCCCTGGGAGCTGTGGGATTTAGAGGGGAACAAGCACACACAGCGGTGACATGGGTGTCTGGTGCTTGTATCGCAAACGTGCTGGGAAGAGGGGGATTGCGTGGATACGTTGTGGGCTTGTGGATCTGGGTTGAAAGGAATGAGGCAAGACAGTCTGTTAAGAAGCACAGGACAGATCTTTCAGAGCTACCCCACGAGAGGTATTCACCCTAGCTTCCTCAGAGCCAGTTACCCTTTACATCAGGGTCCCCACAGACAGGTCCGACTCCAGTCAGACCCGCATCCCAGGGTCGGCTTCCCCACTGGCGCCTGTCAAAGGGGAAGCTGGCTAGCAGCATGGCAGCCGGAGGGCAGCTCCCTCTGTAAAGCTGCTCCCAGGCCAGCCTCACTCTGGCTTTCTCCACCTCTTTCCCCCTTGCTTTCTGGGAGCCCTCTTGTGCTCAGTCCAGCTGCTCTTCCTCAGCTCCCTGTGCAGGTAAGCGTGTGCTCTGCTAGCCAGAGGCCAGGCCGGGATACTCTTCAGCGCAGTTCAGTGAGCGGGCGTGTGCCGACGCTCTCTAGGAGACTTGGTGGCATTCGTGGAGCTGCTAATGTTTGTTTGGGCTTGGTGCACTGCAATCGAGGTGCGTTTTGGGCTTGCTGCGCCACCCCACTCCACGCAGGCTGGGTTTTGGGCTCGGCGTCCCCTTTGCTGGATGCACGCATCGGGGCGGCGCCTAGAGGCAGACTGTGCTGGCGGGTGGGGCAGGGCTTGTGGGGAGCTTGTTGGGTGTGTTTAGCGCTGCATTAACAAGAGTGTAACGCAAACGGCTGGGGAAGCGGGTACTGCAGGGACAAACCAGACACTGGAGAATCTGCCGAGCCTGAGCGCTTGTGACCTTCCTCCCTGACGGGATCAGGAGGGGCCCAGCCAGGACTAAAGGGAGCCGGGCTGAGCGGCCTGGGACACCTTGCCTGGCATCTGAATTACATTGCCCTTTAAGTGATGGAAATCTGGCCAGGCCTGTACAACGAAGGGCTGAACTGTCTGGGTCATTAACAACTGCGGGGCGTTCCTGCAGCAATCCAGTGCCCTGCCCGTATTCCAGATTGGCTAAGGAAATTCTGCCCGGGTTCAGTTTCATTTTTCGTGGCGGGCAGAGGGGGCTGCGTGTCACTGGCTGGGGAGGTGGCTCTTGTACGAGCTGTACTGTCTGAAGCACGTTGGGCTGGAAGCTGATCTATAAAACGATGATGCCTGGTAAGTTCCTGGCTTGGCCTGGCCCGGGCGCTCTGGTTGGTTGATTACTGTGGCTTTAAGAAGCCCTCCTGCTGTCACATCTCCCTGTGGGACGGGTTGCTGCTGCTTTGGAGCCGCTGACCGGGCGCTGCTTTGGAAGCAAGCACTGATCAGCGGCACAGAGCAAGCAAGCCCACTGGGTAGTGGGAGCACGAGCAGCACTCGCCCCCTAAGCAGGTTACACAGCAGGCTGGCCTTTGAACTGCAGTATCTGGCTCTGGAGGAGCCCTGCGCTCCTGGGCCAGAGGGCTCGTGGCTGCAGCAGAAGGGGTGCCTGGCATCGGACCCGGCGCACCTGGTAGCCACCCTGAGATGGCTGGCTCTGGACTGGCGTCTGACGCAGACTGGGGAGGCATTGACTGTTCTTTTCCCTGGAGTCCCTGGGCATGTACCTGCGGGAGCTGCTGGGCCGAGCGCTGCTCACTTCTGCCACGTGACCCATTGTACCCGTACCACCTGTACATAGGAAGCTCCCTGGCACAGCTGAAAAGTAGAGGTGGGTGGCTTTTGATAAAGAGGGTTTAGATTTTTTCCCCCTCTGCAATTTTGAAACACTTGGGGCTCAATCCTGCCCTTGGTCACACGGGATCCGGCTTCCCTGCAGCTGTCGCTGTGTGACGGGAGGCGGAACTGAGCCCGGGGGGGTGGTTGCTGTTTGAAGCTGTTGGGTTACCTGTATCAAACATCTTCCCCCTTTGGGCTGCGTGGGCAGCTGCCCTGGGGGGTGGGGGAGGATTCCCAGGAAACATTTGGATCCCCGCTGCCATTCATACTCCCACGTGGCTGCCCACTGGTGGGGTGGAGGAGGGAGCTTGCAGCCTGGACGGTGAAGTGTGTTTGCTGACACCCAGCAGGGAGTGGAGTTGGCTAGAGGCAGCTGGTGGCATGGAAAACATAGGCTGAACATCTGGCAGCATCTCCTTGTGAGGGGTCTCCCTGGGGAACAAGGGACATGGTGGCAGCCCTGCCACCCAAGCCATTTAAAATGCAACTGGACAAAACACTGGAGATGATAGCAGGGACCAGTCCTGCTCTGACCCCCAGCGAAGGGACTAGGTGACTTAATATTTCTTCCCACCTCGGCCTTGCAGGTGTTAGAGGGGGCCTGGGCTGGGATCCGTTCACTATGGTAGCAGTCTGTGTTTTCCTTTCTGCGGGCGTGAGGCTCTGAATGGTGGACATGAGACGCTCCAGACGTGCTGCCCCTCTGCTGTTGCCCTACAGAAAGCAAGTAAATAGATAAGCCAAGAATCCAGGGGATGGGCTGGCAGCAGAATGCATCGGGGGATTCGAGGGAATTGTGATGCAGAGAACTTCGGCAACAGGAACAAACTACATCAGAGGAGACGAGTTCAGTGCCTGGGACGGCAATTTGAGTAGCCAGATGCTACTTTCAATGACACCCGGGGAGTGACTCCGGTTTGATCCCAGCGTGGCCGTGGGGACCAAAGTCTGGCCTTCAAGCCCGTGGTTGATGCCAAGCAGGGTTCCCCGAGGAGGCTGACATCTCTCACTGTTTGTCTTCCTAGTTACCTGTGCAGTCTGCCCGAGTCAGGAGCGGAGTCGTTTGTGTTACCTAAATAAAAGTCTCGACCATGGAGTGGCTCTTTCCTGGTGCGTCTGAATTATTTCGGCCGTGTTTCCAAGAAGGAATAGGGGTAGGGCAAGGATGCTGCTGCTGGCAGGTTAGCTCTCCCTACCTCCTAGCCCCGCCTGCTGCCCATGGGCTTGGAGAGCAGCAAACAAGCTGTAG
The DNA here is from genome assembly GCA_007922155.1 of Mesoclemmys tuberculata. Lineage (NCBI taxonomy): Eukaryota > Metazoa > Chordata > Testudines > Chelidae > Mesoclemmys > Mesoclemmys tuberculata. The sequence continues at coordinate 5,080,155 of ML675613.1, forward strand.
CCTGAGTGCAGCACCGCCTAGACACAGCAGGGCAAAGTCCTGCTCCAGCTGTTCCGAGCCATCCCACGCTGGGAAAGGACCCTCAGCTCGGGAAGCCCGCAGATGAGCCCTGCCAGTCAGACCTCCCTGTCCTTCTGACTGAAAGGGTTCCTGGCATTCAGCTGAATTGCTTTTAAGGAGGGCTCCGTATTGCGAGCGAGCCGCCCGCAGCAGTGCGAACAGATTGGGGTCATGCCAGCGGGGCTGGGAGCTTCTAGGCTTGCACATGCTAAGCAGGGCGGGGCTGGTCACTCCCTAGGTGGGAGCACTGATGAGCCGGGAGATGACTCCTCCCGTGACTCGTGAGCCCGCTCCCTAGCGTGGCACTGGGAATGCTGCTGCTGCCTTCTGCGTGAAACGTGGCTCATGGGGTAACTGACGGCACCCTGGTGTTTTGCAGAAGGGATATTCGCCCCAAGGCCCGGCTGAGTTTGCAATGGCTAATCACGTTCTGTCTGCACAAGACTTCTGCAGTCGCCCTGGGTGCCGGTATCCCAAGCTCGTGTGCTGCGCTGCTGTTCAACACGGCTGGGCGCCAGCCTCTGAGAAACAGCTGCAAGACGGGGCTGAGGAAGTCCTGCTGGCCGAGTAGGAAAGGCACCCTAAGGGCTGTTGGTCACAATCCCTACGTAGCCACAGGGAGCCCCCGGGGCTGGTGGCTACGTCTCGCAAACTCAACTGCAAGCCCTTGTGGAGCAGTGAACCAGCAGGAGGATAAATCTCATGCAAAGATTCCCTGAAAGAGCCTTATCTGTGCTCTACCTTCCAGCCAGGACTAGCATTAATAATTAAACATAATTAACAAGCCCATGGATAGCGCACTGCACGGCTGGGCACTCTGCTCTCCCCAGGCAGAGCGCAGATGTTGAGTCAGCTTTTTGCTTGGTCTTAAGGCTACTGTTTAACTTTCCCTTTGGAGGATGAAGATGCCGTGCTGGAGTGAGCAGTACTGAGGATCTACAGTCCTCTGGGGCCTGGCCCACCCCCAATCTCTTGGCCCTTCTCTAACTGGATTGCAGAAAGGCAGCAGCCATTGTCAGAACACGGGGTAGCCGTAGCATCGAGAGTCTGAGCGCATCCGTGCTAAAGTCACACCTGAAAAGGAATGTGGGCGGGGCTCCCGTTACTCTCCATTTTCTATACTGCATCCATGTCCTGCATGGGCCTCTTGCTCATGTCTATGACTCATTCCGGGTAACCTGGGAGAATAATATTTACCACACCCTCGGCCCCAAGCAGGTGAGTTCCCAGGCGTGGGGGAGCGCTGGCATTAACTAGTGCTGTGCCGTTTGTAAATCGGATCAGAAGCCTTTGCCAGCACACCTCAAGCCTGATCTGCATCCTCCCTGCTATTCCAGTCCCGAGTCCCCGCAAAGCTCTGCCCTGGCTCCTGCTTTTACAGGCCGTTGGCATACTACTAGCTCTCCATGGTGCTGCATGTTGCAGTCCTAACTGGGAAGAACTGTTGCTGTTTAACGTGCGGCGCCAGCCCTCCTTACGCAAGGGACTGACTGGCTCCCAAGCTGCATCCTGTCCTAAAGCTACTGGTGGAGGGAAAAGGCCAAGACCAGCTCAAAACAAACATTATTTTAATTGCATTTCAAAAAGAAGAAAGAGCGAAGCCCTGTGAACTGATCAGGCGGCTTCCAACAACCGTGAAACAAGGAAACTCACTTTCCAAATCTAGCCTATTGAGCCCTAACAAAGAGTGCTGTAAAGCCTGCTGGTGAGTCATGCCGTACAGGGCACTTTGCCAAGTCCTGGCTCTTGCTCCTTCACAAGCAGGGCCCCTGCCAAGGTGCTGGTGGTATTAGAACCCGTAAGTAAGAAACTGTGATCTGTCTCTCTGCCACGGGGAGGATCAGCCTCTGCTTTCAATCCCCTGCGTTCTTCTGGTGTCTTCCCCTCACGCTGCTTTAAAACCCCGGCTGTCTCTATTCTTTAGTCACAAGGCTGTTAGGTTCCCTCCCAATTTCCATCAGAACTCTGCACTGGCTGGTCTCTTATCATACAGTAGCGCCAGCTTTTGCTGAGGCCTCTCTGTGCATTCACTGCACCAGTGCTACGCCCTACTGTGCCATTCTAAACTTATCATTAAAACCCCAGTCACCGTTCAAGGTGACACCATACTTCGTGCTGCCGGTGGCATTGCCCCAATCCAGTCACAGCACGATCTGGTACCTTGGTACAGCCAGCCGCTCAGCACTTGCCTGTCACCACACGATGCAGTATCTCGGGAACGAATGGCCACAACAAAATCTAGCACTCTCCACCTAGTGGTTCTAGCGATCACAGAGACATCCCTCCCTCACAGTCTGCAACGCTATGGGCTAGCTCACAGCATCAGCTTTCCCTGTGCTGTTTCCTCTCCACCATCCCGGTCTCTTTCAGCAAGTTTCAGGCAAAAGGCTGAATTCTTCTTTCCTAACAACTTCCCTGAGTCCTGAACAGTTTTAAAAACACAGATACCCAGCATATAAATTGGACTCTAAGGCTTCAGTGGGTGGGTTAAAAAACCAGCTCTTCTCCATGCCTTGCCTTCCCCATAGAGAACACACAGGAACTGGAGTGCTGAAGCCCTTTCGAGGCCTCTGGGTTAAAGAAACTAGTTGATCAGTTCTTCCTTCTAAATAGACACCGAGGTGGCCAGTCCCATGGGAGCGGTAATCCCACTGTCTCTCCTCTCCAGCTCAGATGTCGTCTTCTGTCACGAGGCAATAGAAGTCCGTCCTTGCTTCGTAGTTGCGTGATCCCAGGTCAGAGATGTCTATTTCATTCCTCTGGCCCTCTTCCAGCTGCACTTCTTCCATGATGCCAGCTGCTAGCGCTGGTGGTCCATCAGGGCCAATCACTCGAGGGGGCGGCGGGCCCCTTAAAATGGACCTACGGACACCTGCTGGGATGGAGAGAAAGGGAGAACAGATTGGCGGGGGAGGGCAGACACTGCTACAGGCCCCCTCATTCAGTGGGAATCCTAGGAGTTCTGGTTTGCTTTGGGGGGTGGAATGGGGATTTTGGATATAAACTCTACAAGGCTTTTCTACCACAGAACAGCAGCTCTAGTGTGAATCCACGCCAGCCAACAGTGGAAGAAGAGGAAGTTAATAAAACAGGGACAGTTTAGTGAAGAGCTGTTGTTGACGTGTATGCAGGTGTATACAAGGTGTATCTTGCCTGCTAGAGCCCGGCAAAGCTGGAGAACAGGGCTCCCTCCCCCCGGATCCCAGTAGACTGCTGTAGTGCTGGACTAGCCTAAGGAGGGCAGCTTTGCCATGCATTGTGCTGGGATGTTCCTGACAGCTGGGTACCAAGGTGCTGCACAAAACACTTTGTACAACAACCTCCGTGCTCCTGTCTGAACTCCAGCGGCAGCTGCGCCAAGCCCATCGCTTCGCCATTCTCCTCCTGTCAACACAATCACGGGGGACAAGCAAGCTGGCCTCTTGGTTGCCAGCTGCTTGTAAAGCTTTTGCAAGCACAGGACTTATTTGAATCCTGTTACTCAAAGAATCTCTTTCCCTGCAACTCAGCATGTGTTAACAAAGCCTGGACTCATTCTCCAAGAACTTCGGGGCAGATACCAGGAAGTGCATCTCCCTCCACTAATCCAGTCAACTTCAGCTGTCCAGAGGCTTGGGAAGAGACAAGGCCCAGCGATCATCACTGTCCCTGCAGCCTCTGAAGGAAACAAATGGCCATGGGTATAACCCGTCCCTTCTGCTTAGCTCTTGCTCTCCCGGAAGTGTTGACTTGGAGGATCTGAGACTGCGTCAGCCTGCCCAGAGACAGGGATGGTGCCTCCAACTGCTCTGTGCCTTTCAGCATCCTAGTAAACGGTGGGGCTCTCTCCAAGAGGCTGAAAGGGAAGGGTAGGCTCTGCTAACTAGAGGCACTTGTGGCCGTGGGGGGAAGGAGCTGGGGTTGGTGGCTGTGCACAGCAATTTGGTTACATGAATGTCTGGTGTTAGAAGTGGTTGGCTGACCAGGACGTGGCCACCTCATTGAAACTTAACATCTAACTAACCCCATCCAAAATCAGTGGCAGGGGACAGCCCTGGGGGCATGGGAAGGAAACTTGCAGTCATCCTGGGGGGAAGGGGTAGTGCAAGAAAGCTTGGCTGTAACCTCAAACGTGAGGATTTTCTCCCTTGGGAATGGTCCTCTGAGGGTGAACTTTGCTCCCACTCTAACCCAGCTCCACGGGTGGGACGCCCACAGGAGGGGCACGCATCATGGGGAAGTCTGGCCCTACGGGTGCACAGTCCTATACTCAAGGTGTTAACGGACTAAGTGGCTGCAGACCAGCCGGTTTGTGGTGACCCCCCCCCCAATAGAATGGGACTCAGAAACGATGGTGAAGGAGCCGTATAAGAACCAAGACAGCAGGTTGCTGTACCCAGGTCTCCCTCAGGATGAGGGTCTCCACGGTACTCCAGGTAGTTGCTGTGAAGGATCAGCATGGGGTCCTTGTCCTCCTGGAGCTGGGTCTGAGGGTCCCCCATGATCCTCTGGTAGGACACCTTCCGTGGCAGGGCGAGGCACAGCTCCTTCCAGAAATCTGACGACGGGCTCTGTAAGGAGGAGGGAGAACCCTGGTAGCATTCTCTTCCGAGCGCCAGTCAAGCCATATCTTCCTCCGCGTGCAAAGCCCCAAAACCGCTGCCTCCCCCACCCCGCAAATCTCTGGACAAGTTTCAGCACTGACTTGCTGAGAGCATTCTGGGGGCACATGCGCTGTGAAGCACTGCCGCAGCTCTGGCTCCTGACGCGGTTATGGAGACAGAACTCCTTTTTCTGGCAGAGAGAGCTGGAAACAGCCAAAATCAGGAAAATGGAACTTTAAAAAAATGTATGCTGTTGAGCCTAGAGGCCCTAGCCGCAATCAAGATCCCATTGTGCTAGCCCGTCCGTACCTGCAGGAAGGCCCTGTTCTTACCCCACTGAGTGTACAGTCTAGACACACAAGACAGATGAAGAGTGGAAAGGGAAAAAAGGCACAGAGGGGAAATGACTTGCCCAAAGATGCCATCCAGCAGGTCAGTGCAGCAGTTGAGAGCTGGGGAAAAACCCCAGGTCCCTTGACTAGATGTCCTGTGCTCTATCCACCAGAGCATGTTCCTCCCACAAACTTCTGCCACTTCTGTGGCATTCCCTTCATGCCTGGGTCCCATCAAAAGCAGGGGAACAGTGGGCAGTTCTCTAGTAGGCTTAACTCTTTGGGAATTCCACATTATCTGAACCAAGGAGGATTCGGTGCTACCTTAGCTGCAGTGCCAGGATCAATTCTGGAGGAGCAAATGCTGTACAGAAGCCCCTGTGATCTGACCAATACAGCTACAAGAAGCTTCCAATCCCCGTCAGTCAGGGGCAAGTGTAGATGGGGCCTCAGGTCTCAGACACTGACAGTCTGGCACTTACAATGCTTTGTTCTTGAATGTGAAGGGGGCCTTGCATTTGTTCTGTGCTGCTTCACTCTGGCAGAGTTGCTCTAATATTATAGCTCCCTGGTGTCAGCAAGGGCATGTCCCTGCACACGTCTGAAACCTCAGCAACAGCGCTCTGGCAAAGGCCGTACAGAGAAGATGGCATCCCGCCAAGCTGGGATCAGGAAATACTGGTAGAACCTGGGTGGAGATCCCTGCCGAGACTGTACAGAGGCTAGAAGCTGCAGGTCTAGGCTTGGGTTTGGAAAAAGAAACGGCTGTGGGAAGCAGTGGGGTTTCCTTCGCGGCCCAGGACAAAGCTTCTGTCCAGCTTGCCAAGCTAGATTTCTGGTCTCAAACACGCGGCTCTGGGGAGGGTTAAAGTGCGAGTCTCCTCTGGACAGAATGGGGCTCCAGATTCAGTGTGTCGCTGACTTCAAAGCCAAGGTCCTGGCTCTTGTAACTGCCAGACCCTGGGCTCTGGGATCCAACCGTGGAGTCTTTCCTTCTGCATCGTCACCAGGAATAACGATTCTGCAGGCTGCGTGGTGCCTCGCTTGGTTATGCCTGTGCAAACCCATTAGCCTTCCGTGGCTTGCACAGGCATAGCCGAGGAGAGGCGCACAGCGGGGTTTCACAAGCCTCACTGAGGGCAGAATTTGGCCTGCAAAGCCCCTGCTGCAGGTGATGGTACAGGGAGGGAAAGAGCCCAGCGTGGATTTGGGGTTGGCTGTTAGAATTCACATTTGACTGGTAAACTGAGGCCGTCTAGTCTGAAATTAGAGACTCAATCCCCCCAGAGCTCCGGGGAGCATGCATCGTGGGTCAGTGGGAGAGGAGCCGAGGACATGGCACTGCCACTCCTTTCCCCCGCTCCCTTGGAGCTAACTGGGCCCCCAGTAGCACAGAGAAAGTAGATCCAGCATTTCCTCAATGTGGGAATTGGCTGTTCCTGTCCCTTAAGTGGGGTGCACAAGGGCCAGGGACAGCCCAACTCCTAAAATGCTCATTAGTGACAGACAACATTAAACTGGGCTTTGGCGGCATATGTCAAGGCCACAGGAGGAAGGCAGCGTGTTCCCAGGAACGTAATGAGCCAAAGGATTTATGTGCTGGCTCCATCCTAAGAGTCATCCTGTGTTAGATACACACGGGGGGCGAGGCTAGTCTGATGAGAACGCCTGCATGCTAACAGTGTATGTCCAGCTTCTATCAGAGAACTGGGGAGGAGTGGCACCAGGGGAGCTCAGCTCTACGGGGAGGAGGTCCATGCTGAACTCTGAAAAGTAGCACCGCTGGGAATGTAACCTTCTATAACATGACTGGGGAGGGAACGCTGTTAATTGCAGAGAGTGGTTTAAAAACGCTCGACTGTCACTGTGAGCTTTGCTCCTCACACAGTCAGACATCCAATCTCACGCACAATTGTGTAGCTAATTTCCGTAACCAATCACCCCAGCTGCAAAGGCAGCCTGGGTAAGTGTGGTCATTTCTTGCACAGACAGGAGACTGTTCCAGTTCTGCCACTGATTTGATGTGCGTCCCTGGGCAAGTCATTTATAGCCCGAGTTTCAAAAGTCCTCAGCGCCCAGTAGCTCTCATTGTTTTCAGTGTGAGCCGAGCTCTTCTGAAAATCTGTCCCATAGCATCTGTGTCTGTTTGGAGATTAATTTTATTCTTCCCTATGGTTGTGCTGAGAGATCTCTTAACCTTCGCCAGTTGTCATCTCTCAGGTTAAGGTGCCACCATGTGGCCATCTGTGTCAGTACCTGGAGCTACAGCACTTCTACAAAACTCTATGGTCGTTTGCCTCTGAGCTTCTAGGCGAGGGAGAATTATGTGGCTTACAGGATTTACTGTTCTTTGTGGAAAATCCCAGCTAGCAATTAATGTGGGTAATGTGTCAGTGGCCAGCGGGCTTCTCGAGGAGAGCTGATGTGCAGGGAGCGCAGGGCAGCAGCCAAGAGGCCTGTTGGGGAAAGCAGCAGTATAGGCTGTTCAAAGGCCCCCGCACTCTTGTTCTGATATTTCAGGACCTTCCAGCAGGGCTGTCTGAGGGCTCGTACACATTACCACTTATGTCAGTACAACGTATGTCACTCCAGGGTGTGAATAAGCCACTCCCTGAGCGACGTAAGCCGTACCTGTAGGAGAGTAAAGCGTTAAAAGCTGGACAAGTAGTCAGGCCTAAACTACAGGGAGCAGGTTCAAGGTACAGGCAAACCTTGTTTCTGCTAATTGGGGCGAATTTTAGTTAGTTTGTTACTGTTTTTCTTTTCCTCTCTTCCTGGCCATCTGCTGGGAATAGGGCTAATTACTATTACTGCATAAGGCTTTGGTGGGAAGAAAACTTTGTTTTTCTTCTCCCCCTGGTATGCCTCGAATTCAAAGAACGTTAGTGTAAAATGGATCCGTTTTAAGGTGATGTGCCTGACCTCTGTATGGTAACCCTGTAAACAACAAACAGGGGCGGGTATAATTGTATTCATTATGCAGTTGTTAATATTCATTTTATAGGTGTCAGTGTAACCAAATACGGGTCTATGGGGAGTTGCTGGAAATGGATACATTTACATACTGTTATGGATAAAAGAATTGTAAAGTAACCCCCTCGTTGCTCGCTCCCGGCATGGAGGTGGAACAAGCAGGTGGCGTCTCCCCAGTCCAGCCCCGGGACAACCTGTCTGATTATTTCGAACAATGCCAACCTAAGCGCTGGCATGGACAGTGCTATGTCGGCAGGAGCGCTGTGGTACTGCTGCTGGAAAAGACCACCCCTGAGAAGCAGTAAGTCTGGCCTGACAGTTCAACACTTATCCCTGGAGTAGGTACAGTCGGTGTGGGTCTGGGCGAATCTCTGGTTTCTCTGTTACCATAGCAGGGGTCACGTGCCACTCACTGCCTCACAGAAAGGGAGGCTGCTGCATCTTAGTGCCTGCTCGGGAAATACGCTCACAACTCATTGGAGTTGGCCTGCCTTCCCAGCCACACAGATGGAGTAGCAATTGCAGGTGCCAAGAGGAGGGATGGGTAGGGCCGGGGCAGAACAGGGAAGTGTCCCAGAAGGGCTAGTGGGGAAAATCCTGAAGACTCCACTCAGCCTATCCAGCTCTATTCTTCCAGCCCTGGAGTGGGCGAGTGGCCTCGGCACACACCATTGTGGGGTCAGTGAGCAGAGGACCGTCTTGGGCCTTCCCCCACAGAGAACCATGTCTGCACTTCAGTGCTCCCTGCAAAGTGTGACGTGCAGCTTTGCCAAGGAGAGCGGGACCCGGAGCCTTTGAGCAGCACTGGGTGAAACCCCACTGACAGGAGCCCTCCCCCCACAGCTTACCATTGAGCCGGCCTGCCAGAGCAGTAGGGTCACAGCATTCTTGTGCTGCCGCAGCAGGCTAATGGCCGGATGCGCTATCTCCCGGTACTGGCTCTCAAAGGCGACAAAGATGGGTCTTTGGGACAGTTCCAGCAGCCTCCAAAGACCTTCCCTGCAATACAAGGCAACCATTCCAGGGAGTTAGGAGTGCAGTAAATCATGCCTGTACAGCTAGCCCATCTCTATCGCCCTGAGCAATGAAAAGACTCCCATTGACTTCAGTGAGCATTGGCTTGGAAGCGAACTGCTTTGGGAGCTGGAGTAAGGGGGACAAAAGCAAGGCTTTTAGGACTTTAGTGACAGGCTCGCTATGATAAGATTGCACTTATTTGCTCACTTTGGCAAACTTTCGTAGTTTGGACTGAACTGTTCCGTGCCAGGCGTCTAGCAAACGTTTTAGGAAGTTTGAGCTAGAAAGGTGCAACCCTGCCAGAGAACAAGATTAGAGAAGAATCTTTTTAAAACTCACACTCGTTTCATTCTGGCTTTGGAACAAGAACCTTGAAATTTGCTATGATGGGGGAGGGAGGCAGTCACCGAGGTGCCTGGGATGTGCCCTTTGCTGCCCCTATGAAAATTCACCCGCGTGTGGCCTGTGAAAAATTGCAGTTTGCACATGCTCTGTAGAGACCTGTTGGAGTGTGGTTGCTAAATTCTCTGAAGAGTCAGTCCACCCTGAGCATGCTCTAGGTCAGAGCTGCACAGGCGAAGCAGGACTTTCTTGCAATTGCTCCTCCGTCCCAGCCACCAGGGCCTGCTGTGGGACAGGAACGGAGAGCAGGGAGACTGCTGCTCATCCTCAGGGACTGTGGAGGAGGAGGAACAGCCTGACTGGGTGGCGGTGGGGTGGGGGTGGAGAACAGGGTTGAGTTTGCCAGGCAGGTCTAGTGAGAACTACCGCTGTGCTACGCGGAGAGCGAAGCAGCACCCTATCGCCCTGCTCAGAGGCCAGCCGGTTACCTGAAGTTGTTGTTGCACCAGTCTTGCTCCAGGTAGGCATACGAGAGAACCACAATGAGGCGCCGGCACCGGCTCACGTTCATGATCAGGTCTGCTGAAGGCTCTGGGGAAGTGAGGTGGAAATGAGATTCCCCGTTGCAGCCGCGATGACGACTCGGCAGTGCCAGAATGGGTCACCAGCACTTCACTGCTCATCCTCCTCCAGGAACAGGCTGCCTTAGCGTCCGAACCCAAACTGAGGGCAACAGCGTGCCCTCCGCAAAGCGGCCCACGGTCCGTCAAACAATGGGATTCAGAACCCAGCCCATCTTAGGGAGTAAAACCACCATCTCCCAGGCTTGGGTTACACTACTGGATCTGAAGACAGTGTTTTCCAGTAGTTACAGCAGGGGACCAGGTGTCAGGACTCCTGGGTTTGAATCCCAACTCTCTCACTGAATTGCTATTTGACCCTGGAGATCACACTTAACCTTTCAGTGCCTCTTTTCTCCCCATCTCTAAATCCTCAGCTATTGATGTCACAGGGTTCTTAATCAGGGCGTGTGTGTAAAGCACTTTGCAATCCTCGACTGCAAGGTGTGTGCAAAGGGAAGCGTCACACCCGAGAGCAGATCTGCTCTGCAGGGTGAGGCGTCTTGTGCCAGCAATAAACGTGTGTCATGAAGAGCAGTTTCATTAAGCGCAGGTCAAGGCTGACTTTCCAACAGTGGGAGCATGTCCACGTGCAGGCACAAGTTAAATGGGCAGCCGGGCCTGGGAGTGCCATACCTGAGTTCGGCAGGATGGCCTTATCATCCAGGAAGAGCTTGTAGCCATGACGGTTCTCCAGCTGTGGCTTCATAATGAAGTTCACAAACTTCCTATCATCCGGGGAGTCAGCATAGGACACATATGCATCATACAGCTTCCCATCTGTGTAAAGTGCCCAGCAAGGCAAGGAAGAATGGGGTGGCAAAAGACACACTTAACATTACAGAGTGGCAGACATAGAGCTCAGTTTGTCAGCACTGACAGTCAGTTTCCTATAGGGGAAAGCATTGCTCTGACACCTCGGGCTGGAATCTCTTTGGGCCAGGACACCTGTGTTAACCTGAAGATGAAGAGCTGTGTAAGGACATGGCACCACTTCTAAGATTTTTAATTACACCGAAAAACTCATGATGTGGGAAACCCGACATCCCAGCCACATGGAGCTCCTGAGGTGGACTTGAAAGTGTCTCTGTCCCTCTGAGCAGGAATTGGAGCTAGACCTGATCTTACACCCCAGTGTCCTGGTGACATCATCAGAATTCTTTCCCCAAAAAGGACTGTGCTTATTTTTCCTACCACAGGTGGTTGTGCTAGCAGACCACAGGTTTTGGGGGCATGGACTGTCTCTTTGTAGATGTTTGAAGAGCGCCAAGCAGATGTTGGGTGCAACTACAATACAAGTAATAATACAAATCCCACAGCAACCCTAGCAATGGTCCCAAATACCTTTCTTCATAGGTTTCTCACCATCTCTATACTGATGTATTTTCTAATACGCAGAAATATGGGATAAAATACACACACATGTACACCTAGTATTCCCAGATGTTAAAAAGACCATAATTACATAGACTAGGTAGGTGAACGAATATCTCTCAGAGGACCAACTTCTATTGCTGGAAGGTTCAAGCTTGTATCTTCCACCAACAGAAAATGGTCTAATAAAGGACATTATCTCACCTACTTTGTCTCTCTCATATCCTGGGACCAAATATGGCTATAACAACATTGCAAAAAAGCATAATTAGAGTTAATGTTGAAAGAGTCAATCATATATTTCCACACAAAAAATATCCTTAAGACTGTTGCAGTTTAAGAAACAACAACAAAAAATCCCAAATAAAATGTTAAGATTCCATTTCAAAATATCAAGACAGTAGCTAATATGCAAATACACAGGAAAGGGCACCCAAACAATCTTAACTCTGCCCCACCAAACCAACAACCAGGAACTCGGAAAGCACTTTATCCATCTACTACTCAAGGACATCTCATTAACGACTGAAAAAAATAGGCTTACTGAATTTGTGTGATGGACTGCAAAGGTTATCTGTGTTCTGGTGGCACAATGTGGCAGAGTAAAGATGTCTGGGCCACTTATGTATTTGCATACTTTACCAAAATGCCTAAACATTGAGAATGGAATTCCTGTGATTTCTAATCTATGTAATAACTTCTTACCAGCTTTACTTTGACAAGAGTCTTAAAGGTCTTGTCTTCAAGCTGAGTTGCATTGATTTAAAGTAAGCTATTACTTAAACCAATTTAGTTCAACTGGAGCAAAAGGGTATATGGACATTTATTTCAGTGTAGCTTAAATTGACTGGGAACAGATTCAAGCTAAACCACAACTGGATACTATAATGGGGCACACAAGGCAGGAATGGGTAAATTGGTTACCAAAGACCCAATCAGCCCAAATTGAGACACCTGAAACAGGAAGTAGGCTTCCAGGGAGGGGTTTAAAAGGAAGTGCAGTTGGGGGGGAGAGAGAGTGTGTGAGTGGAGAGTAGATGGGAAGTTTTCATTATGGGAGAGAAGGCTAGCTAAGGCCAGTGACTAAGGATGATTGATATCGAGCAGATCTCCTGGAACAAAGAGAAGAGGTTAAGTTTATATAGTTTCAGATTTAATTTAGATTTTGAGTGCCCTGGAAGGGGTAGAACTGCAAGTAACCTAGCCGGAGGGCTATGTTGCTGCAACCCAGAGGGTGCTGGAGGCAGGGTGGAGCAGATGAAGAACAGCTGGGAAATGGAGGCTGAGTGGCTGCACTGCACAAGGCTGGAAGGGAACGCTCTGGTAAGGGTGTGCTAGAACAGCCATTTTTAAACTGAAATAAGTATTTATAGAAGGGTTTGAACTGATTTAACTAAATTGGTGCAAATGTGTGTAGATAAGACCTAACAATGAAAAATGCCTTTCATTAAGGATTAGAGAAATAGTACAGGTTTTCATAATACAGAAACTCTGATGTGACTTCATACATGATAGAAAAGGGAGGGCCATTGTATTGTTTTAGGAACACAGAATCACTTACATGGTATCTTAAGTTCACACATCTTTTTTTTAAAAACAGCCCAAAGAATGGGGAAAATGTTATTTCTGAAACACCTTGAGCAATCTGCTGCAAACTTTTTAGGAACTGAATCTTGGGATGAGATGTGGTATGGGAAATTTTAAGTTGATTAGTTTGGCTTTGGCGGAGTGGTTTGACAAATCAAGCTAGCTTCAACCTTAACTTGACGTCGCCTCCCTTCACAATGTACTGAAAACGCTAGAGAGGGCTCTGAACCAAGAGATGCTATTAGAGGAACAGGGAGTCACAATCTAGACACGTTAGGGATTGTCTTTACTATATGGGGAAAGATGGGAGGAGGCAGGAGGGCCCTTGGGCAGGAGTCCGCCTGTGGGAAGGTGAAGGCAGGAAGATCCCTTGGCTCTAGTTCATGTCTGCTTTCCAATCCTTTTCTCATGAAACCTTTAGAGAAGCAGCAGAAGCCCAAAAAGTCTGGATCACTGAGACCTTCCCAAACACTCTCTTTCTCCCCCCCCCACCCAAAATGCAAATCACACTGAAAATAGGATTCATGAAAGCCCCAAGAGTTACCATTGATCTCCAGCTCCCCGTAACGGTCCCTGTACCAGATCAGCACGTTCAAACGGCACTTCACATAGATCATAGCCAGGAGCAGCAGCAACACCAGGACTAGGATGGCTGCCAGGACGGCACTCACATGTCCAGCAGCTTCTGCAATGACAGAGAAGGATGTTTTCGGAACACTTAGCATCTGGATCAAAGGAATTTACCCCTCGGTGAACAAGGGGAGGGTGTCTCCACCACTTCAGGTTACGGTGCCATCATGTAGCACCATATTCTGTCAGCGTATTGAAAGAAAGCTTCTTTACTTTGCTCTACTCCCCTCTCCCCCACCCCAGTTATGCCAGTAACGTCTCATTGCTGGAGGGTGTACTTTCAAAAGAGCAATAGCTGAGAAAATCTGGCAACCAGTTCAGGACTTGGCTCCGCAGGTCACTGAAAGGGTTAATACTCACTGCCCGCTCCTTTAAACACAAGAGCAGATCCAAGTACCACGCACAGTGGGTGCTGCCACTCAGGGCCCTGGCTGGGCAAGTCCACACACCCGGTGGCTACTGTGTGTATGCAGACCACACCACGGCCAGCAAGACGGCTCCAGAAGGGGGAATTCAGCGTATCCTCTGCCTCGCTGGGCAAAGATCAGAGGTGGGGGTCTTGACAGTCTCCCTGCCAAGCTGCCTTTGTACTTAGGTTATTTAATTACTGCCAAGACAACAGTCCCCATGGGACCACAGTGCTGTCTGTGAACCAGTCTGCCTCAGCTCTGCTGAAATCCCATCGTCCCCCTTCCCTGCTTAACAGCTATGGCCTGAGCTCAACACCACAGTGGGCTTATGGGCTACGATTAGGGCTGCAGACTTGTCAAAGTGTTTTTATTTAAAAAAAAAAAAAAATCATGGAGCAGTCATGGTAAACTTAGTAAAAGTCATGTGGCTGCTCCCTGGCATGCTCCCTGGTTGCTAGGCCAAACTTGAGCAATGCTGGGACCCCATGTGCCAAGCTGCAATATCTGGGATGTGGAGGAGCCACGGCTGCAGGGCGAGTTTATTAAAATCACAGTCAGAAAGAAGTCTGAGACAAACAGGAAAATCACAGTATCCAAGATGGTTTTCCCACCATGACAAACCTGGAGGCCTAAGTATGATCTGTGTGTCTGGGGCCAAGATCTCTTTAGATTCCATTGGCATTTAGCTTTATGCGGGATTTCTTTTACTCTGGACAGCATGTGAGGCACCCACCTATCTCCCACTCACAGTCTGCAATATGAGCAGCTAGTTACTGTGAAAGTGTTTGTCAGGCTATTCAAGTTACTCCCAACTCATCTCAGAATACCACAGGTATTTTTGTTTCCACATGGAAAGCCTCCATGGACTGTTTCAAGGCCTCATCCAGTAGACCCCACCATAAATGGTATAGTAACCCCTTCCCTGCACCTTTATCAACATGGTGTAGATGCCCAAAGAGCTACCTGATCTCTGCAGTGTGAAAGTGGCTGTGGTATTCCTAATCAAGCAGGCAAACACGCCGTAGTCCTCGTTGCTTGTCAGATTCACCGCCAGAAGGCTGGACATGAACGTCTCTGTTCGATTGTCACTGAACCTGGGGAACATGAGAGCTGCATTAGCCTACACTTTCAGGGACGTGGTGTCCTTTTTAAACTAGGAGACTCAAGAGAAGAAGGTTTCTAGTTAGAGTTCATCTAAACATAGCCTACAGGAACTCTGTTTTGTTGTTCTGCTGTACTGTAGGGATCAATTGAGCCTGGAAAAGAAGTACTGGGTACAAGGATAGAGGCTGTCCATCTCTATCTTCTGATGGAGTTCTCTGATCTATTTGATTCATGACTAGCAGAGCTTTGTGTGGGTCTAGAACACAGGTGTCAAACACAAGGCCCACGGGCCGAATCCGGCCTGCCAGCTTGTGTCATCCGGCCCGCGGCACGAATCCGGCCCGCCGCCTTGTGTTACCTGTGCCGACAGTGTTTTCTGAGCCGAGCTCAGGAAAAGCGTGGGATCGCTTCTTAAAAGGGAAACAGCCGTCGGAGTCTCGCATTCTGCTGCCGAATGTCACCCTGCAGGGAGATTTCACGGCGGAGAGTGGAGTCTCCGAGCCCCTTCAAGTGCCCGTTCTCATTCCTACTCTCCCGCTGTGCTGCCGAATTTCACCCTGCGGTGAGATTTTTCGGCGGAGAGTAGACAATGAAAAGTAGAGCAGAGTAGAGTGTGGCATGCATGGCCCCCTGAAATGAATTTAATTTAAATGTGGCCCGCCATACGAATTGAGTTTGACACCCCTGGTCTAGAAGAACAGAGGTGCTGTAGATGAGGTCTGAGGCGCATAGCAGAGCGGTGTGGGGAACCCCGGGCAAGAGTGGGAGGGAGTGTAGATCAGCACTTTGGCTGAGGGGGCATACTGGGGTTCAGGACTCTTGAAGTTGAGCTTATCAATAGGAAGCTCTGGAATTTGGGATACTGATAGATTGTGGGTCCAGGACTCCCACTGAACTGTGGCTCCCTGGGTGCTTGAATGATACTTAGGCAAGGCAAATTGCTTCAATCATGGCTTATCAGTAGCCACCTCCATGTCACTTCCTATTTAGTCATAGGTCAGAGCCCTTACCAGACTTCTTCCTTGTTGGTGTATTGGCTGCTCTCATTGCCTAGCCAGTGGCCATCTTTGATCCATTGCAGGACTGGGTTGCAAAGTAGGTCGAAGGGCAGCCGCACAGTACAGTTCAGTGTTATCTGGCTTCCCAAGGCAGGCTCCAAAGTCTGATTGCTCGATGGGAAGAGGACTTTGGGAGGCACGCTGCAAAGATCTATGCGGTGGGGAAGAAAATGTCGAGAGACACTTTAAAGGGACACCAACTTAAAAATAAGTGGAAAAAATCTCTTATCTCAAGATTATACCTAATAATAAATCATTTTCTTTACAATAGAGCAAAATCTACTTTTCCTGTCTTCCTTTGTGCCTCTGATAGCACTCTCTAAAGTCAGTTCCGAAACCCCAATGAAGAAATTGTTCACATGGTTAGTAAAAAGCAGATCCACTGTGCAGATAATACAGACATGGAAATGTTCCATGTGCCCAGCCATACTGTCTGTTTGTAACACACTGGTGCGTGCATGGCCATGTCTCCCTCCTCCCCGCCCCCCAGCAGCTAGTCTACAATGACTTTAACAGCCTCCTACTTGCTAACAAAATTCCTCCTTTAGCACAAGGAGGAGGGGCTTGTGTTGATGCCCCGCCCCACAGACAACTAAGGTGTGTAAAGCCTTTGTTAGTGAGAGTTGGTTGAAATGAGTCTAACTTCTGAAATGCCAATGAAACAAAGCAAGCAATTTTCACTTCCATTTGCACCCATATTTGTCATTTCCCCTCCTGCTCTAATGGCTAGTCAAGACACATGGCAAAGAGCTACTTGCCCTCTAAAAGAGGAAATATCTTAGGGCCCAGTACAATGTGCTGCTCAGCTCCCATCTCCTCATGGCTGGTACTTTTCCTCTTCTACGCACCAGCTTCCCCTCTCTGCCTGGCCCAACTCCCACTGCAGTCAAGAGTACTAGTTCATTGACTTCAATGGGAGTTGAGGCTTTTGACCCTTCACAGTTTGCTTCCCCCTCAGCTATGTTGCCGTACTAATGAGTCAGCAAGTATCCACACTCGTCTGACCTTCATCCCATCCATTTAAGGGTTATTTTGGTACCTGCCACTGCCCTTGTTTCTTTTTAAAGTCAATGACCAGACACTCCGAAATGGAGTATTTAGCAGGGAAGATGCTTATACCACAAGTATCTTTTTAAAATTTCCTGGCAAAGCAAAGCTAACGACAGAAGGATACTTATTCCTGCAATTGCCTCCCTCCTCCTCCCCCCCAAGCCTCATGGACATTTGCTAGCCGAGTGTCAGAGCTGCAGAATATGACACTTCACGTGTGTCTAAGGAAGTGGCTTCTTCTGAAATACAGCAATGCTACTCCCTGCAGGAGGCATCGGAGTTTCAAGCCAGCTATTTAATCTTGGCTTTGCAGCCATATTTGTAGGCGGTTTTTTTTTTCTCCCCAGCCCTACCTGCCATGGCCAGCCTGATGGCGAGAGGAGTTTCTGTGGCCCTTCAGGTAGAGCATGCAGGTGTGGTTGCCAGCACTGCCAGCCTGCAGGTGCTGGAAGATGAGGTAATTGGTCCCTCTGCAGGTGGCAGTCTTCGCTCCACTGGAGATCGACGTCTGAGCTGGACCTGGACCGGCAGAGCTGAAGGCTTGGCTCATCCAGCGGATAAAACAAGCGATTACCAGTCTCCGCACGTTGTGATCCTAGAAATGGCTGAGGTCCTGGCAGGACAGAGCCAAGGCTGATGGAATAAGGCAGAAATAAAATACATCGGTTAAAATGTAAGCGCTTGCACCATTACTAACACGCTCCACACACCTAGCGGGAGCAGGCGGCGAGGGCCAGGCAGGCAAACGATGTCTTCCACTGGAAGCCGGCGCACTGCAGAGATGACTCGTCTGCTGGACTAGCTGAAACTAGTTATTTGTATTACAGTAGCACCTAGAGGCCCCAAGCAAGCCTGATAGGGGCTGTATATACAGGAAGTGACAGACCCAGGTGCAGCGTGCAGGCTCCAAACACAAGGACAGTTATCCTCATTTTACAGATGGGGAAACTGAGGCCCAGGCACTAAGTGACTTGCCCAAGTTCATGCAGGAAGTCTGTGGCAGTGCAGGGAACAGAGCCCACCTCTCTGGTGTGCCCATCCAGGACCTTAATTTCTTTCTGGAATAAGCACGGACTGGCTGACATCCGCACTGCAGAGAGTGGGCAGAGTGGAGAACAAATCTTCATCGGGCAGACGCCATGAGAAGGAAGCAAGGACCTGGCAGGCCGGGAAAGGCTCAGGAATTAAAATTGCTAACTGAATGTTTCTAAGAATCCTAGATCTGAGTTCTCCAAAGATACAGCAGTGAGGCAGTACCTCTTGATGCCCTTGCTAACCCAGTTTCTGGCAGAGCCAGGTTTATCCTGTGGCAGCTTTGCCAGACCCATGTCTTCTAGCTGACCTTTCTTTCTGCGGCAGGGCTGGTACTTGCTGGTATGTAAACATGCTGGCTTCCCTTGCTGTGCAAACACTGTGGAGCCAGGCTCTAACTGGAGCCTGCAGGTGGAAGTGTCGCTACTCCCCCATAGTGGCTGAATACACACCCCCACCCTGCCTGCCTGGAGGTGGAGGGAGAGTACACAAGCAGAACAGGTTTGAGTAGTGGTGAAGTTGCTGCAGGGCGAAGCTAAGGGACACTCTCGCCTCCTTGCAGGACAGCCACGTGGATTTCATCCCCAGGTTGTTCAGTTCAAACCCAGCGTTTCCCCAAAAGGATTTTCTTTTTCCCCTGAGTTTCATCTTGTCCAGATCCTCATTCCTCCTCTAGGCTAAGCCAAGCTCGGACACATTGCTTCACATTTCCAAGCTTCTGGGGACTGATCAATCCTAGAAATCAGATGAGGGGAAAAAATCCCACTTCCCTTGAGGCCAACCTGGAGTTATCCCCTGTAATGTCTTCTTTGCTCTGGCCCGGCCCCTTTTAAATAACTTAATGAGACTTCCAGCACTCCCCCTCCTGGCAGGCTATGCCATGCTCAAACAGACCTCACTGGCAGGATGTCCTGGTGACCCTTCAGCTGAAACTTTCCTTTGCTCAATTCCAGCTCATTACTCTTCTACCCCTCCCCCCAGACTTCCCAAAACCATTTTACTTCCCCCTGGGCCTTTATAGCCTTCAGATACTAATAGACTGCCCTCAACCAGCTGGTGTGAGTTCTATCTTTAATCCAACCAAATCTCCCTTGTTCTCCATCTTCTTGCATAAATTGATTCTTTCAGCCCTTTAATTTTAATCATAGCTATGCTCACCCCCCCCCACCCCCGGAAAATGAAACTGCGGGGAATCCCTGATTCCAATAGATGTGAAAACTATCAGCTCGCCACATTTGTGGGTAACAGCTGCACAGTCAGTTTCTGTCCTCCTCATTGTCCATAATGTGTGCTAATAGCTGTGTGCTTAGCTGTGCAGCTAATCATAGGCTGTTGCCCTCCACCTCCCGTCCTCAGCGCAGGAGAGGGAGATGAGGCTGGAGCCTTCCGTACTGAGCTGACCTAAGCAAGCTCTAACACTTCCTCATACCATGGAACAAACCCTGTGCTGCCCTGACCTTTCACTAGCCAGTCCTCTCTAACCGATTCCTACACACGCTCTCATCGCTGCTTGCAGGAGAATAGAAGGTGATATTAAACTCAGATGCTGCAACACTTCCTCCTCCCCTGCATGTGATGTTATACACAGATGGCTCAGCAGTGGTATCCCCTCTGGCATCTCTTCAAAAGATTTGGCCACCAGGTGTGAGGACAAGAAGAGGGAGAGCTGCTAGGGATGCATACCCTTCCTTTACACATTAAATCTCACCCTCCTTTCCTTTCTAATGCAGGCAGATGACTATGTACAACCGGGGCTGTCATGGTTTAAAATGGGGCTACAGCACAAAGCATGTTACTTCACAAATTAATAATGGACATAGGCGCCCACCAGCGAACCAGAGTTTTCCTTATTAGTTTCCTGCTATCATAAGCTCAGATCACTAATCTTTACACAAACTGCTTCACGGTTAAACCAGACTTAAGGCACGTCTGCACTTAAAATGCTACAGCAGCTCAACTGCACCACAGCACCTGCATTGCTGGAGCGCTTCAGTGTTGTAGACACTACAGCAATGGAAGGGACCTCCTTCCACTGTAGTTAATGCACCTCCCCAACACGCCCGTTAGGTTGATGGAAGAATTCGGCCATCAATTTAGCACTGTCTACGTGGGGGATAGATTGGCTTAACGGCATTGCTCGTGGGTATGGATTTTTCACATCCCTGGAGAACACAGCTGCGTTGACTTAACTTTTTAGCATAGACCTGGCCAGAGTTCTTGCTGATGGCTAGACCAGTCTGAAAGCAAAGTGGTTGACAGCTGTCCCTTGGGACGCCCATGTTTCCAGCATTGCAGATGACAGCACTTTGCAGCCAGACAACTGCCTCCAGCACTGAGCTTAGATTTGCCAGTTATATTGAAGTCATTCATTAAACTGTGGTTTATAGAGTAACAGGTGTGCAAACCTGGTGACCTTTCATACTGTTGAGCTAAGCAAAGTGGGTGCTGCTTTCTCTTCAAGGAGGGAGGGCGAGAGAGAGAGTGTACACACAGACACCCCCTTTTCCAAAAACACTGAGACATATCTTAAGATGGTGAAAATCAACATAGCTCCATTAAGTCAGTGAGCTGATCCTCCTGTGTGAGTGAACAGAGAAGTTGCACTACACTAAAGGCGGGCAACGGAGGCACTGACACCTCTTGGTGGCTCAACAAATAAGTCAACATGTACAGAGTTTCAGGCCCAAATGGTTTGCAAAGAGTCAACAGTTTATATGAAACCAGTCTCGTGGGGTAGCTGATATGCACTGATAGAACTAAAGAACCTTCTTAATGCAGAAGCTTGTAGATTACAGTGTAATATTGGACCCACAAGTGAACCGTGTTGACATTGTTAGTGTTTTTCCCAGGGCCGATACCACCATAAACACATCCTGCATACCAGGGAGGGGCGGAGAGAGAACCCTTATCTCTGTTTCCCTCCAATGGGCTCCATAACTTTGACACTATTGATGCAAACTGCTTCTGAAATTACAGCTTGGGGCTGCGATGGCTCCTAGATAGAACAGGCTTCCCAGGACTGAACTCAGTCTGGGTCCACAAACTTTTCAACAGAGCTGCTGGGAAACTGCACCTTTCCCTGAAGGAACAGTTTCCCTGTCTTATGAGATGGGAAGTGAAAGGATCTGTTTAGAGGTCAGGTTCTGGGGGCCTCCAGCTTTCATCTGGCTGGAATTGCAGCTACAGCTCCCTCTACATAGCTCTCTGAAGGGGACCAGACGGGTCAAGATACACCCAGAGACATTTATAATGGGGGCACTTTATAAACCAAAAAGTAAATCCCAAAGAATTACGTTAAACATACTCCTCTTTGTCCTGGCCCTAGCAGACAAGTGCCCCTGTAACAAACCTCTTCACAAACCCACTGTGATTGGCTGAGGTTGGGATCGGAGGGAAAGTGCTGAAACAGGAACGTAATTGGCTGTTACTCAGGAAGGGGCACGGGGCACAGAAAGGGCATGTGTCAGGGACGTGTACCGCTGATGCAGAGTAAATATAAGGTTCAGAATCCTTTTTCCAAACAGCTGTGGATGTTCAGACTCAGTCCAATCATGCCTGGTAGAGGAGTTGATGATTAACCCCATTTTGCTCCAGTGGGTCAGAATAAGGAAGTCTAGGAAAGCTGCAGTCTCCTCAGAGAGCTCAAACTCTTCCTAAAAGCCAGTATTGGATCATTCAGAGGTGGTGCGGGGCGGGAATTCCTTCTACCCCTCCAGACCTCTCTCCCCCTCAGAGTCACTAAGAGGGCCCACTTGCTCCTAGCTCACGGTGTGCATGAAATATGCATGGCAGAAAGTCTGTGCTAAGGCTATTTAGAAGGGGAAGGAGCCAGTCCCTGCCCTGTGAGTCTCTCTCTTCAGAACCCCTACCAACCGCCGTCCTGCCATGTGCAGGAGGCCAGAGCTGACAGGTTAAAGGACGCTAAGCTGCTAGCCTTGGGCAACATATGTCAACCTCCGGCAGATGTTGCCCCCTCGTAAGTCAGTCAGAACTGGCTTCCCTCTTCCCCCTCCATCACCGTCGGAAACACACAGCTCCGTTTTGCTGGAGACCAATAGCGTCAGGCTAGGAACAGCCTTGGCTTTCTAGAGATGCCCCTCTTGTCATACAAGAAGTGGGACAGATAGCAACATGTGACCCTGAGCTAACGAGGGCATGGAATGGTCCCCACGCTGTTCAATGGGGAACAAGCAGGGAACTTAGGCCTGTCAGATCAGCTCACGTAGTAGGAACCTGCAAAGTCCCAAGTGTGGATGGCGACTCCTGGATTTTTCTGGAGCAAGAACACCCACCTTGGCATAAGTATTTTGATCACATAGTGATCTCCTGCTAGGCAGGCGGCAAGGCCCCTTTGCCCTGCATCTGGGGCAAGGGCATCGCTTACCTTCTCTGATTCTGGCACCTCACAGGGCGCTCTCAAAGGAGCCCGCTCCCAAGGACTCCAAAAGGCGCATAAGCCGGGGCTGGGAGGAAAGGGGCTGCTCAGTGTGCTCTCTAGAATCCGAGCTCGGCCTCTGCTTTGCTCTCAGCAGCTCCAAGGGCCAGAGTTCTCGGGAAGTCAATGGCGCAGCACTGACAGCAGCATTGAGCCGTGCTGTGGTTTCGTACTTTGCGATGAGTTAAGGTGGCACTGCTGAAGTTTGCATCATCTTTCCAACGGTGAGCTGCCACTGCAGAGAGGCAGCCACCAGGGACAGAGCCAGGAGGGGAGTTCCAGGAAGTCAGTCACACAGAAGGGGAGCCAGGGCCTCAAAAGCAGGGGATTGGTGGGAAGTCTGTGGCTCAGGGGAATAACGGAGGCCTGCAGTATCATCCCGTGGGGATCGCAGCCGGAAAGCCCACACAATCAAGCACTGGGGAACACGGATGGAAAGGAGTCCATGGGCTTAAGCGGCAGGGAGAGGGTAAGGAGGGGAACCCCGCACAAAGTCAAATAATAGGGATTGGTGCTAGAGCAGAGCTTGTGGGTATCAGAGCAGCAACAGAAGAACCTGTGGGCTTTCACAGCAAGGACAGGGAACAGAAGAGAGCAGGTTAGAGGAGAGTAGCAGGGACCAGTGGGGTGGGGAACCCATAGGAAGGGGGAGAGCCTGGGGATCCAACAGTCCCTGTTGCTTTTCTAAAGGAGCATAATCCACCTTTATCAAACACCTTACACCGTGCCTCCCCGGCCCAAGACCCCAGGGAGCTCCCTGTCCTCTCTATTCGATCCTCACCTGGTGGGGCTGGAGTCCTTTCCTGCTCACTCCCCGCAGCAGCCTTGGGGAGGCCGAGGGCTGACAGCACAGCTGTTACAGACTGAACAGAGGCCAGTCTCACCTCCACCTTGGCTCACTCTCATGCAGTACGCTGCAAAGAAGACAAGCACAACGGAAAGGGATACCTTTCGGCGCAACTGCCTTCCAGCTTCAGGCAGAGGCCTCCAGACCGAGGGCACTGCACATGTCCCTGCTGCGCACTCCCCGATTCCAGCCACTTTGCTCACGTGACCGACGACTGTTCAACAGGCTGGCCCTGCCAGCTAGGTATTTTTTTTCATTGTTCAACCTGTGCCCTTCTTATTGTGCTTTAAGGGCTCGTTTCACTCTTTTTTTCCCCCCCAATCACAAGCCTCCAGGCCTGCACTAGGGACAGCCAGTCTCCGCCCATCTGCTACTATTGCTCCTCCTACCTTTCCACCTGAACAGTATGGGGAAAAGGAAACCTACACACTGAATAAACAAAACCCACCCAACCTGTTGGCAGAAAAATAGGTGACAAGGAGGATGGAATTTGCTGCATGCAGAGCTGGGAGGCAGATTGCACAAGAGTTTTCTGCAAGAGCTCTGGAACAGAGGGGCTATAGCTGCTTTGTGGAGCTCAGCCAGTCATCCCAGACTTGCATGATACTCCAGCACTCGTTAACGTCAAGCTGCCACCACTGGGGGAGAAGAAAAGAATACCCCAAGGAGCCCTGCTTTCCGGTGCAGAAGCAGCAAGTGGAGGTGTTGAGACAAGACTAAACCTGAATGCAGCACGTGATATGATCGGTAACATTAGCTGCAGCGCTGAGTTTGAGAGAGAGAGAGGTTGGCCATTCACATAGCCTTTTTCCTTTTCATAGTCCACACGCTAAACTACATATTCAGTGAGCCACTGTGTCACTTGCGCATACACACACAGTGCCAAAACTTGCGATCCTTAGAGATGCTGAATATCCTCAACTCCACCGAAGTCATTGTGACTTACCTCCACGTCCCAACTGCTTATAGATTGGCTTGTAGAGCACAACAGCACAGCTTCAAGTGCAGTATAGCCCACATCACATCATGGATCATTAAGGCCAAGTACAGAAATATTCTGAGGGAGGGCTGAATTGGAATAGTAAAAGATCTTTATTAGTAAATCTCTTTACAACGTGTAATAATAGCTATGAGGGATTAGGCGCTAATATCTTAAATGTATATATTTTTCCCTCAATGATTTAAGAGAATTTTTTATAATTTTTAAATGGATAGTTTGTATATTTACATTGATCACTCACGCAGCAGTGAAATGCAACCACCTCTAGGGTGAACCACAGTTGCTGATAATAGTGCACAGTTGACCGTAGTTATTAAGTGTTATTACACGAATAATGTTCCCTAGGGCATGTACCGTGCTGTAATAATGAAAATGCCTGATTCTGAATGAATGCAAACTCTCATTAGATGATATCAGTCGCAGTATTTGGCACAACTCTGCTTCGAATCTCATCTTTGCCTGCCCATCACATCAAAGTGAGACTTCGCTCAAAGCTGACTGAGGGATCTTCATTTAAGGGCCCAAATCTGCTCCCATTGAAGACAATGGTAAAACTCACAATGACCTCAACTGGGACAGGTTTGTGCATTAAATGACCATCCCTCTTTCTTGCAAAATTTGATCAGTAGTGAAATAGTTAACTATGCTGGCGTTTTAAACGTCATCATTGGACTTCAGAATCAACTGAGATCACACTTCTCAGCGTTATCACTTCAGGCTCTCTGCAGACTCCCGGAGACACTACTGCATCCGTTAAAACATAGGTCACATTTTGAAGGTTATCTTTGCAACCATAAAGACTGATCAAGATTAACGATTTAGGGTGAGTGAGATGGTATCTTTTATTGGACCAACTTCTGTTGGTGAGAGAGACAAGCTTTTGAGCTTACATAGCTTTTCTTCAAGTCCGTGTAAGCTCAAAAGCATGTCCCTTTCACCAACTGAATTGGGTCCAGTAAAAGATATTACCTCTCCCACTTTATCTTGCTAATATCCTGGGACCAATACAGCTACAACAACAACGCAAACAGAGATTAAGGATGGCATTTTCAAAAACACCCAGCTTTGGTCTAACTGCTCCTACTGCAGTCTTCAGTAAAACTGCCACTGACTTCAGTGGGAAGAGTTGGGCCAATACTGAAAATTCTTTAAAATCCTACTCTTTTTACTTTTGTTTTAAAACAATTGCTTGGATTTTGAAGCATGAGATGGAAGCCATCAGGGAAATATGCTATTTTGCCAAGCTGTGGCAAACAGGTTCAGTGGACCCCTGCTTTCAATGTATCTGATAACAAATGGTAGGCTACAGATTTGTCTTTGCATTCCAGTGACCTGCCAAGCTTTGGTCACAGATGCGTATTTCTCGTATGGTATTTTAGCTTCTAGAACAGAAGCGTCTACTTCATTGCACTGTGCTCCTTGGCTTGAAAAATGTTACTCTCTCCCTCATCCGTATTTTCTATTCTCAGTTACCCAACCCTGTGAATTGAATAATGAGAAAATAATCTATTTGCTGGGCTCCAACTCCATAACCATTCAGAGACAAAGCATTTATGGCTATATTTCCAGCCCACTTGACTGTAAAGTGGATCACACATAACAGCTCTACTGGGAAGCAAGCAATACAGATTGGGATTAGCGAGGTCCATGAATCTTTTAATATGCTGGGATATGGAATGACATTAATGGTGCAAAATCATTTTTCTTTTCAAAAAGAAAAAGATCAGGCTAGTACAGCTAGGTAAGCACTGTCTTCTTGAAGCATGTCTTGGTATCCCACCAGTGGAAACGCTAACATAGACCAGACACTGGTGGTTTTACCTTTGTGTCATCCAGCTCTGATCTGAAGTTAATAAAATCATTGGGTTCTTGGCATCTCTGGAAACTGGGCCTAAGGTGTTAAATTGGGCACTTTAAAACACATTGAATGAGCACAAATCTGGGTGTAAGCAAGGAGTGGAAGAAAATGGTAGGTTTTGTCATAGCGGAGAGAAGGATGTTCTGTCAGTTTGACCCCTTGCTAGGCTCTGAAAGACAACATAATACAGAAGTAAGGAAAGTGAAGAGCAGTTGGGAAGGGAATGCACTCCATTCCTGGTTAAAAGATTTTGTCCTTGTGAATTTAGCGTTGGTGAATGCTGCCAGATTGACAGTTTAGGAGACTGAGGTCCTCTTTGGCCAAGGGAGCAGCAGTCCAAGCTTCCTGCACATTGGC
Organism: Mesoclemmys tuberculata; assembly: GCA_007922155.1. Lineage (NCBI taxonomy): Eukaryota > Metazoa > Chordata > Testudines > Chelidae > Mesoclemmys > Mesoclemmys tuberculata. Next base: position 5,106,824 of record ML675613.1, read on the forward strand.
TTCAACCCTAATATGTAGAGCTGGGTCCACTTCTAGAGTGGGAAGGAAGTTGAATGTCCATGGCTCATTAGTCACTGCACTCTGCTAAGGGAGCCAGTTAAAGCCAATCATGCTGGTGAGTTTAATGCTCTGGACCCTTGCCTGCTGGGGTCTATCCCAAGTGAAATTTCTTCTGTCCTATCTTTTATTTTCAGACACTGATATGTATGTAAACAGCCTGTGATCTCCACAAGCAGCCCTGGACACATGCATGTGGCTGTATCCTGCATCAGTGCACAAAACATGATGGAATGAATTCATTCCATTCAGCAATTCGGTTAAACAATAAGCGGGTGAGTTACACATCTGTCAAAAATAATCAAAAAGAAAAGGATTAAAGATGACACTGCAGCTCTCATGCCTTTACCAGCCTTTTCAAAGGCAACTTTGTGCTTAGCTTTTTGCAGAGCTCTGAGCGTGAGGGTCGGACATGTCACACCAGCTGTTCTTTTCTGTTTTCAGCCTGCATTGTGTCTTCTTTCAGAGAAGTGTGGGAGGACACAGCATGGCTTCAGCTGATTGCTTCAGCAATGCTGCATGCCAGCTTTTCTCTCCAGCCACAAAACTGGCTGTCCCTTGCCTAAGTCTCTGATCTTCAGGGGAGGGAACTTCTGAAGAAACTAAAGGTGGTTAAAATAAATTTAAAAATGAAGAGCCAAATTCTCCAGTGAATTGACTTCAATGGAGTTACACCAACAGAGAATGTAGCTCTATAACTAAATGTTTACACGGTGCCTTTCGTCCCAAAGCACTTTACAAGCTGTTGGGCCCAAGCCTGCAAAGAGCTGAACACTCATCTCTCAATGAAGTCAACAAGAATTGAGTGACTCAGCATCTCATGGGAGGTGCTCAGCACCTTGTAGGATCATGCCACGCTTACATGTCCTTCCATTCACTATTGAAATGCAGACATCACTGGAGTTAACAGCAGGTATTTAACAGCACACAGCAGCCCTACCCAACAGTTAAGGGCAGGAAGTAAGGAAGATACAGTGACCAAGTGAAACTAAAAGGATTCAAGAAGGCAGATTGTAACTATTCCAATTTGAACTTCAGGACACCAGGGTAACACTCCTACTCTTGCAGAAAGTGCCCTGGGATATTTTTTAATGACCAGTGATGAGGTATTCAGCTTTACATCTCATTCAAAGACACGACCCTCCCTTTAACCCCACACACCTTCTCCTGCCTCAGTGGCAGAGGGATGGAGCAGGGTGCATCGCTTCACGCCCATGAAAGCACGATCAGTGAATGTATTTACTGTCAGTGTCCATTCAGTAATGCAGGTAAAGGAATGTGGTGGATTGTAGAGTATTAAAACTGCAGCATTTAAAAATCTTCCCACTATTTCTGTGGCTTGCTTAGTGCTGTTTGTTTTCTGCACTTCTGTTAGCTTGGACAATGACACTCAGTCTGACATTGGTTTTGTTTATGCTATTTAGTTGGATAGCCCCAAGAGTGTGCTAAGAACTTTACAGAGTGCTATGAAGACAATGGGCCCAATTCTCAGTTACTTTGTTTCTGTGATTGGGACAGGAACAAGGAGCAAAGGTGGTTTTAAATCAGACTTGAGCTCTTGGGAATCTGAGCATGATGAAAATGGTAGAGAGTTCTCCACTTCCCATCTCCCCTATATCTGTAGCATGCTGCACTCAAGCCACGCCCCCTACCTGACCAAACTCCTCCCTCCCTGAGATGATCACTGGCAGGGGGGCTAAAGGGGCTAGCATAGAGTCCTTATGCCGGCTCAGTCACAGTTGTCAATTTTTGTGCAGCTCTGCTGCTTGGGAGCAGGGTCTGCTGATCATGAGCTGAAGTTTATAGTCATTTGCAAGCTGTTTGTAAATACGCTAATTAGTTCATTACATTCTGCCTAACTTGTCACCTGTGGAACTGCATAAAACGTGGCAGCTACATATCGTGGCCAATCACCACAGTATCCACGCAGTGCATTTTTGTTAGTTTTCAGTTTTGTAAAAACTTGGTTAACAATTTTTTTTCTAAATCTGAGTGCACTGTGTCTCTAATCAGTATTTCTGTTTTGAAAAAGACAGATGAACTCCCTGAAGAATGGAAAAACAGAGAAATTCAAGAGTAAATTTTAGGGAATTTCAGAGGCTAACATATCTGGTGTGGCAGGAATGGGTGGAGAGTACACACCTAGCTTTTCAAAGGCTGGATTTTTAAAGAACTGCTCTTTGCTCCTCTAAAGGTCCCTGACAAATGTTGCTTTTAAGTCACACATCATTTAAAAAATGGTGGGTGGCATCCTCATGACTGATTGTGCACTTTGTCCATATGCATGGATTCATTCCCAAAGCTCACCATCTCTGGCTAGCCACCAGGCAAACCCATTTTCTAAGAAACCTGACCACACTATCCTGCCCTCCTGAAATTAGCTGCATTTCGATTCTGCAGTTTCCTCACTGATCAATCCTCCTCCAAGCTTTTTCATTTCCAAACTTTCATTTGATAGCAAATTACACTGCAATTCTAGTTAAAAGAAACCAGTTTCCACATAGAATGTCAGCATTTAATACCAAGCTCATAATACACTGACACTCTAGTTTCAATGGGTAACTTTTTTCTGCGGAATTTCTTAGTACTTATCAGTCAGTAACTTCCCCTTTAACAAAGAGAAATAATGAAACTTTTAAATCTTCCAATGTTTTTCAAAGCAAAATATGAAAGGTGAACTTCAGTCCCTCCCATCTCTGCACAGACTATTCATTCTGTACTTATTCATCAGCTTTCTATTGAACACACTGATACCATGATATGAGCTCTCAGCTTCCATTATTAGAAATAAGACAAAGTCAAAAAAGTGGACGTCACTCTAGATCCTAGCTATCTCCAAGTTTGAGGGTGTTCTGATCCAGAGTTTTAGCTTTTCCCCGCCCCCCCAAATATTACAGAGCTAGGGAGCCAGGTCCAAATTTTCCCAACATCTGGAACATTTGAAAGCTGAGCTTTGGATCAGACTCATCTCTAATTATTACTTATGCTTTTAATCAGGGCTTTCCAAACATTGCCAGGAACACCAGGGCTGCTCCAAACCACAGATTGTGCCACCCTTACCTTAAATTCACAGGTATGGCCTGGGCAGAGCCAGCTTCCAGCATGCCATGCTCCATCTCGATCAGCAGCTGGTGGAGCCTAGCACGTTGGGTCTGATCTCAGTATATCCATGATTTATCCCAATATTAACAGGGCAACCCTGCTGTGTGATTCCCAGGTTGGGGTCCCTGTAAAATGCCATCAGAGGGGTGATGGTCTGCTGCCAAGTGAGGACTCCCTACCACAAGAGTCCCGCTGGTAGGGCAGCAGGGTGTGGGTGGGAACAGTGGGAAGGGGCAGGTGGAGGGGAACAGCTGCAGGGGCCTCCCTGAGTGGGTGTGGTGTTGGGACGTGGAAGGCGTGGTGAGGGGAGAGGCGCCGGCAGGGATCCCCGTGGCGTGGGCCAGGGATGAAGGGCAGCAGGATGAGAACCTGAGGGTGAGGGAGGCTGGGATCAGGCAAGGAAGGGAACCCGAGGCGGGGATTCTGGACTGGCTGCGGGGGGCTGGGGTGATGTGGGGGGGGCTGGGACCAGGGCAGGCTCTGGGGTGACACCTACCTAGCTCCACTCCAGCCTGTGGCGGAGGGAGGGGAGGCTTCTTGGCACCAGCACCCAGGTGCCCCCCCCAGTTGCCGTGGCAACCTGCGCCCAGGTAGGCAGAGGCGGGGCGCTTCCTCCACCCCAGAGGCCCCACCGCCCTGCGCAGAGCACTCTGGGATGTTAGGCCCATGGCTGACCCTCCTGGGGGAGGGGGGGGAGAGGACTACAGCTCCCAGCATGCACCTGGCAGATGCCGCTCACCTGGCGGGGGGGATTATTGGGGGATGCGCAGGTGGGAGGAGGCTCGGGCAGGGCGCTGCGGGGGCTCAGCTCCCTGTCGTCAGCATTGCCCCTCCCCCTAGTGCTGGGACCCCCCAGGTGAGTCAGGGCCTGCCCGCCCCAGTCCCAGAGACCACGGTGATGGGCGTGAGCTAAAACCTAGCAAGGAAGGACTGATGCACAGGGCCTGAGCATGATGTTCTCGGGCCCCCTCCCACACCTGATAATGAGGGTTGCAGCCTGGGCTGCCCACCCCCTCCCCCCCCCGGACCTCCAGGCCCTGGTAAAATGTACCCTTTCCTCCCCCCCATGTGGGGGCCTTGCTGATGCACCTCTGGGTGGCATGAGCTGGACTCCCATTGAATTCAGTAGCTGGTGAATCAGGGCCTAGGAGCAGGACCCTTCTGTTTTACCTGAAAAAGATGCCCTTAAATAACGGCCTGCAGTATACGGTGCGGGGAAACCAGAGGCATTTAACAGTTAGGGGTACCTGCCAGATTTAAACTGAGCCCCTCTGCTGCCAGCGGTACTGATCTGCAGGAGGAAAAACAATGAGCATGGGAACCTAGCTGGGCTGAGCTAAAGCAGGAAAGGAATCGCCAGATGACAGGTGACAAGGTTTTTGCACGCAAGGTCTGTGTAACTTTCCTTTCAAAGCTCCATGCTCCAGAGCATGACAAATTAAACCTTATTAACTTTTAATAACGAGGCCATCAAGCCCATCCCGTGCACAGAGAGAGTTTGCTGCAACATTGGAAGGCTTGTCTTCCGAAATCAACTGCTCTTATTGTGCTAAGTTGTCAGCACCATAGAGAACATTAAGGGACACAAAGCAGCATGTGTCTCTTTGAGCAGCAGGTGCGACGGGATGTTCTCCCTGCTGAATGGGTTCAGCTAAAATTCTAACTGTGTTAGATGGGTTCTTTAATAGCTGCTGTATTCTCCCTGTCATGTGATTAGGAGAGTGGAATTCAGCCAGGAGGAGGTACTTCCATCCATAAACGCAGAGAGGCAAAGAAAGGGTGGTATTAATGTCAGATCTTCCCCCACCCCCTTCCTTTCCCACTCCAAATGATGGACTTCTCTAAAGTGCTTCGTGCCAGCATCTCACTCTGTATAATAATGTTCCTTAAAGCAGGGAATGAAACTCTGAGGTCCTTTCCATCGGCCTAGCCTAATGAAAAGAAAAAAAAACAAAACTAGGGACAAATTTTGCTCTCCAATGCAATTCCACTAAAGCCCCCAAAGTTGCATCATGATGATGGTAACCATGTACTCGCTGATGTAAATCAGTAACTCCATTGACTTCAGCAGAGCTACATTGATTTACAACAGCTAAGAATCTGGCCCTGAGTACAATTTGGGCCTTAGGATCAGGGGATTAGATTTAGATGACCCTTATGGTCCCTTCTAACCCTATGATTCTATGATCAGGTACTGACCTCAATTTGTGCATGCAGCACCCACTAACTACAATCAAAGCACCACTGTGGATTCAAAGCAATGTATTTAGAAGCTGTGCAAGCTCAGATAAGCCAGCTGTGCATTTGTTCAATTCTTATTTACGGAGGAGTTTCTATTTATTGGCCTGCCTTGTCTTGCAAAAAGTGGTGCTGATAATTCAGTGCATATTACTCCTCTCTCACTCTGTACTGATTTGTGCCCAGTGTGCGGTTAGAGGTGCCATCTCCAAAGAGACAGAAATCTGAATAAGAGCATCCTCCTGCTCTAAATCTCCCTGCAGTCTCAATTTGCTACTGTATTCGTCCTTACTTTCTGTGCTAAGCTTGTAGCCTTACTGCCTACAGTTAACAGCTTCGGTGTTGCAATTCAGAGGTGGCTTCATTTGAGAGCTGCGTGAAGGATTGCCTGTGTGTAGCTTGGAAGGTGCTTTGGGATGTCAGTTGCTACATAAATGTGAGCTTAGTATTAATACCCAATATAATGCATTTTATGGTATTAGGCCAGTTCAGTGAAACTACTTACAATAGCTTTCGCCAATGCCAGAAAGAGCATTTCAAGACTCGTGGCAAAATGTGTCCAGGCTTCCTTTCAAATCCAAAAATATCACTACAGTAGGATACAGTGTGCAAGTGTACTTAAAAAAGCAGTTCATTATTACTGCTGGCCTCATCCTTCCACTTCTCAGTGGAAGTCTTACGCGCCTAAATCACTTATGAAATTAGGACTGCGGCTACTACACCTGGGATGTACTGCTGAACTATGCAAGTATAGTTAAAGTGGCAGAACAGTCCTAGTGTGGACACCATTATATTGATATAAAGGTGCTTCATACAGAGAGAACATGTTCCCTTTCCCATATGGAAATAGCTATACCAGTATAAGCTCCTTTACGTACTGGCTTGTATTGGGATAACTATTTCAGGATTTAAAAAAAAAAAATCTCATTGAAATAGTTATTGGTACAAAACCCATGTGTAAATCAGGCTTAAATCACGAGTGCTTTTGAAAATGTTACCGTACATTAAGCGTTTGTACAATGCCTAGCACAATCTATGCATTTCCCACCCCGTACTGTGCCATTTGAGGCCTTCCCAGAAATGAACACATTCTATTTTCACAACTCCTCTAAGCAGTGTGGAAAGCATTAGCCCCATTTTACCAATGAGGAAACTGACCGCAGGATTAATGCTGAGATTTTCAAAGCTGGCTGAGGGATTTGGACACCCTGAATCCAAATGTCTGTGGCACCTTTGAAAATCGCTGCTGAAGTGACTTGCCTCAGTCATACAGTCTGCATCAAAGCTGGAAACTAATTCAGATGACCTGCGTCCCATGCTAATACCTTAACTACTAATAACTCTAACAGGTTTGCTGTCCTGCCCCAAGCCAATATTTAAAATGGCCTTCACATTTCAGTTCTCTACCATCTAAACCCAGCCCAACTCTTTGCTTAATAAACTAAAGCAATGTATTTTTTGTATAAAATTTATTGTATAAAAATGAATTTATTAAAAAAATTACAATGTTGTTGCACAATATTTCAAACAATCATTATTGAATTTTAAAATATGTACATCATACCTGGCATCCAAAATGAGGGAGGCCAAACATTTTAAATGTCACATCAGTCTGCGACTGCTGCATGAATACCCTGATTCAACAGGGCACACGGGTACATGTGTAATTTGAAGCTAGTCCACTGAAGTCAAATGAGGGCCCTCAAGTGGCCACATCGGACTTCAATGGCTAAGTCACATGCTTAAAGTTACATGCATGCCAGGCTGAATCAGGGCTCATTTCCCCTACCCTCAATACATTTTTACATTGTTTCATAATTCAGTCACTTTGATGTAAATAATAAATGTAAAACCTAGCATTAGCACAAGCCTGACAAATCAAAAAGTCACAAATCAGGACGTGGAAAAAGTAAAGATCTTTTTTGACTGCAGCATTAATTCAGTCACAGTGCTCAATCCGTATACTTTCTGGCATAGATTAAATACATACAGTTAGAGTTGGCATTGAGCAAGGAAAACAGGAGTGACAACAGGAATCAATGTCTGCAATGTCCTGTCTGAGTGTTTTGTTGCTCAGCCTTAACGTGGGATGGATGGTAGGGGTTTGCATTTAATTTCCTTGATTATTTAAGAAAACTAGACAAGGCTCAATTTAATCCTGAAACTACACACTGAGGACTTGTATAAATACAGGATTTGCACCTTTAGTGGCGTCATAGCAGAAAATCCTGTCCAGCTCCTCACAGTAAAGACAGGTCATATCAGAATTGCTAGAGGTCCATCTTTTGTTTCTGGTTTTCTTGTAAAGGCTTTTGACTGCTCTACTTGTGTGTGGCACTGAAGAGGGTCCCCACTGACCTTTTGCAGCCATCTATTTCGAGACGTCTTCATAGACCACATTATTCAGATGGGTTGTTTGTTTTTTAAAGAGCTGCCTGTACCCTCGCTTTTCTCCAGACCATGAGGAGATCAATGACCTCTGCATGCTTCCATGCTGCTGCACAAGGCAGTGGCTGGCAGGCAGAGGGCTGTACGTCTCGGAACAAATGTACTGTTTCTGGTCTCCTGCCAGCATTTGAACAGGGAGGGGACATTGGGACATCATGACCCCAGAGCAGTGGAGGGCACACAGGTAAACAGACAGGCTGGTCCTGACAAAGTACAGTGGGATAAAAGTGGGTGTACTGCCAACCTAGTGTGAATGAGCAGTGTATGAATGCGAACGTTAGTCTGCACTACTTCAATATGCAAGGAACTTTCCAAGTGGATTGTAGAATATGCATTACCTGGCCAGTTAGTCCACCTGGAAGAATTGCAGCATGTGTGGGCAGGTCATTTGAGGGCTCGTGAGCTAAAGTTGGTGTGATTTTTTTTAAACTCCCTCCTGGATAAATCTTATCTGTGAATTAAACCAATTTAGCTAAACCACTGAAACTTTGATGTTGCACGAGTTTGTCTGTCTCAAGGTTTAGCCTGGCCTTGTTAAAAGGCCCCCGTAGCACACGCCTCCATGCTCTAAGGCTTCGATCCAACAATAGGCTCCGAGTCAGTGGACCCCAGCTAGGACTGGACCCTTCACACTAGGACTTAGTGTGAAGGGGTTTGCTCATGCAGTACTGAGGTCTACCTGTGCATCTGCAGATTTAAGAGTGTTTTCTACTGTACATGTTCCAACTGGACTTTAGCTTTATGACCGACACTAATGTTTTTCACACCTAGCAGGCAGTCCTCACTGAAGGCTGACAAAGGTCAGATCTACAAAGGTACCCAATTATGGTAACACCTAGCCTGGTGGAATCATCAGCCTGGGTTAGTTAGGTGCTCAGGCTCCTCATACAAGACCTGGGGCGATTTAGGTGCCTGTGGAAGTGAACTGAAGCTAGCCAGGTTAGTAGGGAGTGGCCTAAACTAGCCAGGAGTGAAGTGCCAACTAAAAGGGCAGGGCTTAAGAGAGGGAGCCACCTTACCCCATTGGTTCAAGTACTTACTGGGGGTGTAGGAGACTTAGGGTCAAGGCCCAGCTCCTCCTGATTTGGAGCAGTGACTTGAAACCAGGTCTCCCCTGTCCTAGTGGAGGGCCCTAACCTCGAGCCAACTGGCTTTGCAGGGGGGAGGCCCAGTCTCTTTGTCTGTCTGGTTAGAGCTGTTCCACTTTGCATAAATAACTATTCATTAGGTCACACACACACAGGCCAGTGGCTAGGGTACTCACCCGAACTGTGGAGAGCTAGGCATAGGTCCCTGCACCAAGGAATATTTAGTTACATGCACAAAGTGAAAACACCTCCAGAACAGGCGCATGAGACCTACCGTGGTGGTTAGGTTACTCACCTGGGACACTGGGGAGTGGAGTTTGAATCCCAGCTCCACGTCAGGTAGACGAAGGTGAACTTAGAGCTCCTCTATGTTACAAAGGAGTGTCCCCACGCCTTGCCCTGGTTGTCTTTTGTGACCAGCATCAGAGCTAGGGCTTGCTCTGAACACACCTCCGAATGCCGCTTGGGAGCTGCGGCTTTGGCAGGGGCTTAGACGCCCTGTGGCTCTGGGGTGGCATCATTGTTTTGCTGTGTGCGAACCAGTGGGAAACTGCGTTGCTCATGGCTTTAGGTGGCAGCTGAGCAATGGATGGTTTTGGGAATGGCAGTGGTGGCTAAATGGTAGCCATGGGGGCTTAAATACCGCTGAGGCTCTGGTCCCAACTGGAAGTTCAGCCAATCTATCTACATTTAAATATAGATGGGGGGTGAGACACTTAGTTGGTGCACATGGGTGTAGCCTAGTGATGTCAGTGCGGCTTCACAGCCACTACCTCTAGTGTTATTTTAACCGCTCCGTTCAGCTGAACACACTTAGCTGAAGCAATCAGAGCACAACACTGATGGTGAGTAAAGAGCAAGCCTGAAAGATGTCACCCCCCGCAGACAATAGTTTCAGAAAGCTACAAGCAAGTTAAACCAGTGGGTTAGAACCAAGTGGGTGGCACCCTCACCTACAGCAGTAACTACTGTGATCGCTTTAGTGACAGTGAGAGAATAGCAGGTTCCTGGGTGACAGAGGTGTACAGGACCATGGAGGGCCTCCACTGCACAGAGGAAGACTGGCGAGAGGTATAAAATAGAACGGGGATAGAGAAAGTAAGCAATCCCCTCCTCAGCCAGCCAGCAATGCCACACACTTTAGCCCAGTTTAATGGTGAGGGAAGGGTTCAATGAAATACTGAAGATACAGCAGGTGCCTGTCGTGGATTAGCATCAGATTGCCTGGCTAAAATGAAATACTAGTAACACAATGGACACGGTGAAGAGTTCCAGAGGGGTAGCCATGTTAGTCTGTACACAGCAAAAACAAGAGTCCTGTAGCTGCTACAGGACTCTGGTTGTTTTTAATGGACCCATGGCATCTCTGAAAGGATCCCGGGGCTGGTCTACACTGGCCAGCAGTGACGCTAACCGCTCTTTGAAAGCGGGTTAAACTCCTCCCCTGCCAATCACAGCTTTCCTTGTGTGTACTTGGAGCTTGTAGTGGCTGGTCACTGAGTGATGAAATTAGGGCAAATTCCCTCTGTAGACAAGGCCTCAAATTGCTTTTGATGTTAATTGCGTAAGCGGCAGAGCATCAAAGTGAGGGAAGAAGGAGGGAGGGTTTTGTCCCATTTCATAAACTGAGGCACCCAGAGGTTGATTTGCTCAAGGATAGCGGTCAGCACAGGAAGAATCCGGTCTCTCAAGAACAGTTCCATCTTGTCAAAAAAAAATAGGTCTTAGACATAGGGCAGGAATAAGGCGGGTAGGAAGGAGAGCCATCTGGGGACAATTTTCGTACTGCAGACAGGGTAATCCCACCCGTCTCCATAGACAGGATTTCCTGAGCGATGTGGGAAGAGGGTACAGGAGTAAAATCATGCCGCCCCCTGATGATGGAAAAGCATGACAAACTTAGCAAAATCTCTCCCTTTTTAGCCTCCTTTGAACCAGGCAAAATGTTATGCCAAACAGTGTAAACGTTTTCCCCCAGCGCTGGAATGCCTTTGAAATGAAGCGCTTCTGAAAGATACTACCTTCTTCCGTACCACACAGTCTTGCTTCTTCCTCCAAATCCGAGATTCTAAATGATCTGCTGATGCAAAGTCACCATGGCATTGTTTCCCCTCCAGTTAAAAGGCAAAGTCCAAAACAATAAGAGAGAATGAGCTGCAGTTTCAGGGTTTGTGGGAGGTGCCTTTCTAGGGCCTCCAAAGCCCATAGCACTGTCCTGCTAGATACTGGGTCTGAGGTCTCTGCTTCTGCTCCCTAGCAGGTGCTCAAGTGATTCACTATACTTCTGTAGAGTGATACGTTTCGCTGGAAGATACAGAAACAATCCAGGTGGGTGCAGTGACCGTAGCAAAATTATTAAACAGAACATTCAAAACGGAGCTGAGTAAGAACTAGGGAGAAGGGCTGGTCAGAAATATTCTATCAGTTATTTTACTATGGCAAGTAGGGTGTCAATTAAAAGACTTTTTTTTTTTTTTTAAATGGAAAGTCTATTTTCAGCAAATTTAGGTTATACTGGAAAAATCCCCAGTGGGAATGGATTTTGATTTGGATATGCCACCACGCTGTCTCCTGGAACTTGCTGTTCAGTTCCCTCATGTCCCCATTCTCCTCTGCTGGCTGGGTTTCCTAGCTAAGCTACATCTCCCATAATGTAACATGGTCAGGGACTCCCATGATGTACCACGCCCCTTCACTAACAGAGGAAGAGGATGGTGCTTCATGTAAAATATCATCCAACCTATAAAGGAGAATGACAGCATGAACCATCTGAACTGCAATGCCCATAAGGCGTTACAGCAGCATTTATTCAGTTTTAAGCTGGTGTATTTAAATTTTGACTTTTCGTTCCCCCCCCAAAACCACAAAACACCTAAATTTTTCCAGGGAAAGCTGACAATTTTAATTTTTTGTGGAAGATTTCTGCGGGGGAGGGATGCCCCTCCTGTCCCCAAAAACTTCCATTTTCTGACCAGCTTTTACTTTCGAGTTATCTAATCCAGGGGTTCTCAGGCTGGGGTCTGTTGGTCAGTAGAAGGCTGTAGAGCCCTTCATCATATTCTGTAGAATGCAGAATGTGGCTAGCCAAGCACGGGGGCGGTTTAGGAAGGCAGGCGTGTCCCTCAGATGCGCATGCTGTCTCTTCTATGAGGTGGTTTCCAGAACGAAAAAGCTGGAGAATCACTGGGCTAATCCAGCCTCCAGGGGCCAGCGATGGATTGCTCCTCATATTCCCCAGTCTAGTTTTAAGCGGAACCAGGGATAGAGTTTGCACTGCTTCCTTTGAGATGCTAGCCAATGCTTGCAGGATTCTTTTCTGAGAATCACATGTCATCAGAGTCCATCTCACACTTCCCCTACCGAAAAGGCAGGTTAGATGTCAGGTTGACGGCCTGCGGTAAAATGGGCAGTTAAGACTCCAGAATGCCTAGGCTTTGCCAGTGGAGTGGAGATGACACTTGGCCAAAACAGACCATTTTTTATCCCTTATACGGACTCCAGCCTGGGTAGAACGTAAGCTGTTGTCAAGCCCCCCTCAGAAACCTTCTGTTCCATCTTTCTGCTCTGCCCACGTCTGCCCAGAGCAGCCCTCTCTGCAGCCGTGGTTGAGGAAGGGCAGCTAATATTAATGGTGTCTGTGCAGAGAAGGTGCAATGATTAACCCTGAGGTCACATAGCCAATCAGGGTAAGAACCAAGGTCTCCTACACTAGCTCTAGATCCAGTCTCCTGCTGCCACTGTCTTCCAGGACCCTTCACAGCTATTCCTTGGACAACACCTACCTGAATTCTCGCTTCAGATTTTCGAATGTTTGCTTCAAGTTCTTATTCTTCACGGACAGGGGGATGTCAGGTACATACCAGGCTGCGATCAGTTTGATGCACAGAGCCACGTGCTGAAATGAGCAAGTAGAGCCCACCATGCAGTCAGAGCCCCGTCCTCAGGGGAGACAAGCTGTGATTAGCAAAGGGTGATGGCTCCGTGGCCATGCTCAGCTGCTTTAAGTGCTACATTAGCAGATACCAAGGACGTGAGCCAATACAGTGCTCAATCCAGCCCCCACTGAAATCAATAAAGACTCCCATTGACTTCAGTGGGAGCTGAATTGGAGTCATAAAATACACACCCAGTGCTGCATCCAGGGATGGTTTTGGGGTAACGTCTCCCCTTAGGGCCCCAAATACAGGCTACCATGGGGTCTCCAAACATCAATCCCCTCTCATTACAGTCCTGGGAAACCCAGGCCACAGAGGGTGGCAGATTGAGCCCTAAGCCACAGTCCCACAATCCTTTGTTTCTCTTAGCTTAAGTCTGGCCCTGGCTGCCCCCCAGACCCTCCCTTTTGAAAGGCCAGCTTTGCAATGGTACCATTGCCAACACAGCTTTCTGAGGCCTGCCCTAGTTTGTCCCAGCCAAGGGTAGTGGCTGCTTTTCTGCTAGTCCCTTTTACATGGCATTGCCTGAAGGGCAAGTGGGCAAGGGACAGCAGGGGCACTAGGATAGGGGAGGAGAGCGATGACGGGGCGGGGGGCGGGCGGAGTAAGTGCAGGAGAACATGAGCGAGGGTCTGAAGGCAGATGAATGGAGCAGGGAGCTGAGGCAAGTGGGCAGCGCCATGATAAAGCAGCTAACTGCCTCTTTCAAGAAGTCAGGCTGGGGACAAGAGAAGGAAATTCCCCCCGCTCCCTCCCAGGCCAGGGCCGAAGCAGCACCCTCAGAGAGCCCTGGCATGCGCGCACTCACGCTCCACTGCCAACTCACTCCCCTGGGAAAAACATCTGACTCTCTTCGCCCCCGCCCCCTCCGTCTCCCTCCCAATGCCACAGCAAGCCCCCCAGGCAGCCCTGGCATTGCTGACTCCAGGGCTGCCGTCCACAGCACACTCACCTCAAATAAAATAAGGAAGGCGAACCGGGCTGCGAAAATGTGCCAGAATTGAACAGAAAAGTTATAGTCGTCAGAGTTTCTGTAATCCCGGTACCTACAGGACAAGGCCCGTCAGCACTGTGTATACCGCCCATCAAACTCCATCCCCTACCGATCACAGCCCATCTCCTTGGCTTGGGCCCCCCTCCAAGTGCAATTCACAGAAGTTAGTGGTGGGAGAGGCCTACTAGTTCATCTCCTCCCTGGCCCTGGGCACCTTTGTGCAGTTCAGGTATAGATGGCTGCATAGATCCATTGACTTCAGGGGAGCCAAACTGATTTACACCAGCTACAGCTCTTGTTTTCCGCTCTCCCAGTGGGGAGACATGTCAGTGTTATCTTAAAATACACAAATACAGTATGCCCCAAAATACCTTAAACTCTATGTTGGGGGTGCGTGGGAGGGTATTATTGTGAGGCAGTGTGACCATATAGCATGGAGCCCTCATTACCTGCATTCTGTGATCTCACTCTTGAGGAAATCAGGCCGCTTTTCGGGCTTAAAGTCCTGGACACGGAACACGGAAAGGCTGTTGTTGATGTAACCTGTCAAACAGCTGCGTAGGGAGAAAACATGGCAATAGACAGTGGCTTAAATAATGGGGTCGTCCAGGCAAGGATACCCGGCTTAGCAAAGATGGGCAGACTTTAGCTCTCTTCCAAGCAGTTCTTTTCAGGGTGGGAATCTAGGTCCTGATCCTGTTCTTATTGAAATTAATGGCAAAAGTCCCACTGCCTTTGACGGTGCAGGAATAAGGCCTCAGAGTGTTTATGGAAAATCATTCCTGTGGTTTCATAAAATTACACTGTGCTTCCTAAGCAAAAGAACAGCCTGAAAGGTGCTGAGCACCCTCAACTCCCATACGGGGTCATGGGTGAGCGCTCTTATTAACTCCCAGGATGTGCTCAGGTCCCTGCATGAATGCCCCTTCAGCTCAAGAAACATTCTCCATCCCAGCGAGCAATGTACAATGTAAAGGGCTGATCCTGGATGATGCCCATGACCCGGAGTTCCCAGTGAAGTCAAGCGAATTGAGGATACACTGCACCATGCAGGACCCAACTCTGAGAGATAAGGCATGGAATGGAATGGAAAGGGAGGCGAGACTGTTGGTGAGAGGAGAGAGGGGCTGGATTCTTGGAGCAGTGCCATTTAAGGGGCGCTTTGAAGGAGATGAGAGAGGGTGTTCTTTAGAGAGGGGCTGAGACGAATCCACTTTTTTACTGTTTGACCAAATAGCACACACAAAAACCGTCAAAAATTGACTCCACGTGTAGAGAATTAGGCCAGACGGTAAGAACCAGGTAACACAGAGTGAAAAATCCTCCCAATTTCACTCATGCAGTGCTAACAGCCGCCCTTAGCGGTTTTACACAAAATGTAAGAGCTTCCCGTTGGATTTCTGTGTGGATTACTTTAGTGCCTGTTTAAAAAGTAGGGGTTAATTAGTTTGGATGGCCAGCAGCCACTGAATGGCATCTATTTTAGGTATCTTTTTTGGTAGTCATCTGAGCACAGTTAGAAGGCGTTTGCATTATTCGTGTACAAAGCAGACACTGAACTTGTCAACAGATCTGCAAATGGGAGTGGAAAATTATATTGGCTGCAGTTCTGCTCTTCCCTCTAGAGGGCACTACCTCACTTGCTGCCAGAACTGGCTAGTGGCTGGTCTTTATATCCCTCTGCTGGCTTCCCAATAACCCATTGTGGGGCTTAGTGCAAAGACTGCTGGGAAGGCGTGGATGAGGCAGCCTCACTCCTGGGTGGTAGCCCTGCAGCTCCCCAAACTCAGCCCCCCAACCCTACAAGAGCCACGAGTGAGACAGAACACAGGGTAGCAGCAAAGCTCCAGCTGGGCTGGGTGGGCGTTGCTGTCCAGTGGCACAGGGAGAGATGGGTTTCCCCCCACTGCAGGGACCTCGCACGGTGCTTAGGTTACAGCATCAGGGCTCAATCCTGGCTCTTCTCGGCTTGGCAGTCATAGCCACAGCACTCTGGGCTTGCTGCATCAGTTACGAATGTAACAAAACTGCTCGAGCCCCGGCACCTCTTTCGTTCCCAATTAAGCACAGTCCACGCACCTGGACAGAGAAAGTGAGCGAGATGGCTGCGGTTCAAGAAAGGCCCGGGAAGCTGTGGGGTTGACACTTACTCGATATCGGTGCGGTTCTGCAGGATGCAGGGGCTGTACATGTATTTGTAGACCTGCATGGGGATGAAGTCCGAGGTGATGGCGATCACCAGGCCGTTGCAAATGACAGCCAAAATACCTATGGCCTCCAGAACCTGCAGCCAGATGCCTGCAAGAGAAGAGAAGTCAGATACGCCCAGCGAGGCGCTCCCACTGCTGCTCTGGGGCCCAGGAGCACTCTTCTGCGAGCTTTGCCGTTGCCATGAACGGGAGAAGGTTTGGGCTTGCCCAGGCCGATCTCTGGATTTGTGTTCTGGGGAGCATCAGTGAGAGCGCTGTACTGACGAGCCTCACCCAGTAGCGTGTCTCACCCTGTGCCGGGGGCAGACAGGCTATCAGGACCCTCTTAGCGCGTTGGCTGCATGTGAACAGGAGGAACTGGCAGTGAATTCTAGTCCAAAGCAAAATCTGTCTAGATTCTATCCATGCCTCTACCAATGCATCTCAGTTGTGACCTTCAGCCCCCCAGCTGTTCCAGCCCTGCCCAGCCCCCCCCTCCAGCCTCTGCAAATGCACCCCCAACCATCTCTAACTATCCCCTAGAAAGGCAGCCATGGAAGCGGATGACGTTTTGGCACCATGATTCAGGTAAAGAGTCTGTCACAGCAGTTACTGTCATCGTTAAGTCCCATGGGAAGATGAGCCCTTCCCCCTCATAGTGCCTCCTTTGGTGGTGAGCACATGCGCCTCCTGGGGAGCCCCTTCCCTCGGCCCCAGCTCACCGATGTCGTTGGCTCTCCTCGGCACCATGCGTCTCTGCAGCTTCATCATCTTGATGGCATCCAGCCGGATCTCAACAAGGTTATTGAGGAAGGCCAGTAGCGGGGCAAGGGGGAAGGCAGCCACGAAGATGGTGGTGAAGCTGTACTGGATCACTGAGAACAGGACAAAGCACAGGCGCTGTGAGGGAGTCGTGGGGCATCTACCCAGGGGAGGCCCAACTACTTATTGGCTGTGCTACGCCTCAGAGCCAGATTATGGCATGGCCCCGTGTGGCCAGGCAGCGTGAGAGGAGGAGTCGGACACCTCTTCTGCTGCCCTGCGTGGTCACTTCATGGGCTGCAGCCCTAGAAGGGCGACCAGGAGCTGCACACCCAGCCCTGCTTACCACACCCCAGCCGTGCAGGTGGGCAGGAGTGATCCCAGGGGGGCGGAACCTCGACTCTGCCCACAGTCCCTAAAACACAGGCTGGCTCAGCTGAAGAGGGATGGGGAAGGACGTGAGGATAGTTGCTAGTGTCACAGCCAGTAACCCAACGCTACCATAAGCAAGGGCAGGGCAAGAATTGGCACCAAATCCTTCCTAGGCTGCCTCCTGCGATGGCACAGTTACATGCCAGCTCAGGGCAAAATGTATGCCAGGCGTGTGGCTGAATCTACCCACTCTGCACCCATTTCTCCCCTGGGCTCTGCAGTCGGAGCACAGGGGTGAGCTGCAGGGCTGGCTCCCTCGCATCTTCTCCTCAAGAGCCGATGTGGATTCACCAAGCCTGACCGTGTTCCACAAGCCACATGCGGAGACTAGGGCCTGCCCCCACGCGCAGGGATGTGAGTGGGCGTTTGGTATTGCCGCTCAGTCACAGGGGTGGGCCGTTTCTGTCACGGTCCTGCCAGCTGCAAAGGTAGATCACCTCCCAGCCTCAACAGCAGGAGGTGGGCCCCTGGAGTGGAGAGCACTGTCAAACCCAGATGCAGAGCGCTCTGTGTGCTGGGTGCAAGGAAACCTGGGGTGGGCAAACAGCTGAAACACTGACCCAAAGAAAAGAGGCCATGGGAATGGCCGCACGTGCCCAGAACACAGCCGCTGAGAAGCAAGCATCCCCCACTGCCCACCAGGTACAGCCGTGGCCCCACAGCGGTACGTACTCATTTCCAAGAACTCGTCGAACAAGCTGAAGACGTTGACCTGGTTGAGCTGGTAGTTCCAGAGCCACTCCTTGAGCTCCTCGCGGGAGTCCACAGATCTTCCCTCCTCGCGATCGCTGCCGTTGGCACGGAGCCTTCGGCACCTGTATGTTAGCCAGCTGCGGGGCAGCAACAAGGGCAGAGGGGTGAAGGGGGCACACTAGAGAGCCAAGCACTGTACCTACCAGAGCAGCTCCCTGCACTGGGCCAACGATAATGCCTCTGCCAGCGGCATACTGTGGATCTCTGGGAGACTCCAGTGCCCGGGGCCAACGTACATTTGCGCGCCCCTCTCCCCGTTGGTGGCAGCAGCGGCACCCCATGGGGGGGAGGTCTGCGGACCCATTTCCTGCTCTCCCCCACTCCCACCCCCCGCTGTGGGTGCGGTGGGGACTGGGAGTGACGGGCAGATGTACCAGGGACGCCCTGCGGTGGTGGGGTGGAAGGTGTGACAGGCTCTGCCCCGGAGTCCCACCTTTGGCTGCCTGGCCCCTGCATGGCCAGGTCCCCATGGCTCCCTCCTTGCACCCAACGTGGGGGCAGAGGGGCCAGGAGGATGCTTGCTCCCCCCACAGCGGGAGTCCTCAGCCGCTGGCAGGCCTGAGTTGGGGTCAGTGTGGCTGCCAGGGATATTAAAGCCCAGAGGCCTGTGGCCGCTTGCAACAGTGGGGGGGCGGCTCCTCCACGGAGGACCCAGCCAGCACCCACCCCAGGCTGGCACTCGGGGGCATGGCCCCCCCAATCTCCTGCCACGCCACCGGCCTCTGCAATGCCAACACGGAAAGCTGAGCAATTCACCGGTTCTGTCTTAAGGTCTCACACACACTCTGCCCGCGCCTCCCTCTCAAACACATCTCCTTTAGTGTCAGTTCAAGGTGCCACTTAGAGCTAGGCCAAGCTATTCATGGGGGATAATTTAGTCAGGGAGTTCAGCCATTTTTCTGCCTGTGACTTTTCCAGGAACAAATAAATCAAGCAGGGATTTGCTCTTTCCTCAGATCATTTTTCTAATGAGATCTGAGCTGAACTCTGCGTATGGACCTTCCAGTCCATTGTTCTGTATTGAGAATGCACTGTTCTGGCGGTGCGATTAGTCACGGTGCCAGATGGGATTGTTCCTGTCCCCTGATCGGATCGACTTCTGCTTTCACCAGAGACAAATTTCATTTTATCCTGAGGAGAACTTGCTGATTGAACTTATCTCGGCGACAGGCCTTGCGTTTGCTTTCCCCAGACACTGCCTGGGGGAAATCCCAGGTAAAGTTTTTAAGAAGAGAAAGAGTGCTTCTGCAAGCAGAAATATACAGATCAGACATGTGAGGGCATCCTACTGATGTGAGTGCCTAGGGCATGCTGACTTACGGGACGAGGTACTCCACCGAGTTACTCAGGGTCTGCTTCAGAGTCATTACGATGGCCATCTGGATAAAGAGATCAGTGATGCAGCCACTGGGATGGCACTGCAAAAAGAAGAGAGTTATACAGTGCAGGCAAGATGGGCTGGCTTCGGGACAAAGGGCTGGATGCTGGATACATGGGCCAGAAAGAACATGAAAGGGCTGTGCTGGATAGAACAAAGCAAAGATTTTGGCAGAGATAGTGCCAGGGGTGTGGGTGGGGAAGGGGCAGAGAGTTGGTACTGGGACAATGCCCAAGGAGCAGGAGTGGTGCAGAGAGGGCATGAGAGGTCTATGGAAATATCACTCACCTCCTCCAGCCTCCATTTGCCAGCGACACGCACATAGTTCCCAGGACGGCCATTAATCCTGACCAGGAGAGTAGAGAGTTAAATGGGCCTGGTGCTCCCAGCCCCTCCTTCTGTAAGCCTGGAGCTAGAAGGATAGTGACCCCCCAGGGGGACAGAGACACAGGCACCAAAAGGGGGAGCGTGCAGAGATTGAAAGACAGACAAAACACAGGTGGAGTCAAGCACACCAACCCAGCAAGAGAAGGACAGACGGAAACGGAGAGAAAGACAAGCAGAGAGAGGTGGAGAACTACATGCCCACTGCAAGAAACAAGGGTGAAATCCTGGCCCCACTGAGAGTAATCCAGGGGGCCAGGATTTCACCCACTGAATCAACGTCTGGGACGTCCAACTGCAGGAGCTCTCTCCCACTAGCTGCACCAGCCTTCTTTATCCCTCTCACCAGAGCAGCCAATCCCTTCCCCTGCAACAGGTGTTTAGAAGCACCAAGCATGTTGGTCTGGGTTATACTTTCATAGGGTTTGTGGGCCTCCCTACGCTGATTGGTCCTGGGCGTGTGTTACATTACCAATGCAGACCCTACACCATCCCAGGTGAATGGGCACAGCTGCATCTGCTTCAATGGAGCTGGGCTAAATGACATCAGCTGAGGACCGGGCCCGGCAGAGCTGCACTCACCTCCCCAGGAAGAAGGCGATGTAGATCAGCGAGGAGAAGTGGGTTAAGAACTGGAAGGTGAACATTTTCACGGCGAAGTTGTTCTCGCGCTCAGAGAAAGTCCGCGATGTCTCTGGAAATGGGAGCACGGGTCGGTGGGTTAGTGGCGGTAGCAGGCGCCCCCTTTCTTCCCAGACAGGTTCCTCCAGCCAGTCAGGCTTTCTCTCCAAAGCGCTCGGGCCTTTTACTGACCCAGAATCTCTCTACTCTGAACGTGACCCCCTGGGATTTGTACCCTCAGCAATCCCAGGAGTTTGACCTAGCAATGCAGGTATTTGTGGCGTCTGTTACGGCAGTCGGCTATGAGTGGGGCTACACAAGACGGCCACAAACTAGAGACGAGGCAAGATAGAGAACACTTGTTAAGCCCTGATTTCACCAGCTCCCCAGCAGCTACGCTGGCTGCCTGTTAACTTCTGGGTGCAATCCAACGTGCTTCCCTGGCTCTCAGAAGCCCTCCATGGCTGGGGTGCTGGCCACTGCTCTATTTACCTCTCT
>ML675613.1:5132702-5165463 GCA_007922155.1 Mesoclemmys tuberculata
CTCTCTACATGAGCCTCAGTAGCAACTGAGATCAGACAAGGGGCTGGAGCGGACAGTCCCTCTATTTAACTGTCGGAGGCTAGTGGGCTCCCAGTGGAATACCCTTGACTCTGGAATTGCTTCTGGCCTGCTGGCCTCATTAGAATCTGTGCAGAGCACATTTCATTTGCCTGGGGAACAGAGGAGATGGCTGTGGTCCTGGCTGTGGTGGTGGCAATACCCTTCTCTTTGCTGCGCCGGACAGGAGCTACGTGGCATTAGCATATTTCAAGATGTTACGTATGAGCAGCTGAGAGGGCCTGAGTGAAAGAGGTCCATTGGTATCAATGGAAAGAGCCAGCCCCGGAGGGAGCATTTTTAGTACTCCCCAAGTAATGTTCAGGATGAATCCAGCTGGCTGCGCTAGAGGATGCTAGATGAGCTTGGACGTACCCAGGTCGCAGAGAAACAGTGCCATGCGCTTGTTCACCTGCAATGGGGGAGAAGGAGGGACGGTGAAAGGAGAGAATTGACGGGAAGGGTGTGGGGAACAAGGCGTGCAGCGTTCCATACCTTGGTCATGACGATGATGGTGACATAATGCAGCACGGCCCCCGTCATCACCGCCACGGTGTTGGCCCATTGCTTGATGAACTCGAAGCCAGGTTGGGTGAAGACGACAGTCACCACCACCCGGTAGATGACGAGAGCGTGGGCGATGCCAATCAGCACAGTGATCTGGGCGGGCAGCGTGTCATCACAGAGCGTGCAGGGATTAGAGACAGGAGGAGCAGGGAATGAAGGGGTAAGGGGAAACGGAGTAACTTGGGTGCAGGTGGGGAATGACAGACTTAAATATAGCCAGATGGTGGGTTCTGTGCGCTTAACGGCTGCATGCCAAGATCCAGCCCCTCAGTGCCTGCACGCAGCCGGCATGGTGGAATGCCTGTGCCCAGCAGTTTCTGGGAGGGGTGAACTGGTTAAATACAGAGGACATTGACCAGCAGTGTGGGAGTTTGGGGGGCGGTGATGGGGGAGCAGGCACATGCACGTAGGCTCTGCCCTCCCTTATAAGTAGAGTCCTCATCACCAATCCTGTTTCTGCCCCGCTCTGATCCCCTGCCCCTTTTACCAGGTGTACAGGTTGGGTGGGTTTGCTCTAGACCAGGGTGAAGGCAGGGACGGGGGCTATGACGCTCTCTGCGGCAGCGTGGGTGAGTGGCGGGCAGCTGGCACCTGCCAGTGAGTTCTCAGGAAACAAACTGGCCTTTTCCACACAAATGGCTGCCTCCCTGCCCTCCCCGTGTGAGGATCGTGCATAAGTGACAGCCCTGTCTCAGACCCCCCCGTGCATCCCACGGACAGGCAGAGTAAGAGTTCATCCAGCAGAAGGTCATATTTTCCTCACGGTGACTGCCCTGTAGGTGGCCTTCACTCCTCTCTAGCCGCGGGCTAGGACCTCAGGCCCACTCAGTGCATGGTGGCCTCTCGGAGATGGGGCTAGTTAATCGGGGTGGGTGTGCTGTAGGAACCAGAGAGCAGCACACGGGCCACCAGGCAGCCCTACAATGGTGATGACTTGACATCTCCACCACCCTGGGCCAGAATCTCCTTCGCATCTTAGAGCAGAAAGGCTCTGCTGCCCGTCCCCAACTCTCCGAGCTATTCGGGCCCCGTTCTCCTTCAAGCCGCTTTCTGTTGCATTCATTTCACACCCACGCACGCTCCTATAGCTCAGTGTTGTGGAAATCCACAAGCGTTTGGCGGGGTCCGAGCCAAGAGAAACCGCACCTACCATAAGCATCATTAAGAGAAGCACAATCATGCTGCGGACATAAGAATGCTGGTACTCCTGCAGCTCTTGCTTTGGGTTGTTGACTAGCTGCAGGGCCAGCTCCTCCTGGGAATGGGGGGAAAAGAATATGCATCAGAGCCAGACCCTGGGAAAAGCAAGCCAAGGGGCAGGCTGTTGCATCGTACGTGTCAATGAGATGGGAGCATGTGAGGAACATGACGTGTTCTGGCAGGGCAGAAGAGGGACAGGACTTCTAGTGCTTAGTTCTCAGCCTGTGGTACGCGTAACCCTGGGGGTACGTGAGACACAGGCAGGGGGTACCCGGGGAAAAACCAAGTGAAGGGGTGGTGGGCGGCAGCTGCTGACTTATGGGGAAGGTGGGCGGCAGCCCTCTGTTTCCCGCTCAGTCACAGCTCGCAGCTGGGAGGCGGGCGGCAGCCACCACAGTCCCAGGAGGCCAGGCTGCAGCCACCCACTTCCCACCCGGTCCCAGCTGGGAGGCAGGCGGCAGCCACCAGCTTTTGGGGAAGGCCAGCAGCAGTTCCCCACTTCCCGCCCGGTCACAGTTCCCAGTTGAGAGGCAGGTGGCAGCTGCTAGCTTCTGGGAGAGGCAGGCAGCCTGCTCCCAGGAATTTTCCCCTGGGTCAAATTGGCAGAGACGCTGGGGGGTTTTCACCTGCCTCTGCAGTATGGGGTACAGGTCACCTGCAGGTTTAATTAGTGTAAATGGGCAATTTGTAATTTTTCATCTTTAAATCAAGATTTGAGAACTTCAGTAGCTCAGCCAGAGGTGATGGGTCTATTACAGGAGTGGGTGGGTGAGGTTCTTTGGCCTGCCAGGTGCAAGAGGTCAGACTAGATAATCATGATGGCCCCTTCTGGCCTTAAAGTCTTGGAGTCCATAAAGAGGAAGACGGTGCAAAGGGGCGACTTATTCTCACCTCGTCTTCATCCCACCCGTACAGTTCCCAGTCGCTGACCACCTCAGCCCTCTGCCTCTTCCACAGCTCCAGGAACACGGTGGCTGTAAGAAACCACAGCACCGTGTGTCAGAGCACCAGAGACTCCTCTGCCCCATGGAGACATTGACTTAGCGAAGCAGTCACAGGAGCACACGTCTTTCCTGCAGGCCGGCTAGGGGAAGGGCTGCTAAGCATCCAGCTTCTCATCCAAGGTGGAGGGAAGCAGCCTGCAGAAAAGCCCTGGTTTACTGCTGGTAGCCATGGGAACAATCCAGGAAGAGGACCCCGGATGGTCTGAAAGCACTTCCAGGACATGGTGGCCATTATAGAGGACATTTTCTAGCCAGCGTTGACAGACTCTCATCCCCAGCTGGGTGGGTTACCTCTCCCCTCCGTTCTGAGGCACGTTTCTCTTCTCTCTGCTGCACGAGCTGCTAGCAATACATTCTGAGCCAGCTTCTGTGCTGTGCTTTGCGGAAGAGAGGGATAAGCTGGAGATCCAGAAGTGGTTTTATGCTGGAATTCTGGGCTGCTCTGGAGGCCAAGGCAGTCCCTGCATAGCTTGGAGTAGCTGCATGGACTATTCTGACTTATAGTCGCTTCCACTCCTTGGGGGTCCACAGCCCAGCCAGACTCTGAGGAGACCAGTCAGTGCTAACTGTGGCAATGCTTCTGGAATGTCTACACTGATAACCTCAGAGCTGAAGTGAAACCAGATTAGACACACATTAGATGCTGTTGTGATGGGTACAGTGAACACCCATAGACACATGGCCCACCAAACTCTTTTCACATAGGCCATTGAACAGACTGCAGAGGGGAATGACCAGCCCTGGATCTGAACCAGCGACCTAAAGTTGAAGAGGACCAAAATCCATCCCCAAACACACGTAACTTCACCAATCCCTACCCATCCTCCTTCGCATGCTGCTCAATCCCATTCCTTCCCTTGGTAAAATGTCCCCTCTCTGCCAGGCAAAGAAGAGGCTATCAGGTTCTGAATAGACAGCGTTGGAACCCATGTTGTCACCAGACCCCCAGTAGGCTGCCTATGGCAGGCTCTTCGTCAAAGCCCCATGTTAGGGCATGGAGAGACAGAAACCTACCCCAGAGAGCCATTAACACTGCAAAGAGAATCGTCCCCTCGTTGTCAAATAGGTGAGTGATCTGGAAAAGGAGAGACAGAGAAAGACGTGATCACAAAAGAGAGCACAGCACAGGGGCAAGCGTCTGGCTGGAGAGGACGGAGGAGACCCCCAAGGTGCTGCGGGGTCTGCACAAGGGGCGCGGGGCTGAGTCCCACATGGGAGAGCAGCGCTGTATGGCACTCGGCAGTCCCTTTTCTAGCCAACCACAGATCAGGGTAGACCAGGGACATCTGTGGGAGGTATAAGAAGAGAAACTATGAGTTCTTGGGACTCAACCTTAAGCCTGGGAAGCCCACAGGCAGGACAATGGTGCTGGACGTAATTCCTGCAGCCACCTGCAGCCGCTGCCGCGTTCCTGGGGATGCATAATGGCTGAGTGCTGTTGGGGGTATGCTGATGAGGTGTAGGCACTGCATCGATTGGAAACAAGGGCCTGGTGGAGAAATGGAAGGTTTCTCTGGAGAGCATTGATTTACCTTGGCATAGGTGCAGGTATCAGACAGCTGCCAAAACGGGCACTGCTGGTCGCAGAGTGGGCACATGATGGTGGCGTTGGCTTCACAGACCTCTTTGCTAGAGCGGGAAAGAAAGTAAGGAATAACTGATTGCGCTGCTGGCCATCAGCCATGTGCTCATTCCATCCGTCACAGACAGCAGCCAAGGGAGAAGTAAGGGAAATATTTACAGCTAGTGGAAGGACTAAAGCTCCTATCAGATATTAGTGCCAAGTGGTGTCTCCTCCTTGGCAAGCTTCCTCATAGGTACATATTCATACACACTCCCCTGCGGGGATGTAGCTAGCTGCCAAATGTGTCCACACTGCCGATGATCTGTTGCCCCCTGACTGCAACACATCTCCACTCTCCAAAGCAGACGTGCCATTCCTTACAAGGGCCAAAGTGTCCTCTGGATGCACTTACCTGACCTGACTGGAATCATAGTAAACGAACCCACAGAGAAAGAGAATCACGCCCAGCACTGCAGCTGGAAACAGGATGCAGGTGTACCAGCATAGCCAGGCAAAATACAGGGTCACTTTCTCCCCGAAATAACTCCTGAAAGACAAGGGAGGAGCCGAAACCAGTCACCCCAAAATCCCATCTCGCGCCCGATTTGCAGTGAGAATATCCAATGTCAATCAAATGCCCTTAGAGGCAGTGTTCTTCCCACTGGGAAGCCTGTGTGAATTCCCTCCAGAACCTCAGGATCGAGGATGCTGTCCCCAAATATCAGTCAATCCTGTCCTTTTGCTTTTCCTTAGGTCACTGCTTGACCCGCCCCCTGCCCTGATGATATAGGTGTTAATGATCTGAAAGAGAGGGGGTAAACAGTGAGGTGGCAATGTCTGCTGAGAATACAACACTTAACACTCAGGTTAGTCAAGGCCATGGAAGATGTGGGGGAAATTCACAGGAAGTAACCAAGCTAAGTGAATGAGCAACATGATTGCAGATGAAATTCAGTATTGACATGCTGAAGGAACTAATCTGAGCTGCTCGTTCATGGCTTCTAAATAAGCCTATAAAAACACAGGAAAGACATCTGGGCATTAATGTGGGCAGCTCAGGAGAGACCTGGGTGAGATGCAGCTGCATTCAAAGTAAAACTTGAAAATGATACAGAAAGCGTAATACCGATATGTAAAGTGAATGGTGCAGCTTCATCTGGAGCAGTGTGTCCAGTATTGGTCACCCCATCTCCAAAAAGAGAAAGCAGATTCGGAGGGTTTCTGAGATGATCAGTGAGAACGATTTAGGGGCGTGGGAAAAAACCCTCTGATGGAGAAATTGAAAACACTGGGCTTATTTTACAAGGAGACTAATAAAAATGAGACATGATCATTATTTCGTACACTCGAATGGCCTAAAGAAGGAAGGTCAGGAATTTCTCTCACAATACAAGAATAAGGGCATATTCAATGAAAGTGAAATTTGGCAACTTAAAATCTGATTAAAGGAAATGCTATTTAAATGATGCAAAGTTAGCATGAGAAACTCATTGCTACTGGATACAGCTGAAGCCAAGAGCTTAGCAGGATTTAAAAAAGGGTTAAACATTTCTGCAGATGATGAGGATATCCAGAGTTACAAGTAGTAAGGATATAATCCCTCTTGGTTCAGGGCATGAGCCAACCTGTACATGAGGGCAGAGGCCTGGGGGGTTTAGAAGATCCATTCCCTGAGGGCCGGTTATCCCGTAATTCCTACTGCAGAATTGCTGCATCTTCCTCTGATGCAGCCAGTGCCGGCCACTGTCAGAGACAGGATACTAGACTAGCGCATTCCATGTCTGATCCAGGGTAACAATCCCATGCTCCTAAACCCACAGCAGTCAAGTGGGTTCAAAGTTTAGGCAAACCAAGTTTGTCCAGCTCTGGTTTGAACTTGGGGACCTATGGGGGACTAGGTGGAAACCCTGACCTACCCAGAACAAGAAACTGTGCCCTCAGTCATGTGCAGTGGAGTTTTTCTGGCTCCTGTTTGCTGGATGGGTGTTTTACACTGTGGCCTTGCGCTGTCCCATTGTCCATACCTCTCAGCGTGGGTTACCTGATTTTTTCAATTGGCTGTTTGCAAAGTATCTCTCTCCAGCGGGACCAATTCACCTTCAGCAATTGTCTCAGCTCTTCTTGCTGGAAAAAACAGGATTCAGATTAGACACACAGAAATATATGCAACCTGCCTTCTCCCCACACACACACATCCCCTATGCTCCAACTAGGATATTAGTTAGGGCTTTTTCCACTCACATGCCAACACATCCTCATCCAGCCAAAGGATCTATAGACCCTGACCTACTCCTCTGTCTTCCCAGCCATTCCTCCCCTACCGACTCACTTTCTCTCTTGCATCTGTAGTCCACACACATTCTCTCCTGCGCACACATGCTCTCCCAGCACCAAGGCACCCTCCGAGTCCTCACCTCATGCAGGGGAAACGCTGCCTCAAAGACCTTCTTCTTTATCAGCTTTCGAAGCGTCTCTAGCAGCACAGCCAAAACAGGAAAGCTAGTGATGACAGGCAGGCACAATTCCCCCCAGCACACAAAAACCCCTGCACCCCCCATTAAGATAAAAAGACTCTAGGTGACACCTGAACAGAACTGGAGCTCAGAGAGGCTCTGCTTAGGTGCTGAAAAGGAATCAGCAACAGCCAGACGCTCAGTTATGCTTGGCCATTGCAGACAGACGGAGCAGGTAGAACATCTCCCGCTGGTCAGCAGACAGAGCGACACCAATGGCAACCTCAGCAGAGGCGCTGCTTCTGCTGTACCCACAAGTCTACCAAGGTTTCTTGCCCAGTGTCTGCCACGCTGGTGCATGCATGAGGCCGTGCACAAGTTCGAGTGTGCCCGTGCAGGAGGCTAGGAATGCACGCGCTCATAGGAGTTGCACTTGGGATGTGTATTTGTGACTGTGCATGTGGGAACGGCAAGAGTGAGCTGGAAGGGAGGAAGCATTTCCTTACCGTCAGGAGAAATCTTTGTGTTCTGTAGGATAAAGTCAATGATGCGTATCCTGAAACCCCAAATAACCAGGGATTAGGAAGTATTAAACACTGAAGGGTGAGCATGGACCAGAAAAATGGCCTGGGATTACCAGGGCAATGGGAGATAAAAGCAAAGAACCACATCAGGATCCAGAGATTAAGGAAAGGGTTAAGAGATCTGGTCAGGTAGGGGACCAAGGAGCAGGAATGGATGAGGAAATGGGGTAAGGTTCAGTTGTGAGAAGTTGGTGGAGATCATATTGAGGAGGCAAGATGCATGAGGACAGGAGCTTAGCATGAATCTCTGATTGTAAATGGTTTACTATTGAAGATGCAAAGCGCAGTAAAGTAATTCCCCATGGGGAATCAGAGCAGGGGCCTGTAATCCAGATAACAAGCACTTCTCACCCTGCGGAGCGGGATCCAGCACAAGCATTAGCATGAAGTAGCACCCTGGTGTCTCTGAGCTCAAGGAAACTCTCACCTGTTGGTGATGGGCACCTTCTCCTGTGTGTGCTGATTCTGCAACTTGGTGTCTGGCTTCCTCGGCTGCCACTGGTATTTTTGGAAGATTTCAGGTGGGGCATGGACCCCATAGAATAGCTTTTTGTCCTCGATTTTCTGGGTGTAGGATCAGAGAGAAGGGAGATTAGAGAGACAGATAAAGAGAGCCCTGGGAAATAGCACATGATTGGATCTCAGATCTCATCCTTTTCAGAGCCCTGTAATTCTGACCCCATTAACTTTTCCTCCCCAGTTCGTCAGTGGTACTGGAATATTGTTTGTTGTGGCGGTGCTGATGATGGAAACCACGTAGTTGGTGTTTGTTATTACTCCTTCAAGTCAGAGGATGTGGCAGCCCACCCAGGACCCACAGTTCCAGCACCACTGCACTTCGTTCCTCTTTCTCTCCGGCTGTTGGCTTCTCTCCTCCTACCACACTTCCCTTCCCCTGGGCGGGAAGATTCTCTCCTCCTCATCAGCCAAGTGCTTGCTCGCTCCAAATTCTAACCCCTCTCTAACACCCCTCTCTCTCTTCCGGCCCCATTCTCATCACCAAGAATTTCTTAGACCTGATCTACACTGAAAAGTGACATCAGCATAGCTACATCTCTCAGGGGCGTGAAAGATCTAACCCTGAGAGACGTAGCTATCCTGACCTAACCCCTGGTGTAGACAGCACTAAGTCGATGGAAGAATTATTCCACTGACCTAGCTATCACCTCTCAGGGAGGTGGATTAACTACATTGACAAGAGAACCCTCCCATCACTGGAGTGAGTATCTACGCTGAAGCGCTACAGCAGTGCAGCTGTGGCAATTGAAGCTTACACAAAGGGTCTTGGTAACTTGATAGGGCCAGACAAGGAAGTAATACAGCCAAGGAAAGGTTGATGTTGCTTCTAAAGCGAGGAAAATGTCTGTGTCCTTCAGACAAATAGATATTAAGGCCAGAAGGGAACACTAGATACATGGGCTCAACATTCACCAGTTTCCTCACAATCAGAGCTATCTGTGGAAACATCTTCCCAGTGGAAGCCCTAGTGCTCAGATCTTTGACAACTAGACTGGCCACAGCACTGGAGAATATGCTGCAAGGAACAGCCCTGCCCTGGCCAAGGGGTTGGACTGGATGACCTTATAGATCTTTTCCAGCTTCTGTGACATAATCGCTCACAGCATTAAGAGCTGAGTCATCCAGCTGAGCCAGTGATCATGTGTATCCGAGGACCTGCCCTCCCCGAGTTAATCTCACCTTGATGATAAATCCCGTGTTTTCCAGCTCTTTCAAGAATTTCATCCTCTTAGCATCCTTCTCGCTGCCAGGCTTGTGTTTGTCACATACTAGGATGAAGTCCCACTTCGTCTGGCTCTGGCCAAAGGAAACAGCCCAATGAAACCAGCTACCGAAGGCATCGCAAGGGATATTCTTGCAGCTTCCCCCCCATGCGTGGAGGCCAGACTGCATCTCATCAGGCCAGTCTGGAGGGCCCCTAAGGATTCCTTCCCAATGGGAGAAGAGGGAGGGAGCACCCTCCCTAAAGGCTTGGGGGGAGGCTCCCACTATTCCTGGGAGTACTGGTAACTCTGTCTGCAAAGTCAGAGGGGGGATGTCAAGATGGGCTGGAGAGGACACCTGGGGACTTTCTCAGCACTAGACGATCAGGGAGGGAGAAGCAATCAGACTCTGGTGTGGATCTGCATTTTGACGTCATGTGAGGCTGTGGTGAGCTCAAACAGCTTGATTATAAGAGCTGCTCCAGCACTGGACAGAAGGATTATAACTCACCTGGACAAAGGCCTTGACTTGCTCTTGGGGGTTGTCTGTCCAGGGAGTCAGCACAATTTCATCCTGCAGCAAGAGGGAAAGAATGAAAAAGGAAGGGGCACAGAGATTCCATGGGATGGCGACATCACACACATACCTAGTGTCCTAACCCACACTCTGGGAATGGCAGGAAGTGTCCCCAAAGGCAAGGTCTCCTGGGTCAGACCCTGCCTCCTCCTGCTTTAAGTAATGGGGGAAGCTCTTAAATGAGAAGTTGAACCAGCTCCAGTTGGGAAGAGCAGGAGTCCAGGATTTCATTCCATACCTTAGCTCAGAGAGGTCATCCTTTCCATTAAGCACAGAAAGACTAATAAAATCTTACCAAGGTACAGAATCTTTTACCCCAAAGACCTCTGCAGACTACACAAAGAGTTTACTCCTAACTGCCTCTGAAAAGCAGCCATCGCAGGAGGTGGGAGAGAGAAGCTGTTTGAGATCACACAGCCACACTACACACTAGTTGAGGGCAGAAAATGAAAAACAAATAATATATCCAAAGTGCAATTCCAGAGCAAATTCTAGCTCAGAAGTATTTCAGTGATATTCTAGGAAGTAAAAGCCAGGTGACATGAGGATATGTCTGAGAGACAGGCAGAGAAGTGTGACTGAACTGGAGGGGAAAAAGTTCAGGAGGAGTTAATGAGGAACAGATTGCACAGAGGTGCTGTCTGAATACACAGGATCAAATTAAACTGCGTAAGAAGAAAGCAGAGCGGAGGGAAAGGATATATTTAAATGTTACTGGCTTTACTTCTGTTTTCTTTCCAACTGACCTGGAGAAGAAAAAGTGGGGACAAGAGTTACAGGCAGGGGTTACAAATTGCTCAGCCAGGCACAAAGGTCTTAGCGTTCACCTTTGTGTCTGCATCTCCAAGGGATTAGTCACACTGCTTAAAGTTCACTTCTCTCCAGAAACCATTTGTGTAAGAAAGGTGACGGTTGCACCCGGCAGACCTGCTCTCTCTGGGCGTTTCATTCACACCTGCTGACTTTTATTGTTACTGCTTCTTCCTTCAGTTACCACTACACACCTGACAAAGCTAAGAGAGAAGTGAGCCACATTCTCTTCCTGCTTGTGCATCAAGAGAATTGCTTACCACTTTCCACATGTGCAACTCCCTCCCCACCCCCCACCCCAAAGCAGTGGGGCTGGACGGGTGACACTGGGGACAGAATCTGAAGACAATTGCGTTGCAAAGGTGTGAGTGAGGATATAATTGACCTTAAAGAGTGGGCCTAAGTGGCCTGTCGAATGTGTAGTAGTGAGAGGAAGCAATGTGATGTAGAGTACGGGGGCACAGGTTGGGAGCTAGAGGGTTGTGAATACAAATGCTAGCTCTCTGTCACTGCCAGTCAGCAGGCCTTGAGGAAGTCACTTCATCTCAGCTGTGGTGACAGTAATATCCCACATCAGTTGTGAGGATGAGTTAGTTAGTGGTTGCACAGAGCTTTTCAAGTGTAAAGCACTACACGCAGGCTAAGTATTCTCATACGCCACAGTGCCATTTGGGGGAGTAGTTCCAGGGCAAGGAGAGCCATGCCAAAGACAGAGACAGGCACACTGTGCTCCGTCCTGTAGACCTTCCGTTTGTAGTGTTCATTCAGGACTGCCAGTGACCGTATAACCAGCTCCAGACACTCCCCGTCAATGGTGTGATGATTAGCACGTGCTGTTTATAAGTTGCTGGTGACTGCTGTTTCCCTGGCTTCTCGTGGCCGGAGATATTTGTGAGTCCATGTGGCAGGGCAAGAGAAAACCACAGCACATCGTAAACAAAGCCTTTAATAATGCTGAAAAGACCAGCAAGGGTCAAAAAATGCAGCCCCTCTTGGAACACCTTGGGAAAATAGGGAAAGGAGCATTCAGCTCTTCAGCTGGTAAATCAGCAGAGATCTGTTAACTTCAACAGTTCTGTGCCAGCCGAGGGTCTGGCCCCACATAGCTTCTAACAGCATGTAAGTGCGTGTAAGTCCCCGCAACAGTTAGTATCTTGTAGTGCCCCACACGTGTTCTCCAGCACATCCTCAGCATTGTCATTATGATAGTGTTTCAAGCTGGGCAGGTGGCTTAGACGTGAGGGAGGAACCAGAGAGGCCAGCCTTGGTTTGCCTGTGACAACGGGAAACTTGGAAGCAATGTCTGTTTGAGTGTTGCCGCTCTTAGTACCTTGAAGAAAGGAGGAGAGCACAGGGCCAGAGAATGGGGTTTGTTCCTAGTCAAGTGGGGAAGGGCATTTTAAATCTTTATGAAAGAACAGAGTGAAGCACAAGCAATTTAAGGTTCACGCAGCTCCTTTCTGATAAGGGGACAGGGCCAACCTTGGAGAAAATCTGTGATCACTTGTTCTGTAGAGGTTAGGCAAAATTCTCCTGTCAGATTTGCTGGGCTACTGCATGCTGAACTCCTGACGTGTCCATTTCCCACTGGCTGCAATATGGGGAGCAATATGGACCTCCCAGGGACGTGTGCAGCCTGATCCAAAACCGGTCAAAGTTAATGGAAAGAGTCTCATCGCCTCCAAGGGGCTTTGGACCAGGCCCCTATGGAGAGCAGCACACCCAGGCTGTGTGCTGCCACACAGATCTGAGAGGAGAATTTTGCCCTCAGTATACCAGATTTTTCTCACGTCACGTTACTTATGCAAACCTGACTGGTCCTTCGGACTTACAGGAACTTGAAAATAGGAGTGACGTTAAGACTTGAGGCCAAATCCTCAGGTACTGTAAATAGGCATGGATCTGTGCTTACTTACACCAGGGTGTGACTGGGTTTGGCCTGCGTTCAAGATACAGGGCTGCAGAAGTGACCGAACGCATTGTTCGTGATACGCAGAAGGAAATCTGCAAACAAACGCCTTAGCAGAGTGGCAGAGATAATTCTTCCTTCTCCCTGCCGAGCCAACAACCCTGAGCAGCAAGACAGTCTTTGAGGTTTATTTTAAATTGTGAA
This sequence comes from Mesoclemmys tuberculata, assembly GCA_007922155.1. Taxonomy (NCBI): domain Eukaryota; kingdom Metazoa; phylum Chordata; order Testudines; family Chelidae; genus Mesoclemmys; species Mesoclemmys tuberculata. The sequence goes on from ML675613.1 coordinate 5,145,353, forward strand.
AGTGATAAACAATGGTGGCCACAGACGCAGCAGAGCAGGCAGATTGCATAGCTACTCCCATGCTCCACACTAACAAAGACCCATCTCTGAAATGAAATGCCACTGTGAAGTATTGACGAGCGACAGTACTAGCATTATGCTTGGCAAAAGAACAGGTATTTGCTCAGAGTCCTCTGCAGAATGATTCAGGCGTACTTGGGTCTCACCATTCAGAGTACTCATTAGGGATCACGGGGGATGAATCGGTTCAAAGGTAAGTTAAATCAATCGCCTTCACAGACCATGTGCGTTCAACTGATACTCAATCTCCTCAAAAGCAGTGTCACTTCTGGAAGTGTGCGGGAAATATAAGAGGAGCAGATCAACCCAGGCTGGCTGCATGTTCAGCACATAACGCACAGCCAGTTTGTTACAGCTTTGTGGCACAGGTATATTTTACTGCAAATACACTGCCTGTGCAGTGGACTTTAGCAAGAGATCATTGTCTGACTGGGGTATGGACAGGAGACTCTTAAAATAGCCAGGGGTTCAAATGGCAAAATTGATATCTGAATGTCAGACAGTCCAAGGTTCACAGGATTTAGATCTGTGGCTTTGGCTCCGTGTGTTGTCAAGACAGGAGCCACTTGTGAAATGCTGATCTGGAGTCAGAACCTCCCCCAGAAAGTTCAGGAGTTGGGATTTTAGTTCAGACTTACAGTTATGTATGACACGTCAGGTCTAATTCTGCTCTCACTTGCACTATGGCAATCCCATTGGCTTCAGTGTGACCACGCCAACATAAAAGAGAAGAATTGACCCCTTATGTGAACTGTTGATACTTTCAGAAATGCTTCCAGGAAAATCAAAGACTCCAAGGACGGAGGGAGCCATTCGGCATGGAAGTGTTGGTCTAACAGCAAAGACTGCAGACTCGGACGTGAAGAGCATCAGCCACAGCGAGTTGCTCATCATTCATCACTGTCAGCCATTGTCAAACTGTGACGGCTTGTGACACATCCAGCCAATTAACCAGGCTCAGTGGCTTCTGCTGAGCTGACTAATTCCAGATTTGTATTTGTGCTCTCACAATGAATGTTCGCCAGCAGATTTGCCTCCTGCACACTGTGACTCACAGCTGGGATACGTGTGCCAACAACTCAGATACGTGACCCAGGATTACAGAACCATTTAAAATGGATCCCATGCAGCTCAGCTGACTGTGAGGGAAGTTTCAGCAATATAGACATTGGCGTGCCTTCCTTAATTCCACACGAGACTTTCAGTTCCTTCCTCCCTGGTTAATGTTCTCTAACGTCCTGGTCCTCCAGTTCGTGACTGGAATCTGCAGTCTTACGTCACAACTTGCTTGCATAAGCAGCACTCAGCCCGTGTACAAGAACCAGAAGAACTTGTCTGCCCGCTGCGGCGGCTGCCATAACCGAGTCTATGACCTGTAACACAGCTGGTGCTCTGGTGTTTGGGAAGTGGCCAAAAGGGCACTGCCTGGCTTTGATGAACACCCCAGAGTTTACTGCCTTCAAAGCCCAGGCTGCCCTCCCCCCACCTCCTCCTGCCTTCCCACAGCCCTAGCAGGGAGCTCTTGCAGCTCTGAAATTGCCCCCACACCCTTCCCTTAGGCCGCACAGTGTAACGGTGGCACAGCTGGGAACAGAGCTCAGGAGTAGCTGGCATCCAAATCTCAGCTTTAACCTCTAGAAAAAGCATCCAGGCAGGGGAGGGCTGAGAGGGGCTCTAAGCCCTCTTTGTGCCTCCCTGATCCTCAGGCTGCTCTGCACCAGTCTGGTTCCCCTGGTGCAAGTTAGAGCAGCCTGGAGGCTGCTCCAGTTTGCAGTGGTGCAGTGGCCATTGGGATTGTCAGGGCACAGCGGAGCCCTAGCAACATGCCTCTTTCCTCAGCCACCACCCCTGTGCCACACAAGGGAGAAAGGTGGCATAGGAGCACTACAGTGGCTTTGCACCATCTGTGGGTGGCCTAATGCATCTGGCCTGCTGCCTCTTAGGCTCACTCTGTCTGGTTCCCTCCCACCCCCTTCCTCTCGGCCTTATCTACGCGAGACATATTCCGCTAAGATTCCCCACCATGGCAACCAGCATTTCAGCTCAGCAGCGATAGCACAGACAAGAGGCAGGTAGCTACAGACGTGCTGACCACCATGTTATCTAGTGTGAGAGGAAAGTTTCTAAAACTCCATTTTGTATCCTTAGTAGCCATCACTCTTAAAGTGGGCGTCCTGAGGACAGTGCTCGGATAGACAGTTGTTATAGTAACCAGGCAGAAGCGCTAGTTAGAGATAGTTAAGGGATGTGCACCTGCATCCCGTTGTAGGCTAAACTTAGATGATGTTATTGACTATTAATAGCTTTAATGAATAATTATGTAGTGTTAGGTAATGGGGAAGTAGGATGCTCTTTGTCTGTTTCTGCATAAAAACTGCTGCTTTGTAACCGTAGGGCAGAAGTCTTTGGAAACCATTCAGGTGACCTTCACTTCTCCGAGCTGCTCGTAATAAACCACTTCAAAGATATACGCACGCAAGTCTTTGTTTAAGGAGGGTCCTGGGAGTCTCCCACCCTCAGCCTTCCTCAGTAATTGGTGCCGTGACTCGGACGCAGTGACCTTTCACCTGCCGGCTCCTGGTGGTCTCCGATGCTCCTGGACCCGTTCATCAGCTGGCTCTGGAAGTGACGTTTGTTCACAGCACGGAACAGGAGTAGGTGAAAACCACTGATGGGAGAGGGGGGATAAGCAGGCTAAAGGCTTGTATACCAGACAAATTTTTGTCTGAGTGCCTTTGAGGGTGGTTCTTGTCTGGCTCTGGTTAAAAGTGCACTTAAAATATTTCTGTAAGCTGGAGTGTGATCGTGGAGTGAATGAGTCTGAACTGTTAAACTCCCCTGCTGACCAAGGCTACCTGCTGGTTCGTCTCAAGATGCCCCGTAGCCTCTGCGAGTTTAATTGCAGTGACCAGAGGACTACGATTGCAAGTGGGGACATTCTCGGTTGGCGTGCCTCAGCAGGATTGAGTGAAAGTGTCTGCTCTGAGTGTCTGAATCAGGGAAAGGATAGGAAGTCAGTCTTCAAAAGAAGCAATCCCTCCTCTGAGAAGTCTGGCTCTGGTTATGCATGATAAATCTGGGCCCTGGTCATGTAAATATCTGGTTAAATGGAACTGGTATACCAGGAATGATCCACCTAAGCAATTTCTGATCCCCAAGGGGACGTTTGATAAAGAAAAGATTTTGTACCCAAATGGAGGGACTAAAGGATATTAATCAAGACCTATGGCAACAGTATTTTAGTTGGTACACAGAAGGGTTTGAGAAGACAAAGGAAAGCATAGTTTAGAGCAGGGGTCGGCAACCTTTACTATCAAAAGAGCCATTTTGCCCGCTCTTCCACTGACTAAAGAAAAATAGTCTGGAGCCGCAAAACATAGCTTACCGCGGCTGAAGAGCCGCATCCGGCTCTGGAGCCGCAGGTTGCTGACCCCTGGTTTAGAGGATGGCAGAATGTCAGGAAATTAGAGACAGACACACAGAAAAGGGATAGACGACCACCAGTTAGATTGTATCCGCAGTTAGAGAGAAAGGGAGAGAGTGATGAAGAAGGTGAAAAGGAACTGCTAGATGACAATAGACAGAGGCTGCTGTTTCAGACCACTTCCGCCCCTTCCGGGCCAGGACGTGTCTCTGGCATCAGCTCAGCTTCCCCCATCTTATGCTGAGGTGGGTGCTGCAGCAGGCGAACCTGCTATCCCTAAAGCCCCTCTGGAAGAAAAAGAAAAACCAGAAAGTAAAGAGCAGAAAGATAAGAAGAGAGGAGTTGCGAAAAGGAAGAATGAAGCAGAGAATCTAGTTAATAAATTATGTAAAAAATGTATTCCTGAAAAGAATAAAAGAAGGGCACAGGCAGCTAAGAACATGTTAAGCCAAACTATTAAGGAAAAAAAATTAAAAAGAATAGCAGTGAGGAAGGGGGCAGACATAAATCAGCTCCTTTGCCTCATTACTCCTTTAGACGTCTGTGAAAGATTGTATCAAAAGGCACACTGGCCTACAACTGGCCCAGCAACTGAACAAGATTTAAAGACCCATATCAGAGATTTATTAAATTCAGTAGATGAAGTATGTCCACAAAAGACAGATTGGTCTAAAATCTCTGATTGCAAACAAAGAGATGAGGAGGAACCACCTAATTATATGGACAGATTAAAGAAGGTTTTTAAACAGCATTCAGGAATACCGCAGCCAGAGGCAGCCGCTCAAGCCCTGGCAGCAGCCTTTGTGAAGGGACTCCAACCTGAAGTGCAAAGGCAATTAAAAGTTATTGCTGTCAGCTGGCAGAAGGAAAGCCTAGAGAAGATAGTGGAAATAGCAGTTCACTGCCAAGAAAATGCAAAATGTAAACAAAAGAGTTTAGAGAACAAAGTTATTCTAGCCCAAATACAACAAGCCCAACAATGCACCCCAGTCCCTAGCGTCAAGGGGCGAGGACAACCGAATAGGGGACGGGGAGGCAGAATGGGTGGAAGAGGAAGACACCAGTACAGACGCAGCACACCCCCTGACAATGTTTGCCACTATTGTAAACAACCTGGTCCCTGGAAAGTGAAATGCCCTAACAGACCCCAGTATCAGGGGAGGCAAACCCAGGGGGCGAGGTCAAACCTCCATCCACTGGCTCAAGGCTCACAGGGAGCAAACAAACAACACGCTTCACCCATTTTCTACCAAGATGAATACTGGGTGCTGACGGTGCCCAGAGGAAGAACCTGACATCGTTGGACCCATGATACCTTTAGATCAGACTGGACCCTTTACTGAAGCAACAATAAATAACAAAAAAGACTAAGCTTTTAGTGGATACTGGGGCAACCCATCAACCTTAAGGCAACAAGATTTTTCAACTATACCAAAGACTGGTAAAGCAATAAAAGCTGTAGACCTTTCAAATACAGTACAGGTCTGTCCCATAACACAGGAACAGCCTGTTCATATTAGACCTTTAACAGAACAACATGCATTTCTTCTAAGTGACAGCTGTCCAGTGACGAGATCTACTGTGCAAAATGAATTGTGTCACTTATTGCAATAATTCTGGCATATTTCTAGAGGTACCTGAAAGCCAGAGCGATGTTGTATTGGGACTGATGCAAGAACAATCTGAAGAGGAAGTCCTGGTTAGACACTGGCCAGCAGAATCGACAGAACTGGAAAACATTCTCTAGGTCGTTCCTCCGCAACTGTGAGTCAAACATTCAAATGAAGTTGGCCGAATACCGAGTGCTCACCCAGTGCAAATCCAGGTTGATACTTCCAAACCATTGCCTAGGCGGTCTCAATATCCATTAAACACAGAGGCTGAAGCAGGCATTGAACCTGTTATAGATGCCTTATTGCAACAGGGACTGATTGTGCCCATCAGAAGTCCTTGCAACACACCTATCTTACCTGTGAAGAAAGCTGGAAAGGACACAAAGCCAGCAAAAGGAAACTCCAGTTTTGTCAACCTGAAGTGAGGTATCTGGGACACCTGCTCAGTGAAGGAAACCAGAAAATACTCCCCAGCCGTGTGGCAGCTGTCCAGAAGATACCCAGACCAACAACACAGAAGCAAATATGAGCCTTCTTGGGATTGACTGGATACTGCAGACAATGGAATCCAAATTACGCAGAATACTCAAAACCACTACACACCTTGACCAGAAAAGAAAACACAGACCCAGTTCCCTGGACAGATGAGGAAGAAAGAGTTTTCTCCAATCTCAAAAGAACAATGATGAGCGCCCCTGCATTGGGCCTACCTGATTATACAAAGCCCTTCACACTCTACTGTCATGAGAGGAATGGAATAGCAGCAAGGGTATTGACACAAATTCATGGGAAAGTACAAAGTCCAGTAGCTTATCCCAGTGCTCCTACTGACAAAGTTGCCCTAGGATTCCCACCTAGTCTAAAGGCCGTTGCAGCTACTGCCTTGCCTGTAGAACAGAGTTCATCAATAGTTCTGGGCAATCTGCTAATGGTCCAAGGTCCCCATGCGGTAGAAGCAATTCTTAATAAAAATCGGACTCAACATTTGTCAGCATCAAGATTAACCAAATATGAGGCCATTCTACTGGCATCACCACACATAAGTATATTAAAAGGCAATCCTCTCAACCCAGCCACGCTATTACCAATAGAAGGAGAAGATCACTTCTGCTCTGAAATCATCAAACAGGTCACCAAATTAAGAGAAGACTTATCAAGTACACCTCTAAGTAACCCTGAATTTGAATTTTACACAGATGGTTCCTGTCTGCATGATGAACAAGGACAATTACGTGCTGGATACGCAGTATGCAACAACCATGAAGTAATAGAACAAAAGAATTTACCAGGGGTGTCTTCAGCGGAAGTTGCAGAGTTTGTAGCGTTAGCAAGGGCCTGTAGCTTAGCTGAGGGAAAAACAGTGAATATCTATACAGATTCTAGGTACGCCTTTGGGGTTGCCCACGATTTTGGGCAAATGTGGGCGATTAAGGTTTTTTTTAACATCAGCAGGGAAAAATATCAAAAATGCAGAATATGTCCAAGCTTTGCTTGAATTTGTGAAGTTGCCAAAACAAGTTGCCATTATAAAATGTCAGGCACATACAAATGGGTCAGATAATATTAGTAAGGGAAATGCACTAGCGGACGCAAGTGCCAGGGCAGCAGCCCTTTCCTCGGGAAACCAAATTGCTGCCATTTTTGTTCAACAGAAATTGCCCACTCCAGACCAGATTAGCTTGGCTGATCTGGGCATTATACAAGATTAGGCACCAAATGAAGAAAAGGATGTACGGAGCAAGGCAGGGTGCATACTGCAGCCAGACACAGTGTGGAGGCACAGGGACGGCCACCCTGTCCTCCCACAGGGCCTCAAACCCCCACGTTGCAAAGTTATCATGGATCTGCACATGTGGGTAGAGATGCCCTAATATATCTTGTGGCAAAAGATTGGCATGTTCCAAATTTGAGCAACCAAGTATCTTCTTTTTGCTCTCGATGTAGTGCAGTGCAGCTGTAGTGTAGTGTAGTGCAGTGCAGCTCTAGCAGTGACAGGAATGGTGGCCAATGTTAAGTGGAAAAAGGCTAATGTAGTCACCCCTCTGTCTTTACATTAAAGGAGCTACAGCAGAGAACTTGTGCAGGTCATTTACACTCATCCCTAGTTAGGGCAGACCCATGTTTCCCAAGCCTTACAAGCAGCTTAGTAAGGTTTGTAAGGCCTGGGAAACATGGGTCTGCCCTAACCAGGGATGAGTGTAAGTGAACTGCAGAAGCTCTCTCCTGTAGCTCCCTTAATGGGTGGGAAATGAGGGGGAAATGCCACGGGCATCTAAAATGTTTCTTGCTAAAGTCAATTTGTCTAGAAAAAAATAATAAACAGCAAACAAAATACTAAATGTGCCTGATTGGGCTAAATCCAGCCGCATTGCCTAGCCAGAATAGATGGGCTGGGAATTGCCAGATATGGAGGGATATAGGAGGAATTCTTGCCCACGGCTGTGGAGCTATTCCACAGCTCCAATTCTAATGTTTGGTGCAATGTACACTGTCTCTCCAACATGCCCCCTCCATGGTTGAGAGGACCTGACAATCCTCCCTTTGACAGATCTTCCATGCTGGTTTTTGCCCTCCAAGTCTATCCAGGCTCTCCTTCATTTAACACATACTTCCTGCATATTGCTGCATGGGAAGCATTTGTTATGGCAGCGACAATAATTTGGTCACATTGCACATATGCATATTCAACAGGCATTAAAGATAATGCCCTGTACAGCAGAGCTGGTCGAATAATGACAAAAACGTATTCACAAATAAATTAATCCCAGATTGCTGAAAACAATTCACTAACACTGTATCTGATCCTCTCCTGAGCTGGCTGATTAGTAGGAAAAACTTCACAAATTATTTATTCAATCATCAAGGGGAAAAAATCTTCAAATAAACTATTGAGTGTTTATTTCCCCAGTTCTAATACACAGCAGTGCGAAATTACCACAGGCCAGATCCTCCAGCCTAGCCAAGCTGTGCTTAGCACAAGACCAAGGCAAATACAAAAGTGGCTTTAAGTCCCCAGATACTAGAGCTGTCCTGCATCTCCAGCACAAGCTGGCGCAGCCTTCAAGTTGCTCTAACTTGCACTGGCTGACTAAGGGGCCATTGTAAGCCTTTCCCTGGACACTACCCCCACCCCGGAGGACCAGAACCAGAACAAAATTGGTATGGAAGCTACCGCATTAGCTCTACACCACCAGGTATACACACTCCTTCCACAGGGAAGTCCTCAAGGAGTCAGTTAAATTAGCTGTAGGGCAGACTGCTTTGCGTGGCTGGAACAGAGCAAGGCAGACAGAGAGGGATCAAAGATCTGGCCCTGTGTGCCATTGAGGAGGCTGAATTAAGGTGACGGTGGCAATCATAACTCTGAATTGACTGTGATCTGTGTAAAATGTCCTATTTTTTGCCTTTAACAGAGACAGAAGTTGTCATATCTCTTCCCTGCCCCATATGGGGAGAGCAGCTAATGAGCTCCACCCCATGGGCGAAAGTAAGGCAATATGTAATCCCCTGACCTCACTGTTAGTTTTAACCTGCACAAGCCCTATACACAGAATCCTGAAACATCATTTTCCTCTAAGGCTGAACCCTCACAGATGGGCAAGCATGTATTCTCCTTTGATAGGTACCACATCTACATCATCTCTAGCACATCTTTACCACTGGCCTTCAGTGAACCCACAACAGGCACCATCACCTTGCTTTAGGCCACAGATCTCCTGCGAGTAGGGCTCTGGACTGCTCCCATGGATACGGGCTAGTCATGCCAGTGAAGTCTGTAAGATCAGGTCCCATGTATTTTTTTCTTTAAATTCACCATAGTTTACAACTCTTTTGCTACCTGAATATCACAATGAAAATTCATGTCTCTGATCTTTAGCAGTCATTTGCAAGAAGCAGCTCACACCACAGCACCTCCATTCAGCCTAAAGAAATTCCAAAGGCTGAGGAAACTTTAATTGGATTGAGACATGATATATTTGCATATTTTCCCTTCTTTCCAGTCTTCCTGGGAGACTCCAAGAGTCTGTTCTGGACTAAGGAAAATGCCTGATTTCGTTTCTTTTTTACAGAAGCAAAACATCTAACGTCACCTTTTAGCGAAGTGGGGCTTTCCCCCTCATCTTGGTGTATTTCACCAGCTTGATAAAAGGCTCAAGGGCCAGATTTAAATGGGTGCATCTCCACAGAAGTCAGCAGAGCTACACTGACGATCTGAGCCCAAGGGTCCATAACACGTATTTTTGTTTCCCATCCCTCCTTTCTCTCTTTGAGCCTCCCCCTCCCAGTCAAACCGGAGTTCGCCTCGCTGGAAGATCGGCGGAGCCTGTACGCAGAACTGATGGGCACGTTCGGAGAGCTCGTTCTCCCTGCAGCTGCCGGGGGAAACCGCGACACGAGATTCGCACGGCCACGGAGTCACGGGCCGGGAAGGGGAACCGGGGCATTTGCGGCACGCGTTCGAAAGGGGATCGCCTTGTTTACACGGGGGGGCTGAAGCTCGGATGAGAAACGGCTCGAGTTTTAAAAGGGCGCCTTGATTCAAAGGACCCGCCGGCTCAGGGACTTTGCACCAGAGGTGGCTGCGGAGCTGGCTCTCTCTTACCGGCATGGTGGAGGGAAGAGTCCCCCGGGCGTGGGTAAGGGCAGAAGCGGAGTGGGTTCGGTTTCCCCGCCTCTGTCCCGGGGCTGAGCCGCTCAGATCCGGTGCGGCGCCAGGCTCTCGCCCTCCCTCCTCCCGGCCGGGGAAGGACAAGCTCCCGTGGCTCCTGCGGTGCTGGAGTCCGGAAGGGAGCTGCCCCTTCACCCTCCCACACCTGCTGGGGATGGGGAGTGGCACCCGGGCTCGCCAGCCGCTCGCCAGCTGCTGGTGGCAGCCTTGGGCCAGCTCCCTGGGAGAAGGGCCAGCGCCCCAGGCCCACCCCATCCTCCCAAAGGGGCCCCTCAGACGGGGAGCCCCGCCTGGCCTCACGGGGTGCCCTGTCTGATGGCAGGGGCTTGATTCTCCTGGGTGCTGGGCACCCACCACTCCCACAGCAGCCGGGAGGGCTGGGCGTGTGTGGGAGCCTGACTGCAGGGGGGAAGCTCCAGCCCCACGGGGGAGTTTTGCCATTGATTTTGGTGGGGCCAGGATTTCACCCTGGTGTCTCACGTTGGGCGCCCAAAGCCAGTGGCCAGGTGAGCATTGCCCCTGCTGGCATCAAGGGGAGCAGGACGTGGCCAGGTGGGCGCTACCCGGTCCCCTCCGTTCCAGCCTGTCCCCGGGAGTTCTTGGATGGCAGCATTGGTAAACATTCTGCACTAAGCCTCCTAGTCCCCAGGCCTTCCTCTTTTACCAGGCCTCCCTCCCTGTGCTCTTCCCCTGCTGTCTTCTGTCCCTCCCTGCTCCCCCCTAGGCCTTGCTGTATTGTTTCTTCTGTTTTTTCCAGTGGCTGGTTTTCTTAACCCATAGAATCATAGAGTGTAGGGCAGGAAGGGACCTCACCAGGTCATCTAGTCCAGTTCTCCCCCCTCCATGAGGCAGGACTAAGTATTACCTAGAAAGACCATCCCTGACAGGTGTTTGTCACCTGTTCTTAGAAACCTCCAGTGACAGAGATTCCACAACCTCCCTAGGCAATTTGTTCCAGTGCATCACTGCCCCAACAGTTAGGATGTTTTTCCTAATGTCCAACCTCAACCTTCCTTGCAGTTTAAGCCCACTGCTTCTTGTTCTGTCTTCAAAGGTTTATGAGGACAATTTTTCACCCTCCTCCTTGTAACAACCATCCTGTACTTGAAAGCTGCTGTCATGTCCCCTCTCAGTCTTCCTTACTCCAGATTCATGTGTTTCTCTAACATGTAATAATGGTTCGTTTTCCCTGTTCTTTCCCTCCATTTTGCCCCTTGCCCTGCTTTTCCTTCTGTGCCCGTGTTCGATTCTCTATTAGTGCTGTTGTTTATTATGTATTTCTATTGTTGTATCACCCAGGAGCCCCAGTCATGGACCAGGACCCCCTTGTGCCAGGTGCTGTACTAACACAGAACTAAAGGGAGGACCCTGTCCCAAAGAGCTCACAATCTATGGGTCTTCCTCATTTTCACCCATGTTCTTTCAAGGCCTTATCCAACTCCAATGGGAGTTTTCCATTGTCCTTAAGGGGAATTGGGTTGGACCCTCTGTCTCTCCTCCCCCTCAGTCTCTCTTCCCTTCCCCCACTCTCTCTCCCTTTCTCACCCCATCAATTCCTCATTCAGTCTCTTTTCTAACCTGTCCCCTCACTCACTCTCCATCCTCCCCAGCCATCTTTCATCCTCCACTCCTTCCCAGCCCACACACACATCATTCCCTCTTCTTGCCTCCACCCTCATCATCATTCCTGCCACCCCTCCCCCCCACTCCACCAAACACTCTTGCTTGCCTTCCCCTACTATGAGCAGCCTTTCAGGTCCCTGTCTGAGTTATCATTGGAGGGACTCAGTCCTCTTGGTTTTTCCTTCCCCTCCCTTCCTCATTAGCAGACTTGGACCGCAGCAGGACCTACGGTGCCATGTTAAACTTCGGTCTTCCCTGCGAATGGGATGCCTTTGGGACCTCCTCTGAAGGTAGGCTGCAAAAGCCAGCTTTGATCCTGATTCTCTCCAGGCCCCCGCTGTCCTTTTGTCCATTCCACTGCTCCTGCCAGCAGGCCCTGGAGGTAAGATGGAAAAAAGATACATTGTAATAGGAGGATTTGAACTAGCTTCAAATTTCCCCTGCTTAGAGGAAAAAGACAATGATTTCTATTTCTGTCCGATGACTGAAGACAAGTTCACTGAGTCAGGGTAGGCAAGTTAAAGAAGGAAATTACAAAGCAACATGTAAAAATCATTTCAGACACCCCAACAGTAGGCCTGAGCAGCTGGGGTTGGCATGTATCAGGACAGAAAAATCAGAGCTGCAGTTAGGGACACAGAATAGTAGCAGATTTCCGCAGCTCCTTTTAAGTATGTTCTGTGGGCCTGATCCTCTTCTGGTTTAAATCATTGTAGTCTCCTTGGAACTCAGTGGACCTTTGCTGATTGATGCCACTTGAGAATCTGGCTTTGAATATTTTTAATGGGACTTTTTTGGTTTAATGTGAAAAATAACAGAACTTAAGAGCTGTGGAAATCTCCTGCTGTCCCTGGAGTCTCTGGCTGAATCTCTGATCACCTTGGCACAGTCAGGCTGACAATCTGGATGCTTCCTGATGTATTATTTCCTATTTAGTTTGATATGCTATACAGGGCATTTTGAAACAATAGTTGTCAGTGAGTTAGTCATATCTGAACACTGACACGTTGTCAATATTTTAACAAGGGGCTCCCACAACACATTTCCCCGCTAGCCTGTGAAAAGCAGTTGTAGCTTAAATTTAATGGAACTCAGATCAAAACCAACCAAAGGGTCACCATCAAATCAAAACTACCACACATGCATCACTTGCTGATATGCTTCTGGCACTCCTGCCAATCTTGCTTCCTGCTCCCCTCTCTTTACCAACAGTGGTTCCTACCCCCATTGATCCTTGCAACCCAACTTTATTGGTTCATTGGCTCCTCCCAGACCAGAGCTGGGACCCTTGGATCCTGCCTTCATCCACTCCTAGTGACAAACCTCATGCATTGCGGAAGGGCTGGGGGGTGCACTTTCTTAGAAGAGGGAAGGAAGGACAAGGAAATCTCTTCACTTGTTTTTCCCATATAAACAAAGCACTTTCTCATCGCTTTGGAAGGAGACGTCCTTAGATGTACGTGCTTAATGTTAACTGCATTTTCCTGGAAATGCTCCTCCTGTGTTCCTAAGTATTTAGAGTGTATGGCACCATGCCCGAAGTGTGTCATCTGAAATGAGGGATGGTGATTGTGCAGTGGAGAGATGCTGAGGACCTTGTAGGGGAGCCCAGGGATGTTTTATCTGGGAAAATGTTTACTTTTGAAATAACAACCTAGTGCATTCCAAGGGCAACAAATTTGCTCTCCAGAAGTATTTTTATGAACTGCAAGGGCACGTTAGGCTCTGGTGGCATTGGTTTACCAGTAACCAGAGAGGAGTTGACCCATCAGAGGCAGGGAAATCATTCCACCACCTCCCTAGGTAACCAATTCCCATGCTTTACCACTCTCCAAGTGAAAAACTTTTTCCTAATATCCAACCTAAACCTCCCCCACTGTAACTTGAGATGATTGCTCCTTGTTCTGTCATCTACTACCATTGAGAATAGCCTACCTCCATCCTCCCTGGAACCCCCTTTCAGGTAGTTAAAGGCTGCTATCAAATCCCTCCCTCCCCCCATTCTTCTCTTCTGCAGACTAAACAAGTCTAGTTCCCTCAGCCTCTCCTCATAAGTCTTGTGCTCCAGCCCCCTAATCATTTTTGTTGCCTTCCATGGGACTCTCTCCAACTCGTCCACATCCTTTTTGTAGTGGGCGGCCCAAAACTGGACACAGTACTCCAAATGCGACCTCCCCAGTGCAGAATAGAGGGGAATAATCACTTCCCTCGATCTGCTGGCAATGCTCCTACTAATGCAGCCCAATATGCTAGTAGTCTTCTTGGCAACCAGGACACACTGCTGACTCATATCCAGCTTCTTGTCCACTGTAATCCCCAGGTCCTTTTCTGCAGAACTTCTAGTGAAGAGACTCTTAGCTGATGGGGAAGAGCTCTCTCATTGCCTTAATAACTCCACCTCCACAATGGCAGAAGAAGCAAGTCTTAGCAGGAAATCTGGGACCCTTCTCTTTTATGTGTATAGTCAGTTAGAGTGGGAGCTTATCTTCCAAGAAGCTAACTGTGGGGATTGAAGGGAGTGAAAGCTCTGTTGCGTGCAACCGTTGAGGAGTAGTAGGGATGAAGGACGAAGAGGGGGAGGGGTGTTTGCACAGTTTCGAATTGCTGATACAGAGCAGTACAACAGTTTCACTTAATAGGAAGGATCCTGTTTCCTCTGACATCAGAAGAACAAAGTCCAGTTGTGTCTGAAAAGCCTTTAAGCTGTCTTGGAGCACCATCGCTAAGCAATGGTGGTGAAATGGGGCTGTGTGAGGTGATGCAATCTCTTCCCAACTGGTCCATGTAGCTTCAGAGTTTTTGGAGCTGTTACTAGAAGCAACATCTCCCACAGCAGTGTGAGAAGGCAAACACTTTTTCTTTTTCAACTCTGAGGGAATTTGAAGCTCGGGAAAGTGGCAGTGAACTGTCAGGCTTCTTTCTTTTCACAGCTACTCCAGCGGGTCATGTGACAAATTAAAGTGGCAATGCTCTTCTTTCAAGTCCAATTTGCCAGGCACACAGTCCCATGTGCATTATCCACAACACTCTCAGTCTACTGGATTCCCTACTCCCAGTCCTCACGGCCACAGTCTGGTGTGGAAGATGGTGGTGGCAGAGAGTGGCAGTTTAGCCGGGAGATAGACCCCTTCATTGTCTTGGCGAAGCTCTGGATTTGATCTGGCTGAGTTTTGAGCGTGCTGGTGCCGTAGTTCACACATGCATGGAAGTGTCTGACTGACGACAATGCTCTCCAGCGACGAGCTTCCAAGAGTCTAAATGAAAAAAGGCTGTACTGCACAGATATGCTAACGGATTTTGGATGGTACTGAAATATTTCATGAGCTGCACTCAGTTCATAAGAACTTAACAAGAAAGTACTTAAAACTACACCCCGTCCTGCACATATGGTCTGAGTGGAAAGAGATGAAGATTAGCCTCTGGAAAAGGGAGTGAAAGAGCAACTGGAGCCTAGATTGTTTCATGGTGCAAGAGAGGGATTGGGGTGCCCAGGGACTAATTACACGTTCCTGATTATCATGATGCATAAATTAGAGAAGGGTAGGGGCTACTCTAGGTCACAGCAACTGGCAAAGGTCTGTCTAGCGTCTTACACCCCATGTGAACTGGTGCAGTGCAGGCATGGTCTCTTCCACACCCTCCTGCCCAAGTATGCACCTACATTGGGGCAATTGGTATAGAAGCCAGCTACACCACTTTATGCCAGCTCAGAGCTGTCCTACATGGGAAAAATTGTCAGCTAGCCAGATAGAGCCAGATCCGGCCACTTTCTGCTGTCTGAGTGGCACAAAGTGGGTGGAACAGGAGAAGAGAACAGGGTCTCATATTTTTTATTTATTTATTTTTTGTTTCTCATTATTAACGAATATCTTTTGAAGAGATCAGAGTTCAAGTACAGTTGTAGCCACAAGAGCCTGTCATAAAGATGATGGATAAAGAGAGTACTGAAGCTATTTATTTATTTATTACAATTGTAAAAGGGAGAAAGACAAATCAGCCAGAAACAGGCAGAAGCAGCTTCACTTAATCATGTGCCCACCAGCGCCTTGAGACTGACTAATATTTCTTGGGCATGTTATTCTTAAAGAATCGTTGTCAAACGTGTTTCTTAGCAGTGAGAGAAAATTCTATTAGAACAGTGTGAATGAGGAACCTGGCCACAAACTTAGACCCTGACAAGTGTTAGTCCCAATATAAGATACTGTCTTAAATTGCCATCTACTGCACTCCAAAGAAAATTCAACAGGAGCAGTTCTGTTTCAGAGAAGCAGGCGTCTTTCTTTTCCTTTCTTTTGTTAATGTACTCGTGAGGGGCCTGATCCTACTAATTGAAGCCAATGACAGTTTCTATTGATTTTAATGGAATCAGGAATAGGCCTTGCCTCTTGATGTAAAGACAGTGGGCTAAATTTTCAGCCGGGTACATTGATTTAGCTCCACTGATGTCAATGGGGCTATGTTGATTATTTACACCAATTGAGAATCTGGACTAGCCTGTAAAGAATGTCTATTATTAGACAGTGCTGGGCAGTCGGGGGATTAAAAAATCTCATTTTTGAGGATTTCAATAACTCAGTCATGGGTTCGGGGTTGTTATAAATGTGTATGGGTAGGGTTTTGTGGCCCGCCTTGTGCGGGAGGTCAGACTAGATGATCATATTGGTCCCTTCTGACCTATGAGTCTATGAGTCTATGAGTCTATGATTAAACAACTGCCTGAGGAAGAAGAAAAGATCCTTGTGCTGCCCCATCCTAGCCCAAACTCTATTGTTGCAATTACAACAGTGTAAATGCAGAGTAAATCCATTTAAAAATCAATAGACTTACTCCAGGTTGACACCATTACACAAAAGAACATCCATCCCAAGCTCTCCACACCCTCGACAAGCTGTGAAAAATATATTTCATAAAATAAACAGACTCCAGTAATTACTTTCAGATAACAATGCAATGTCATTAGTAAAGTTCCTCCTGCATTCAGCTTCCCTCAGTGGAAAAAATGATTCAGGGTGCTTTTAGGACCATTGCTTCTTTTGTCCTTTGTTTATTTGTTTGCAAGTGCAGTTACCTGGTTTGCACGCACAAGTGTTATAACCATGAGACAGCGCCCATGACCATCAAATCAGTGGGAGTCTTTCCATTGAATCCATAGCTGTCAGATTAATCCTCATGTACACCATCTAGGTGCACAAATGACCCTCTAGGGCATTTTAAAATCTGATCCTTATAGTGTCCTTATTAGGCTTCCAAGTTTACATGCCACTAAGATTAATAAATTCACACATAACTTAGTTCTGTTTCAGACTTCCTGATAGAGCTCTACATTTGGTTCAGACCTGAAAGTCTTATTCACAAGGTATCATATTTTTTTCCATAAAAAGAAAGCTTAGAATCGGAATCCGTCCTGAGTGTCAAACATTATGGTGATGGCTGTCCATATAAATACAGAAATAGAAAGATGATAAGTAAACAGACAGAGAAGGTGGGTGAAGTAATATTTTTTTATTGGACCAACTTCTGTTGGTGAGAGAGACAAGCTTTGAAGCCACACAGAGCTCTGCTTCAGGTCTGGGAAAGGTACCGCGAGCATTACAGCTACATTCAAGGTGGAATAGATTGCCAAGCTTAAGTAGTTAACTCATATTCTAAGGACCGTTCAAGGCAGAATAGCCTATTAACACATTTGTTTAGATATTTTCTAGAAATGTAGTGGTTCTCATACATTGTAACTTCCGTCAGTGCCATTTCTTGTACCAAGTGAAAGCCTCTTTGTACCTTATTACATGAGGGATAACCAGGAAAACAGCAGCATTTCAAATATTGTGCTGGGGGGGTTGGGGACGGAGAGGGGAGAGACAATATTCAGAATTGCTATATTATGTATAAGTAGAAATGATTTTTCTGAATCAACAATGAGCATTAAGATATCATCCCTTATTTTAGAAGGTTATATTGAAACCTTTTATTTAAAACATGAACTATGTGTAAACTACATGGACTTTTCTATTAAAAAAACAAGGAAAACTCTGGCTACGCTGACCATATCAGTGTTCTTTTTACATATTGGTGAATGATTTTAAACACTTCTTGAAGTCTGTGGTTGTAAAGCAACGGCATTCAAACTGCAGCCCCAGAGCCAAATGCAGCTTCTTGTGTCACAAAGTTTGGGCACTTGTTAAAAACTGCTGCAGGCCTTTCTCCTTGCTTATTATGTGCTGCCATCATGTGGCCATTTCATTCATTTAATGCCACAGGTGTATTTCCCTTCTTTTTGCATGACTCCTATTAGTCTAGTGGTTCTCAGTCTCTTCCATATTGTGATCCCATGTTATATGAAAACATTTTAAGGACCCCCTTCCCATCTAACCATAAAGAAAGGAAGGCTTTGAGGACTTCTTCCTAGCCATGAAGACAAAGTGGTGGCAACCCACCTGTCCACACCCTGCATGAGAGTCACATCACCTAGGTTGAGACTCTATCTGTACATTAGTCCCATATTTGTATTTGCAGTGCTTTGAGGGCCTGATCTAAAGATCACTGAATTTGATGAGTTTGGATCAGATCCTGAGTGAGGGCGACAGATTTAACGATGATTAGGAAACTCTTGAGATGATCCCAATGTACAGCTCCCCTGAAGGAAGTGAGGATGCATTAAGAGCATTGCAGTATGCAGAACAATGACTTTGGGGCAGACAGGGCCATTGCAGCACACTACTATATGGCCCAGTCTCTAGACACATTAGCTTGTGTCAACCCAAAATGGTGTCACCCAAGCAGCTGTGTTGTCCTCGTACTGATTAGGCTGCCTCATGTGCAAATTAAAGACCTGGTAATTGTGAACAGAATACCAGCACAGCTTCTTTTTGTTGGATTTACAACCCAGAATGCACAGTAGCCCTCTTTAAGGCTTCAGAGTACAGACTCTTCTGTCTTAAAGACTTGCATCATTTCAGCCCTCACAACAGATAGGCAGCTTGGCCCATAGTGTACCACCACTCTCCCACACTCTCAGAACTTACTAAAGGAAGAGTCTCCCAATTCCTCTTTCCCCAGCTTTCTTTTTCTCTCTTCTCCATCTCCATGGAAGAATGCAAATGACAATTTTGTCTTCCTGCATTTCTCCTTTAACATGTTATTATCTGGCAAACGCTGGCCTGCAGCTTGAGATCTTCTCCACTCTCACAGGCTAAATTTGTATTCCCCAAAGAGCTAATGACCCTTTTTAACAGCACAGGGATGTTAACTCCAATGTCTTGGCCAAATTATACTCCTGAGTAATTGCATTCAACCCAACTGAATTCCTCCTACATTTCTATTAGATATGCTTTTCTTCTCTTCCTGTCCTGAACTGCTGCTGTGCGCTATCAAACAGCTGCTTCATTCCAGCCCAGAGGTGCAAGTACAATGCATCTGGGATGAGTACAATGATCAAGGCAGGCTCGCGGGGCGGGGTGGGTCCCCGGATGGTCTCTCACCAGAAGGTGTTGTGCCGTCGTCGTGCACCTCGGACTTGGTGCTGCAGCAGAGCCCTGCCCCACAAGTACATCTGGGATGAGTACAATGATCCAGGTGCAAGCATGCGAGGCACTGTAGCTCACTTGCCCCCGTTTTAATCGCAGCACTGGTGCCGCGTCCTGCTGTGTGCACAAGAGAGCTCAGTGGAGCCGCGATCCCCTTTGAGTGGGCTGGCTGGGCCATCAGCCCGAGAGCCGCCTTGTCCCTCATTGCAGACCCAGTCTCCTGTTACATCCCCCCCCATTCCATGCCGCCCCTTCGCCCTTGCAAATCACTGGCACCGGACTCAATGGGTGGGGGAGGGAGGGAGGTTTTTACTTTTCCTGCTCCGATCAGCCTTTTGGGCACAGGCGGCTCATGTGGGGCAGGGCTCTGGGCTGGGCCAGGGTCTGGGGCCGAGCCACCCTGCACGGGTGAGCCAGGCAGGCCGGGCCTGGGCCAGGGCTGGGGACCAGCGGGGTTTACAATGGAGAGCTCGAGGAAAGCCCGACGGCAGCCAATCACCGGGCAGAGCATCCTTTGCCACGGGCCCTGGTATACAGCGCGGTTGCCATGGCATCCAGAGCCACGCCCCCCAGAGAGACTGCGCCCAACCCGCCCCCAACCAAACACCCAATCGGGAGAGGACCCAGGCACAGCCCCGCGCGCAGGCCAACCTCCGGCGGCCGCCGCTCCAATCAGGACAGAGAACGGAGGCGCGCGGTGTCCAACTGCCGACCCGCAGCCCCCGCCCTCCCGGGTCGCGCATGCTCGATGAGAGCAGCCTCTGTGCGGGGAGGGCCTGACGCAAGCCGCGCGCGACCTACGTGCGTGTGGGTCAGCAGGGGGCGCCCCTTGTGAGGCGAGGCGGGCCGCCGATGGGGCCAGCGGAGCCGCCCGGGGGCGAGCGCGGAGCCGCCTGAGCCCCGCCGGGGCGACGCCATGCGACGCGGCGAGCGGAGAAGCCACGGCGGGGTCCCGAGTAAGGCCGCCCTGGAGGAGCCGCCCGACGGCGGGGCCCCGGCCGCGATGGAGGCGCCCCGGGACTCGCGCGGAGACTCGCCGCCCGCGGCCTCGGGCGCCGCTGCCGCCCCCGGGCTCCGCCGCAGCACCGAGTCCGAGGTGTACGACGACGGCACCAACACCTTCTTCTGGTGAGAGACCGCCCGGGTCCCCCCCCGAGCGGGGACCCACCGCCCAGCCCTGGCCCCCCGCCCCACGGATCCCT